>CP136056.1:244439849-244862349 GCA_032464435.1 Aegilops umbellulata
CCGGCGCCTTGCAGCGAGAAGGCACCATCAATGTACATCAGCCACTCTTTGCCTGCTTCTTTGGCGGGGATGCTCGTCTCTGGGATATCTTCGTCCGGTGTTGGTGTCCACTCCGCTATGAACTCCGCCAAAGCTCTGCTTTGGATAGTCGAGGTGCTCTCGAACTGGAGACCGAAGCTTGACAGTTCTAGTGCCCACTCGACAATCCTGCGTGTTGCTTCTGGATTTTGCAGTATCCTCTTCAGCGGAAAGCGGGTGACAACTGTAATCTCGTGTGCTTGGAAGTCATGGCGCAGCTTTCTCGAGGCCATGAGGAGGCCGAAAAGCAATTTCTGCACACCAGAGTACCTTGACCTGGCCCCCTGCAAGAGGGAGCTGACAAAGTACACTGGGCGCTGCACCATTTTCTTCTTCCGCACCTCCACTTGCTCCTGCACAGATTCATCCTCATCGGGGCCAGAGCTTGTCAGGGAAGCCCCCTGCTTGTCGCTGGACGTGCTTGCCGCGGTCGCTGGCTCATCATCGGCCTCCCTCTCCGCTACTAACGCAGCACTAACCACTTGATTAGTTGCCGCTAGGTACAGCAGCAGCTTCTCTTGTGGTTTAGGCGCGACAAGTATCGGAGCGGAGGACGGGTATTTCTTCAGGTCCTGCAGCGCAGCCTCCGCTTCCGGAGTCCATTCTACTGGACCCGCCTTTTTCAAAATTTTGAAAAATGGCAGGGCACGCTCTGCAGACCTAGAGATAAACCTGCTGAGAGCCGCGATGCAGCCGGCAAGCCTTCGCACGTCCTTGACACGGGTTGGTGCCTCAATCTGCTCGATGGCCTTGATCTTGTCTGGGTTGGCTTCTATCCCTCGCTGAGACACGAAGAACCCGAAAAGCTTGCTGGAAGGAACTCCGAACACGCACTTCTCGGGGTTGAGCTTGAGGTTGATCTTGCGTAGATTCGCAAAGGTCTCTTCTAAGTCTTGAATCAGGGTTGCCCTGTCTCTGCTCTTGACCACTATATCATCCATGTAGGCCTCCAAATTCCTGTGGATTTGTTGCTCAAAAGCGGTGTGGACAACCCTTGCAAATGTCGAACCGGCGTTCTTCAGTCCGAAAGGCATCCGTACGAAACAGTACGTGCCACATGGAGTGATGAACGCGGACTTCTCTTCATCTTCTTCAGCCATGAAGATCTGATGATATCCAGAGTAGGCGTCAAGAAATGAAAGCAGGTCACATCCGGTCGTGGAGTCAACAATCTGGTCAATGCGCGGCAAGGGAAAGGGATCTTTGGGACAAGCTTTGTTAACATCAGTGAAGTCGATGCAAAGCCTCCATTTCCCATTTGCTTTGCGCACGACAACAGGATTGGCCAACCACGTCAGATGGAGCACACCTCTGACGAGGCCTGCCGCTTCCAACTTTTTGATCTCTTCTGCGATGAACTCTTGGCGCTCCACTGCTTGCTTCCTGACTCTCTGCTTGACGGGCCGTGCGTGAGGACAGACGACGAGGTGGTGCTCAATCACTTTCCTGGGAACGCCGGGGATGTCCGATGGCTGCCAGGCAAACACATCGACATTCGCCTGCAGGAAAGTAACGAGCGCGCTTTCCTATTTGGGGTCGAGCGTGGCACTGATGGTGAAGGTACCACCAGTGCCGTCCTCCTTGGCGGGCACCTTCTTGGTCATTGGCGGAGCCGCCATTGTCTTCTTACTCTTGCCGGTGGAGCTCGATGGCGCGTCCTCGACGGTAGCGCAGCACTCCGGAGAGGTGCGCTTGCCGGAGTGGGCGCCAGAGCACTTGCCGGGCTTGGTCCTCTTCTTTCCTCCGGGAGCTTCAGCGGCAAGCGGCTTGTGATACGCTGCGGCTGCTGCTTCCCGGTAGATCTTGTCGGCATAGATAAGGGCATCCTTCTTGTCGCCGGGGACAGAGATAACGCTTATCGGGCCTGGCATCTTGAGCATGTTGTAGGCGTAGTGAGAGGCCGCCATGAACTTGGCGAGCGCTGGACGGCCGAGAATTCCATTGTATGGCAATGGAAAATCAGTGACGTCAAAGGTGATCCTCTCTGTCCTGAAGTTCAGCTCGCTGCCAAATGTTACTGGCAACGTTATTTTCCCCTTCGGTTTGCTCCTTCCCGGGTTGATTCCTTGGAACGTGCCGGTTTCTTCGAGCTCGCTGTCGGGGACTTGGAGTTTTCGGAGCACTGCGGAGGAGATCAGGTTCAAGCCGGCCCCGCCATCAACCAGAATCTTGGTGACCTTGAGGTTGCGGATTGTTGGCGAAACCAACATCGGCATGCACCCGATCGCAGTAGTGCGATCAGGGTGGTCCTCAATATCAAAGATGATAGGCGTGCTGGACCATTTCAGAGGCTTGCGCGACTCGACGGGTGGCTCGCTGCATTGACTTCCCGCGCCCACTGCTTGAGCTGGCGGTGAGAAGTATGCAGGGTGGCGCCGCCGTCTACGCACAAGACCTCTATGGCTTTCTGAAACTCCTGCTCACTAGTCTCGACGTCATCCATGTCTTCGTCTTCGTCGTCGTCTTCGTTCTTGTCGCGGCCGCGGGGAGGTCGCTCCGCTTGCCGCTGCTTGTCCTTGTCGCGGCGTCCTCCCTGGCCGGGGCGCTTCGTGCCTGATCCTCCGCCACCTCCTCGGGCTCTCTCCTTGTCGCGCCACTCGTACTCGGCCTTTTGCAGCTCGACGAGCCACTCGACCTGCTTGCAGCTCTGGAGGTCATGGCGGGTGGATCTTGCAGTATTGTTTGCTGGTGCCGTGCCGTTTGTCGGCGGCCGCCACGGCCTGGCAGTGGACGCATCCGGCAATCTCCTTGCCAGGGCTGCCAGCCTGGGCCTTCTTGGCAGCGCCTTCATCGCCGGACTGCTCAACAACCAGTACCTCTTGGCTCTTCTTCTTCCTGTTGCTCCGCCGCCGGCCCTTCTTCGCCGGGGCAGTACCCTCACTGTCAGATCCTCCCGCTCCAGCGCTCTTTCCGGGGAGTTTCCTCCCTTCCTCAGCACGGGCACACTTGTCAGCCAGGGCGTATAGCTCGCTGGCGTCCTTGATTTTGCACATCGCCATCTCCTCCCGCATCCTGCGGTTACGCACGTTCTGATGGAACGCGCTGATGACCGCGGCGGGGTGGGCGTCTGGGATGTTGTAGTGTACACGGCTGAATCTCTGGATGAACTTGCGCAGAGGTTCTCCCTCCTTCTGGACGAGCAGGCGAAGGTCGCTCGCTTGGCCATGGGGTTTGTGGCCGCCCGTGAAGGCGCCAACAAACTGATGGCACAAGTCTGTCCAGGAGGTTATGGAGTTGTCCGGCAAGTGCATGCGCCAGGATCTGACGTTGGACTTGAGCACCAGCGGGAAGTAGTTGGCAAAGATCTCGTCGTCTCGCCCCCCGGCAGCCTGCACCACAATGGTGTAGATGCTGAGGAACTCCGACGGATGCGACTTGCCGTCGTACTTCTCTGGCACGTCTGGCTTGAAATTCTTTGTGCTGGGCCATTGGACTTGCCGCAGCTCACGGGTGAATGCAGGGCAGCCCACCGCGTACGGCAGGTCGCCTGGTTCCCCTGGTGCATGCATGTCAATAGAGGGCCCAGCGCGGTGGTCTGATTGACGCCGCGCTTCTCTCCGACGCTCGATGCGAGTACGAGCGTCCTCTTGCTCTCGCTCGTGAAGAACTTGGCGTTGATCGCGACGAGTTCGCGGATTTGACGACGCGGTGGAGTCGTTGTCATGATGATTCCGGCGAGTCGGCAATCTTGGCCTCCGGGGCGGGGAGTGGACGGTGGTCGCACCCCCGCCGGTCCTGGCGCCATCGGTCCTCGCCTGGCCGTCCCGCCGCGGCTGCGACGCGCTGTGCTGCCATGGGGTGTCGCCGTTAGCGAAAGCGATGAGGCTCTGTATCGTGGCCCTCTAGTCGTCGAGCTTGTCCGCCGTTGGAGGGTAGTCTAGGAGCAGTTGGGCTCGCGCCAGAGCTTCTGCTGGAGTGGCGGGCAGCGGCGGCGAACGGCGCGTGGAGCGGGATGTGCTCGAACTTCTAACTATGTTAGAAGGAGCAACGCCCGGGCCAGGCAGCCGCGCCACGCTCGCGCCAGCGCGTTGGTGCGAGTGCTGGCCTTGAGCGCCCTGGGATCCGCCGGCTCGATTTGGGTCCAGCAAGTGTATGGTACCATGGGCGCCAAGACGCTGCTGGTCCCGTGCTTCCTGAGAGGGGCGCGGTGCATGTTCGGACGCCGTGGCACCGTGAGCTGGCTCGACGACGCCCGTTCCGCCGCCGGTGCCGTCCCCGCCACCCGTTTGCTCCAAGGGCAGCGGGTTCGACGCGGACGGACGGGCCACCTCCGGAGCCTTCTTCTTCGGTGGCATGTCGCTGAGGATGAAGGAGATCTAGCTGGTGCAGAGGTCGGATCAGGTTCGCACAACTTCGACGCCCCCTACTTGGCGCGCCAAAGATGTCGGGGGGAATCGGCTTCCTCGAACACCTATGGGGACCGAGCCCCTTACTGGTTCGGCGGGGGGCGGAGGTTGCACAAAGAGCAGATCGAGGCAGTGCACACAGGGGGATTTTACGCAGCTTCGGGCCGCAAAGATGCGTAAAACCCTACTGCTGCTTGGTGGATTCTATTGTGTTCTTGCTCGGGAGCGCGCGGTGCTACAGTACACGCTGGCCGCCGGCGAGGTCGAGCGTAAAGATTGGTCTCCCCCCTCTACGTGCGCATGGGGCCTCCTTTTATATGCTCAAGGGGTTACCCACAGGTGGCAGCGTAGGTGAGGGCAAAAATGGTAGAATGCTGTAGTGGGTACAGCTGTCTGCACAGTGGCTGTACAGTGCTATCATACCTAACTCTGACGGCGGGGGACAAGGGCATTAAATGCCCGTCCGCGTCGCCCAGACGGAGCAGGGGAGTGGACCGTCAGGAGCGCCACCGTTTGCCACGATGGCTACTCTGTCAGCTTCGCTTCGCTACCGCATGCCCCTCGCTGCTCAGCCTCCCGCCACGTGCGCCTGGGATGCCCCCCAGAGCGACACGTGGGTGGATGAGCTGGAGCGCAGGCACGAGGTGGTAACTTGCCGCGGCAAGCGCCTTGCCGCGGTGGATGTCTTGTCGCGCCCGGGAGCTTGTTGCTCACCGGGCCTTGCTAGGGCGCGGGGCGCGCCGTGGCAGGGTCCTTGTCGTGCCGTGGATGGCCTTCCCGGCAAGCTCCTCTTGCCGGGGTCTTGTGCTTTAAGCGACAGTCCCGGCAAACTCCTCTTGCCAGGGCCTTGCTCTCTTCGGGTGGCCTTCCCGGCAAGCTCCTCTTGCCGGGGCCTTGGCTCAAATACTTTGTTCTTGAATGGCCCAAGAGGGGACCATTGAGGGTCTTGGCGATCGCCTGGCAGGCCTTGCCGCGGGGTGCTACGACTTCCCGTGCACATGTTCGGGGTACTAAGGTACCCCTACTTTAGTACACCGACACGGAGGCTCTCGGTGCCGATGCCTCAGCCTGCCGTGCTGCCTCCACTGCTGCGTTGTGAGCTCGGGCCTCGCTCTCAAGAACAAAATATCTTCCTTTGATGTGATAGTCAAAAAGAGCAGGCGCAGGCAAATATGTGTGCACACCAGATTTTTTATTAAACAATAGATTGTAAGTGATGTTATCAATCTTTCCTTTAAGGATCTTATGATCTTTTAAGGTGTCAAAATCTAAATACTGCACGGGTAGGATAGGATCAAAGGGCAAAGGTGAAACACCCAACCCTCGTGCTAAACGTGGGGCATATATTCCACCGTAGAAATAGCCACTGTTAGCGTTGTGCTGAAGTCTGCATGCAACAATCGCTCCAAGGTTATAATTCCTTTCACCGGTAAGAGCGGTGCGTATGAGGCTCAAGTCTGGAGCACAAAGTGTACTACAGTCTTGCACTCTTCCTTGCCTACTATACATTTCCCGTTAAATAATGCAAAGTACCGAATTGCGGGGAAATGAATACTCTTTATTCTACCTTGAGTCACTCCCCTCGTCTCACCGCAGCAAAGACTAGTCAAGAATGATTGGTACTCAGCCCTTGGCGGTTCGTCAAGCGAACCCAAGAACGGGAGTTTGCTGTAGTAAGCAAAGTTCTCTAGTGAGATGGTAAATGGATTATCATAAAGCATAAACGACACCTTAGACTCACGGGGATGGAATCTAAATCCTTTGACAAATGATTCAGTGAGAATGTGGCATTGTTCACACTTATCTGCCGGGGCGGACGGCGTCCCCCCGCGAGCACCTATGGGGCCGGAGCCCCTTTCGTTGTCCGGTGAGGGGGGCGGAGGGAGCACAGAGAGCAGATCGAGGCGGGCACACGGGCGGTTTACCCAGGTTCGGGCCGCGATGGACGCGTAAAACCCTACTCCTGCTTAGTTGTATTGAACTGGGGAGCTCGGGAGCTTGGAGAGCTAGCTGCACCGAGCGTATGGCTGTCTGGATGCCGAATCTCCGAACCCCCGGAACCCCCTCTACGTTGCACACGGGCCTCCTTTTATAGCGCAAAGGGGTCACCGACAGGTGTCAACGTAAGAGAAAGGGGTAAAAGTGTAAAAGGTGTGGTAGTTGTAATAATGCGGGAATGGTGGCGCTACAGTGCGGCACAGTGTTATCATACCTACTTCTGACGGTAGGGGACAAGGGCATTAAATGCCCGTCACGGTCGCCCGGACAGCACCGAGGCGGACCGTTAGGTGCGCCACCGTTCGCCACGATGGCGGCTGCATGCCGCCGCATGCCCCAGGCTGCGCGGTGCCTCGCCACGTGCCCTCGGGGGAAGCCCCGGAGCGACGCGTGGGCGGGCGAGCTGGAGCGCAGTCTTGAGGTGGCGATCTTGCCGCGGCAAGTGGCTTGCCGCGGGGGTCGTCTTCCTGTGCCTGATAGCGTGCCAGCTATCAGGCCTTGCCGGGGCGCTTGGCGCGCTACGGCGGGCTTCTCTTGTGGTGCCTGGGTTCGGCCTTCCCGACAAGCTCCTCTTGTCGGGGTCTCGATCTTCTGTCTCGTATACTTTGTTCTTGGATGGCCTTACATGGGCTCAGTCGTCCCGGCAAGCTCCTCTTGCCGGGGTCTTGTCTTCTTAGCCCGGCAAGCTCCTCTTGTCGGGGGCCTTGTCTTCTTGGCCCGGCAAGCTCCTCTTGCCGGGGGCCTTGTCTTGAATGCCTGGTCTTCTCTTGGCGCTTCCGGGGCGGGCCTTGCCGCAGGGTGCTACGACTGCCCGTGCACAAGTCTGGGGTACTAAGGTACCCCTACTTTAGTACACCGACAGGAGCCCCCGGGCCTGGGCCACACACGGTGCCGAGCGTCGTTGGGCCAGGCCCTAACGGTGCACGGGCACGCATGGCCTTGGTCGCGCTGCTCCTTAACTCCGCATCCGCCGCGCCTTCCCCAGGCGGCGCGCGCTTACCGCGGCGTCGTGGGGGCGAAAACGCCCGTTCCCTCTTTAAGTGGAGGGAGGTGCGAAGGCGCGGCTCAATAAATGAACGGGGGTGGGGCGCGGTTTTCGAGGCGTCCGTTCCCCATAGTTACGGGATGGGGAGAGGTCGTCCCACCCGTCGCCTCGGTTCTGTGCGCCCACCACGCGGTCCTCATGCACTCGGAGTCGCGGCGGCGGAGGCAGGGAGTCGGGCCGGCGCGGGCCGATGCAGTGGGTCGGCCCCAGTCGCCTGCCCTTCCTCCGCTTCTATTGGAGGAGCGGGGCGGCCGCGGTCCTACTCCGCTCCTTTATAAGGAGCGAAAGGGGGCGACGGAAATACGCACTCCATCTCCTTCCTCCTTCTGCTTCTGGTTTCCTTCCCCCATCTGTGATGGAGGGGGGGAACCCTGGTTCTTCTTCGGTTGCCGCGAGGGTGTCTGCTCGGCAACGCGCCCCTCCTCCCCTTGCGCCTGCGGCGGCGGAGCCGATCGTCGGGGGAAGAGGGAGAGGGCGAGGTCGCGGACGAGGTCGTGGACGGGGCCGAGGCGCTCGGGGCGGACGGATCGGTGCGCCGCCCTTGCCTCCGCCAGTGGCTCCGTTCCTTCCCGCGGTCCATCTCGGGGACGACCCCCGTGAGTTCATTATCAGGCTGCGTCGGGCGCCTCGTCGCCACCTCCGGCTTCCCGCTCCATTCGCGAACGTGTTGGAGGTGGAGCAGCCTGAGACGCTAAACCTGCGCATGAGGGGCTGCGGGATCAGTGGGACGCGAGTCCACGTCGAGTCCCGAGCCCCCGGCGTGGTGTGTCTGGGCCGCGGGTGGAAGACGTTCGCCCGGATACACAGCTTGACGGAGGGGTTCACCCTCCACTTCAAGCTAGTGGGGGAGGACCTCCTCTCCGTTAAGGCCTTCTGGGGCTTCGGTATCCGGGCCCGGTGCTGCGAAGATAGCTCCTCCGACAGCGAAGGCTCCTCCTCGAGCGAGAGTGACGAGGAGGGGAGCGACAGCGACGACGAGGGGAGCAGCCGCCGGGATGACGGGTACGACTAGGCGTCGGCCGCAGCTCCGTGTGGCGCCGGCGGCCCCATCGACCGCGCCGGGCTCCGTGAACTCCCCGGGGTCGTCTCCTTGGGCGACTGGCGTAGGGGGGGGCTGCTGAGGAGGACAGAGGGCGGACGTCGAAGGCCGCGAAGTCGGAGTACGGGCCGACTTCGACAGCTGGCTGACGCTCCGGTGCCTCGTGTTCCAGATGCGCCCCAGACGCCGCCATCACCCTTGCTCTCGGTGACGACCACCGGGGTCTTCTCTTCGGCCCGGCAAGCTCCTCTTGCCGGGGGCTTGATCTCCTCGGGCGGCCGGAGTGGCGAGGCTGCGGAAGAGGAAGAGGCTGGCGGCAAGGCCGCTGCCTCATCTTCCAGCTCTGCCTCCGGCGCCTCCGTCTTCTTCAGCCTCCGGAGACCCCCGGGCGGAGCCCCCGGATCTTCTCTTGGTGCCTTCTGCCACCCGTAGCTCATCTAGGTGCCCCTTTCGCCCTCTTCGCCTACTTGCCCTACCTCCTGAGGAGAGAGACAAGAAAGGTATTACGGGCACCTTATCTCTTTTCAGCTCGTAAGCCTTCGGGCCTTAGTTGCGTTTAAGCCTTGTAATCCCTCTTTTCATGTTTTTCATTCTCTCTGAACTGTACCTGAGTGGAATGTTTTTAATGAAAAGGGGATGTTTGCCGGATCATTTGTCTCGCGGGTGGAAACCGCGGTAGGGAACGAATCCTTTACATCGTTAAGATAGACAGTTTCTCGCCCGGCAATACGCCCAGCCGATCCCCCGCACTGCTCGACCTTTCTCACGCCCTTGGCGGAGGCGGGGAGCAGGTGGGTTCCGGCCCCTCGCTTCCCTCCCCCTTGCTGCCGCGGCTGCTATCGAAACGGGCCCCAGGAACGCGCTCTGGGGCTTGCCGCTAAGAGAGCACGGTAGCTTTTTGGGAGGGAAGGAGGCTTTCAAATTCCACAGTCCATAAGAGAATGCATGATGAGGGATGCAAAAACTTATCTGAGGTTGCGGCCCCCGGCGACTCTGGCCCGCCGGGGGGCAGGTGTTGGCTCGTCCTTCTCCTCTTCCTTGTCCTCGAGCGGCCCGGCAAGGACATTCAATTCCTGCGAGCCAAAAGGGGAAGGATGGGAAAAAGACGCGGACTCGACCTCTAAGTTAGGGGTTAGCGACAGTTAGGAACTGACAACCCTAACCAAGGACGAGACTCTGACTCAGCATGCATGCTAAAATCTAGGGCGCCAGCGCTTCGTTATCTTTGGCCAGGGGCTTCGCCTGGCTTTGTACGAGGGCTTAAATGCAACATCGGCAAGGCCTGCACAAACCGGTGGTTGCCGGAGCGGATCACGGCAACCGCGCCTTATGGGCGAAACTTGCGAAGATGCTCTATGTTCCCAGGAGTTGCTCACTGGTAGGCCCTCTTCGGTCTTGAGGCGGACAGCGCCGGGCCTCGCGACTCGTCTCACCCGATAAGGGCCTTCCTGCTTCGGCGTCGACTTGTTATAATTCTTGGCCGACTGAACGTGCCTAAGAACAAGGTCGCCTAACAGGGCAACTTTATCTGGTGCCAGGGGCTTCGCCTGGCTTTGTACAAGGGGTTACATGCAGCAGCGGCAAGGCCTGTACAAACCGATGGTTGCCGGAGCGGATCACGGCAACCGCGCCTAGTGGGCGGAACTTGCGAAGATGCTCTATATTCCCAGGAGTTGCTCACTGGTAGGCCCTCTTCGGTCTTGAGGCGGACAGCGCCGGGCCTCGCGACTCGTCCCACCCGACAAGGGCCTTCCTGCTTCGGCGTCAACTTGTTATAATTCTTGGCCGACTGAACGTGCCTAAGAACAAGGTCGCCTAACAGGGCAACTTTATCTGGTGCCAGGGGCTTCGCCTGGCTTTGTACAAGGGGTTACATGCAACAGCGGCAAGGCCTGTACAAACCGATGGTTGCCGGAGCGGGTCACGGCAACCGCGCCTTATGGGTGAAACTTGCGAAGATGCTCTATGTTCCAGGAGTTGCTCACTGGTACGCCTTCTTCGGTCTCGAGGCGGACAGCGCCAGGCCTCGTGACTTGTCTCACCCGATAAGGTCCTTCCCACTTTGGCGTCAACTTGTTGGAATTCTTGGCCGACTGAGTGCGCCGAAGAACAAGGTCGCCCTCTTCGAGACTCCTGGCCTTGACCTTGCGGCTATGGTAGTGACGCAAGGCTTGCTGGTATCGAGCAGCTCGTACCGCAGCCTGGAGACGTCCTTCCTCAAGGAGCAGCGCGTCATCTTGGCGCAGCCGCTCTTGCTCGAGCTCGTCATAAGCGAGCACCCGAGGAGATCCGTATACGAGTTCCGTGGGGATAACTGCTTCCGCTCCATAGACTAGAGCAAAAGGTGTCTGTCCGGTGGCTCGACTTGGTGTCGTCCTGATTGACCAAAGAGCCGCCGGCAGCCCCTCAATCCAATTTCTTCCGCACTTGTGCAGCCTGTCGAAGGTCCTGGTCTTGAGTCCGCGCAGCACTTCAGCGTTGGCCCTTTCTGCTTGACCGTTGCTCCTGGGGTGAGCAACCGAAGCGAAACAGACCTTGGCGCCGAGATCCTGGGCGTATTGCATGAAGGCGCGACTTGTAAATTGTGTCCCGTTGTCGGTGATGACTCTGTTGGGGATTCCGAAACGGCAGACGATCGACCGGAAGAACTTGACTGCTGACTGCGCGGTCACCTTCCTCACTGGCTCCACTTCTGGCCACTTCGTGAACTTGTCGATTGCAACGTACAAGTACTCGAAGCCCCCGACGGCTCGGGGAAAAGGGCCGAGGATATCGAGCCCCCAGACCGAGAAGGGCCAGGACAAAGGGATTGTTTGGAGAGCTTGAGCTGGCTGATGAATCTGTTTTGCATGGAACTGGCACGCTTCACACTTGGTTACTAGTGCAGTTGCATCTTGGAGGGCTTCTTGCCAGAAGAACCCTTGCCGGAAGGCTTTCCCGACAAGTGCTCTTGCGCCAATGTGATGGCCGCACATGCCTCCGTGTATCTCTGCCAACAGCTTCTGTCCGTCTTCCCTGGAGATGCACTTCAATCTGACACCGTTGAGTCTCCTTCTGTACAGCTCGTTGTCCACGAACTGGTACATACTTGACTGCCTGGTGATCTTCTCCACCTCTTCTGGGTCGTCGGGAAGTTCTCCAGTTTGCAGAAAACGGACGATCTGCCGCGCCCATGCCGGAGCCCGGGGCTCGACGGCAAGGACTAAAGGCATGAAGGCCGCTGCGGGGACCCCGGCTTCTACGGCAAGAACCTCTGGTTCAGCCGGAGCCGGTGATCCCCCGGCAAGCTTGCCGGGGCAAAGCTTGTCAGGAACCCCCGCTTCAACTGGACGGACCCTCGGACCCGCAGGAGCGGACTATTCCTCAGCGTTCAGACTGCTGATCCGCTCGCCGGAGCAAGGCTTATCGGGGACACCTGCTTCGACTGGACGGATCCTTGGATCCGCAGGAGCGGGCTGTCCCTCGGCGTTCAGACTGCTGATCAGCTCGCTGGAGCAAGGCTTACCGGGGACACCGGCTTCAACTGGACGGATCCTGGGATCCGCAGGAGCGGGCTGTCCCCCGGCGTTCTGGTTGTTGATCTTGGGGACCTTGGCGGCGGTCTCAGGGAGGTCCGCCTGCGAGTAGTCGCCGGAGACCAACTTCCTTTTCTTGGACTGCCCAACTGATGGTGTAACGGATGGTTGAGTCAGCTTGAGCAAGAAGGTCCCTGGTTCCACAGGTAACTTCAACGAAGCACACTTCGAAAGGCCGTCTGCTATCTCATTCTGAGCTCTCGCGACGTGCCCCATTTGCAGCCCTTCAAAGTGTTCTTCCAGCTTCCTCACTTCATCTACGTAAGCTTCCATCAGAGGGCTCTGGTAGCTCTTGTTGACTTGCCGGACCACCAGTTGAGAATCTCCCCGCACGATCAGCTTTCTGATCCCAAGTTCGGCCGCAATCCTGAGGCCGGCGAGCAAGCCTTCATACTCAGCAGTATTGTTGGTAGCTTGCTCTCTTGGGAAGTGCATCTGGATAACATACTTGAGGTGCTCTCCGGTGGGCGCGATGAGTACCACGCCAGCACCGGCGCCTTGCAGCGAAAAGGCACCATCGAAGTACATTACCCACTCGCTTGTTGCTCCTTGTACGGGCGCGCTTGTTTCTTGGCCTTCTCCATCTGGCGTCGGGGTCCACTCAGCTATGAATTCTGCCAAAGCTCGGCTCTGTATGGTTGAAGTACTTTCAAACTTGAGCCCAAAGCTCGACAGCTCCAGTGCCCACTCGACGATCCTGCCTGTTGCCTCTGGATTGTGCAATATCCTCCTCAGCGGAAAGCGAGTGACTACTGTTATCTCATGCGCTTGGAAGTAATGGCGCAGCTTTCTCGAGGCCATGAGGAGGCCGAAAAGCAATTTCTGCACCCCGAAGTATCTTGATCTAGCCCCCTGCAAGAGGGAACTTACAAAATACACCGGGCGCTGCACCATCTTCTTCCGCGCTCCATCCTGTTCCTGCGCAGGGTGGTCCTTGTCGGGGCCAGAGCTTGCTGGAGCAGCCCCCCGCTCGTCGCTGGACTCGCTTGTAGGTGGTATAGGCTCCTCGCCGGCCTCCCTCTCCGCCACTAACGCAGCACTAACCACCTGGTTGGTTGCCGCTAGGTATAGCAACAACTTCTCCTGTGGTCTAGGTGCGACAAGTATTGGAGTGGAGGATAGGTACCTTTTCAAATCTTGCAGCGCCGCCTCCGCTTCTGGAGTCCACTGCATGGGGCCTGCCTTCTTCAAGATTTTAAAGAAGGGCAGGGCGCGTTCTGCAGACCTTGAAATGAACCGACTGAGGGCGGCCACACAACCTGCAAGCTTTCTGACGTCCTTGACGCGCTCTGGGGCTTCAATCTGCTCGATGGCTTTGATCTTGTCGGGATTAGCTTCAATCCCCCTCTGTGACACAAAGAACCCGAGAAGCTTGCCGGAGGGGACTCCGAAAACGCACTTCTCGGGGTTCAGCTTGAGCTGTATCTTGTGCAGGTTCTGAAATGTCTCTTCCAGATCTTGGACCAGGGTTTCCTTACTCCTGCTCTTCACCACGATGTCATCCATGTAGGCCTCCACGTTCCTATGGATCTGCGGCTCGAAAGCAGAGTGCACTACCCTTGCAAACGTTGATCCCGCATTCTTCAGTCCAAACGGCATGCGTATGAAGCAATAGGTGCCGCACGGAGTGATAAATGCGGTCTTCTCTTCATCTTCCTTGGCCATAAAGACTTGGTGGTAGCCTGAATATGCATCAAGAAAAGAGAGTAGCTCACATCCGGCAGTGGAGTCAACAATCTGGTCAATGCGCGGCAAGGGAAATGGATCTTTGGGACATGCTTTATTCACGTCGGTGAAGTCTATGCACAGTCTCCACTTCCCATTGGCTTTGCGCACGACGACCGGATTGGCCAGCCACGTTGGATGGATCACACCTCTCACTAGGCCTGCTGCCTCTAGCTTCTTGATCTCTTCGCTGATGAATTCTGGGCGCTCCACGGCTTGCTTTCTCACTTTCTGCTTGACGGGTCGCGCGTGAGGACAGACAGCGAGCTTGTGCTCAATCACCCTCCTGGGAACACCGGGGATGTCGGACGGTTGCCATGCAAACACGTCGTCATTCGCCCACAGGAAGGCGACGAGCGCGCTTTCCTATTTGCTGTCAAGCGTGGCACTGATGGTGAAGGTACCGCCAGTGCCGTCCTCCTTGGCGGGCACCTTCTTGGTTGCCGGAGGAGCGGTCATTCCCTTCCTGTACTTGCCGGCGGAGCTCGATGGAACGTCCTCGACGGCGGCGCGGCACTCCGAAGAGGTGCGGTTGCCGGAGTGGGCCCCAGAGCACTTACCGGGCTTGGTCTTTGTCTTCTTCCCCCCGGGGGCTTCAGCGGCAAGTGTGTCCTTCTCTGCCGCGGCTGCTACATCCCGGTAGATCTTGTCGGCGCAGATAAGCGCATCCTTTTTGTCGCCATGGACAGTGATGACGCTTATCGGCCCCGGCATCTTGAGTACGTTGTAGGCGTGGTGAGAAGCCGCCATGAACTTGGCGAGAGCGGGACGGCCGAGGATCCCATTGTATGGTAACGGGATATCGGCGACGTCGAACGTGATACGCTCAGTCCTGAAGTTAAGCTCGCCGCCAAAGGTCACCGGCAGAGTAATCTTCCCCTTGGGCTTGCTCCTCCCCGGGTTGATTCCTTGGAAGGATCCGGTCTCTTCGAGCTCGCCGTCTGGGATCTGGAGTTTCTTGATCACAGCGGAGGAGATCAAGTTCAGCCCGGCCCCGCCGTCTACCAACATTTTGGTGACCTTGAGGTTGCGGATGGTGGGTGAGACCAGCATCGGCAAGCACCCGACCGCGGTTGTGCGGTCGGGGTGATCCTCAAGATCGAAAATGATGGGCGTGCTGGACCATTTGAGGAGCCTGCGCGACTCCACGGGCGGCTCTGCTGCGTTCACCTCTCGCGCCCACCGCTTAAGCTGGCGGTGGGAGGTGTGCAGAGAGGCGCCGCCGTCAACGCATAGGACCTCCGTGGCCTTCTGGAACTCCTGCTCGCTGTTATCTTCGTCTTCCATGTCTTCGTCGTCGTCTTCTTCATCCTCGTCGCGGCCCCGGGGAGGCCGATCGCCTTGCCGCTGCTTGGCCTTGCCGCGGCGTCCTCCCCGGCCGACGGGCGGCCGCTTCTTGCTTGGTTCGCCACCCCCACCCTGGGCCTTCCCCTTGTCGCGCCTCTCGTACTCAGCCTTCTGCTGCATGACGAGGTACTCGACGCTCTTGCAGTTGGAGAGATCATGGCCCTTGGTGCGGTGGATCTTGCAGTATTGCTTGTCGGAGCGGTCCTGCTTGTCGGCTGCTGCCACGGGGGCAGGCTCCTTGCCGGAGCCGCCAGCCTGCGTTTGCTTGGCGGGAGCCTCCTTGCCGGACCCCTCGACGGCAAGCACCTCTTTCCTGTTCTTCCTCGTATTATTCCGCCGCTGGCTTCTCTTCGCCGGGGCGGTGTCGTCACTGTCGCTTTCTCCTGCGCCAGCATCCTCCCCGGGGAGCTTCCTCCCCTCCTCCGCGCGCGCGCACTTGTCAGCCAAGGCATATAGCTCGCTGACGTCCCGGATCTTGGTCATGTCCATCTCTTCACGCATGCGGCGGTTACGCACGTTCTGGTGGAACGCGCTGATAACCGCGGCAGGGTGAACGTCGGGGATGTTGCGATGCACACGGCTGAAGCGCTGGATGTACTTGCGCAGGGGTTCTCCTTCCTTCTGGGCTAGGATGTGGAGGTCGCTATCCTGGCCATGAGGTTTGTGGCCGCCTGTGAAGGCGCCAACAAACTGATGGCAAAGATCCGCCCAGGAAGAAATGGAGCCTTCCGGCAAGTGCATAAGCCACGAACGAACGTTCGGCTTAAGCACGAGCGGGAAGTAGTTCGCCAATATCCTCTCGTCGCGCCCCCCGGCAGCTTGTACAGCGATTGTGTAGATGCTGAGAAACTCCGAGGGGTGCGTCCTGCCGTCGTACTTCTCCGGTACGTCGGGCTTGAAGTTCTTCGTGCTGGGCCACCGGACGCGCCGCAGCTCGCGGGTGAACGCAGGGCAACCTGCCGCGTACGGTAAGTCACCTGGTTCACCGGGCGCGTGCGCGTCGACAGCGTTCCCAGCCCGCTGGTCTGATTGCCGCCGAGTTTCTCGGCGGCGCTCAATCCTTGTTCGAGCGTCTTCTTGCTGCCGCTCGTCGAGGACTTGGCGCTGGTCCCGGCGAGTCCGCGGGTCCGACGACGCTGTGGAGCCGTCGTCGGCGTTGTTCCAGCGGGGCGGCGTCTTCTGCTTCTGCGCCGGGGAGTGCATGGTGGTTGCACCTCCGACGGTCTTGTCGCCGTCGGCCTTCGTCTTCTCGACCTGCCGGGGCCGTTAGGTCGCCGGCCGCTGCGGCGTGTCGTTGTTGGCGAAGGCGATCAGGCTCTGGATGGTGGCCCTCCAGCTTTCGGCCTTACCAGCCGCTGGAGGGTAGTCGAGGAGCAGTTGCGCTCTCGCGAGCGCTTCTGCCGGAGTGGAGGGGAGCGGGGGCGAGTGGCGCGAGGAGCGGGATACGCTCGGACTCCTAACAATGTTAGAAAGAGCGGGGTCCCTCCCCGGCGCCTTCGCCTTGCCCGTGTCCGGACGGGGGCCCGTGGCGTCCCGTGAACCTCCTGTTTGCCCTTGTTCCAGCAAGCGAATGCCACCTCCCGTGGCATGGCGCTGCTGGGTCGTCGTTTGAAGGGACGGATGCGGCGCGTCCTCGGAGGCCGAGGCTCGGTCGTCCGCCCTGTTCTTGGATTTGGTGGCACCGCGAGTGTTCTCGCCGGTGGCCACCCCTCCGACGGCGTCTCCCCCGCCCACCGTTGGCTCCGGTAGCGGTGGGAGTGACGCGGACGGGCCCGCGGCCTCCGAAGCCTTCTTCTTCGGGGCCATGGTGTTGATGAAGCTAGCGAGTTCGGAGAAGCTGACGAAGAGCGCGCTCGCGCGAACGCAGGATCTGATCCGCACAACCTCGACGCGCCCCCTACCTGGCGCGCCAAAGATGTCGGGGCGGACGGCGTCCCCCCGCGAGCACCTATGGGGCCGGAGCCCCTTTCGTTGTCCGGTGAGGGGGGCGGAGGGAGCACAGAGAGCAGATCGAGGCGGGCACACGGGCGGTTTACCCAGGTTCGGGCCGCGATGGACGCGTAAAACCCTACTCCTGCTTAGTTGTATTGAACTGGGGAGCTCGGGAGCTTGGAGAGCTAGCTGCACCGAGCGTATGGCTGTCTGGATGCCGAATCTCCGAACCCCCGGAACCCCCTCTACGTTGCACACGGGCCTCCTTTTATAGCGCAAAGCGGTCACCGACAGGTGTCAACGTAAGAGAAAGGGGTAAAAGTGTAAAAGGGGTGGTAGTTGTAATAGTGCGGGAACGGTGGCGCTACAGTGCGGCACAGTGTTATCATACCTATTTCTGACGGTAGGGGACAAGGGCATTAAATGCCCGTCACGGTCGCCCGGACAGCACCGAGGCGGACCGTTAGGTGCGCCACCGTTCGCCACGATGGCGGCTGCATGCCGCCGCATGCCCCAGGCTGCGCGGTGCCTCGCCACGTGCCCTCGGGGGAAGCCCCGGAGCGACGCGTGGGCGGGCGAGCTGGAGCGCAGTCTTGAGGTGGCGATCTTGCCGCGGCAAGTGGCTTGCCGCGGGGGTCGTCTTCCTGTGCCTGATAGCGTGCCAGCTATCAGGCCTTGCCGGGGCGCTTGGCGCGCTACGGCGGGCTTCTCTTGTGGTGCCTGGGTTCGGCCTTCCCGACAAGCTCCTCTTGTCAGGGTCTCGATCTTCTGTCTCGTATACTTTGTTGTTGGATGGCCTTACATGGGCTCAGTCGTCCCGGCAAGCTCCTCTTGCCGGGGTCTTGTCTTCTTAGCCCGGCAAGCTCCTCTTGCAGGGGGCCTTGTCTTCTTGGCCCGGCAAGCTCCTCTTGCCGGGGGCCTTGTCTTGAATGCCTGGTCTTCTCTTGGCGCTTCCGGGGCGGGCCTTGCCGCAGGGTGCTACGACTGCCCGTGCACAAGTCTGGGGTACTAAGGTACCCCTACTTTAGTACACCGACAGGAAGGGGGACGCCGTCCGCCCCGAGACCTTAGTACCCCAGACTTGTGCACGGGCAGTCGTAGCACCCTGCGGCAAGGCCCGCCCCGGAAGCGCCAAGAGAAGACCAGGCATTCAAGACAAGGCCCCCGGCAAGAGGAGCTTGCCGGGCCAAGAAGACAAGGCCCCCGGCAAGAGGAGCTTGCCGGGCTAAGAAGACAAGACCCCGGCAAGAGGAGCTTGCCGGGACGACTGAGCCCATGTAAGGCCATCCAAGAACAAAGTATACGAGACAGAAGATCGAGACCCCGACAAGAGGAGCTTGTCGGGAAGGCCGAACCCAGGCACCACAAGAGAAGCTCGCCGTAGCGCGCCAAGCACCCCGGCAAGGCCTGATAGCTGGCACGCTATCAGGCACAGGAAGACGACCCCCGCGGCAAGCCACTTGCCGCGGCAAGATCGCCACCTCAAGACTGCGCTCCAGCTCGCCCGCCCACGCGTCGCTCCGGGGCTTCCCCCGAGGGCACGTGGCGAGGCACCGCGCAGCCTGGGGCATGCGGCGGCATGCAGCCGCCATCGTGGCGAACGGTGGCGCACCTAACGGTCCGCCTCGGTGCTGTCCGGGCGACCGTGACGGGCATTTAATGCCCTTGTCCCCTACCGTCAGAAGTAGGTATGATAACACTGTGCCGCACTGTAGCGCCACCGTTCCCGCACTATTACAACTACCACCCCTTTTACACTTTTACCCCTTTCTCTTACGTTGACACCTGTCGGTGACCCCTTTGCGCTATAAAAGGAGGCCCGTGTGCAACGTAGAGGGGGTTCCGGGGGTTCGGAGATTCGGCATCCAGACAGCCATACGCTCGGTGCAGCTAGCTCCCCAAGCTCCCGAGCTCCCCAGTTCAATACAACTAAGCAGGAGTAGGGTTTTACGCGTCCATCGCGGCCCGAACCTGGGTAAACCGCCCGTGTGCCCGCCTCGATCTGCTCTCTGTGCTCCCTCCGCCCCCCTCACCGGACAACGAAAGGGGCTCCGGCAAGAGAAGACCAGGCATTCAAGACAAGGCCCCCGGCAAGAGGAGCTTGCCGGGCCAAGAAGACAAGGCCCCCGGCAAGAGGAGCTTGCCGGGCTAAGAAGACAAGACCCCGGCAAGAGGAGCTTGCCGGGACGACTGAGCCCATGTAAGGCCATCCAAGAACAAAGTATACGAGACAGAAGATCGAGACCCCGACAAGAGGAGCTTGTCGGGAAGGCCGAACCCAGGCACCACAAGAGAAGCCCGCCGTAGCGCGCCAAGCGCCCCGGCAAGGCCTGATAGCTGGCACGCTATCAGGCACAGGAAGACGACCCCCGCGGCAAGCCACTTGCCGCGGCAAGATCGCCACCTCAAGACTGCGCTCCAGCTCGCCCGCCCACGCGTCGCTCCGGGGCTTCCCCCGAGGGCACGTGGCGAGGCACCGCGCAGCCTGGGGCATGCGGCGGCATGCAGCCGCCATCGTGGCGAACGGTGGCGCACCTAACGGTCCGCCTCGGTGCTGTCCGGGCGACCGTGACGGGCATTTAATGCCCTTGTCCCCTACCTGGCGCGCCAAAGATGTCGGGGCGGACGGCGTCCCCCCGC
The DNA here is from genome assembly GCA_032464435.1 of Aegilops umbellulata. Lineage (NCBI taxonomy): Eukaryota > Viridiplantae > Streptophyta > Magnoliopsida > Poales > Poaceae > Aegilops > Aegilops umbellulata. The sequence goes on from CP136056.1 coordinate 244,459,575, forward strand.
GAGCACCTATGGGGCCGGAGCCCCTTTCGTTGTCCGGTGAGGGGGGCGGAGGGAGCACAGAGAGCAGATCGAGGCGGGCACACGGGCGGTTTACCCAGGTTCGGGCCGCGATGGACGCGTAAAACCCTACTCCTGCTTAGTTGTATTGAACTGGGGAGCTCGGGAGCTTGGAGAGCTAGCTGCACCGAGCGTATGGCTGTCTGGATGCCGAATCTCCGAACCCCCCGGAACCCCCTCTACGTTGCACACGGGCCTCCTTTTATAGCGCAAAGGGGTCACCGACAGGTGTCAACGTAAGAGAAAGGGGTAAAAGTGTAAAAGGGGTGGTAGTTGTAATAGTGCGGGAACGGTGGCGCTACAGTGTGGCACAGTGTTATCATACCTACTTCTGACGGTAGGGGACAAGGGCATTAAATGCCCGTCACGGTCGCCCGGACAGCACCGAGGCGGACCGTTAGGTGCGCCACCGTTCGCCACGATGGCGGCTGCATGCCGCCGCATGCCCCAGGCTGCGCGGTGCCTCGCCACGTGCCCTCGGGGGAAGCCCCGGAGCGACGCGTGGGCGGGCGAGCTGGAGCGCAGTCTTGAGGTGGCGATCTTGCCGCGGCAAGTGGCTTGCCGCGGGGGTCGTCTTCCTGTGCCTGATAGCGTGCCAGCTATCAGGCCTTGCCGGGGCGCTTGGCGCGCTACGGCGGGCTTCTCTTGTGGTGCCTGGGTTCGGCCTTCCCGACAAGCTCCTCTTGTCGGGGTCTCGATCTTCTGTCTCGTATACTTTGTTCTTGGATGGCCTTACATGGGCTCAGTCGTCCCGGCAAGCTCCTCTTGCCGGGGTCTTGTCTTCTTAGCCCGGCAAGCTCCTCTTGCCGGGGGCCTTGTCTTCTTGGCCCGGCAAGCTCCTCTTGCCGGGGGCCTTGTCTTGAATGCCTGGTCTTCTCTTGGCGCTTCCGGGGCGGGCCTTGCCGCAGGGTGCTACGACTGCCCGTGCACAAGTCTGGGGTACTAAGGTACCCCTACTTTAGTACACCGACAGGAGCCCCCGGGCCTGGGCCACACACGGTGCCGAGCGTCGTTGGGCCAGGCCCTAACGGTGCACGGGCACGCATGGCCTTGGTCGCGCTGCTCCTTAACTCCGCATCCGCCGCGCCTTCCCCAGGCGGCGCGCGCTTACCGCGGCGTCGTGGGGGCGAAAACGCACGTTCCCTCTTTAAGTGGAGGGAGGTGCGAAGGCGCGGCTCAATAAATGAACGGGGGTGGGGCGCGGTTTTCGAGGCGTCCGTTCCCCATAGTTACGGGATGGGGAGAGGTCGTCCCACCCGTCGCCTCGGTTCTGCGCGCCCACCACGCGGTCCTCATGCACTCGGAGTCGCGGCGGCGGAGGCAGGGAGTCGGGCCGGCGCGGGCCGATGCAGTGGGTCGGCCCCAGTCGCCTGCCCTTCCTCCGCTTCTATTGGAGGAGCGGGGCGGCCGCGGTCCCACTCCGCTCCTTTATAAGGAGCGAAAGGGGGCGACGGAAATACGCACTCCATCTCCTTCCTCCTTCTGCTTCTGGTTTCCTTCCCCCATCTGTGATGGAGGGGGGGAACCCTGGTTCTTCTTCGGTTGCCGCGAGGGTGTCTGCTCGGCAACGCGCCCCTCCTCCCCTTGCGCCTGCGGCGGCGGAGCCGATCGTCGGGGGAAGAGGGAGAGGGCGAGGTCGCGGACGAGGTCGTGGACGGGGCCGAGGCGCTCGGGGCGGACGGATCGGTGCGCCGCCCTTGCCTCCGCCAGTGGCTCCGTTCCTTCCCGCGGTCCATCTCGGGGACGACCCCCGTGAGTTCATTATCAGGCTGCGCCGGGCGCCTCGTCGCCACCTCCGGCTTCCCGCTCCATTCGCGAACGTGTTGGAGGTGGAGCAGCCTGAGACGCTAAACCTGCGCATGAGGGGCTGCGGGATCAGTGGGACGCGAGTCCACGTCGAGTCCCGAGCCCCCGGCGTGGTGTGTCTGGGCCGCGGGTGGAAGACGTTCGCCCGGATACACAGCTTGACGGAGGGGTTCACCCTCCACTTCAAGCTAGTGGGGGAGGACCTCCTCTCCGTCAAGGCCTTCTGGGGCTTCGGTATCCGGGCCCGGTGCTGCGAAGATAGCTCCTCCGACAGCGAAGGCTCCTCCTCGAGCGAGAGTGACGAGGAGGGGAGCGACAGCGACGACGAGGGGAGCAGCCGCCGGGATGACGGGTACGACTAGGCGTCGGCCGCAGCTCCGTGTGGCGCCGGCGGCCCCATCGACCGCGCCGGGCTCCGTGAACATTCCCGGGGTCGTCTCCTTGGGCGACTGGCGTAGGGGGGGGGGGGCTGCTGAGGAGGACAGAGGGCGGACGTCGAAGGCCGCGAAGTCGGAGTACGGGCCGACTTCGACAGCTGGCTGACGCTCCGGTGCCTCGTGTTCCAGATGCGCCCCAGACGCCGCCATCACCCTTGCTCTCGGTGACGACCACCGGGGTCTTCTCTTCGGCCCGGCAAGCTCCTCTTGCCGGGGGCTTGATCTCCTCGGGCGGCCGGAGTGGCGAGGCTGCGGAAGAGGAAGAGGCTGGCGGCAAGGCCGCTGCCTCATCTTCCAGCTCTGCCTCCGGCGCCTCCGTCTTCTTCAGCCTCCGGAGACCCCCGGGCGGAGCCCCCGGATCTTCTCTTGGTGCCTTCTGCCACCCGTAGCTCATCTAGGTGCCCCTTTCGCCCTCTTCGCCTACTTGCCCTACCTCCTGAGGAGAGAGACAAGAAAGGGATTACGGGCACCTTATCTCTTTTCAGCTCGTAAGCCTTCGGGCCTTAGTTGCGTTTAAGCCTTGTAATCCCTCTTTTCATGTTTTTCATTCTCTCTGAACTGTACCTGAGTGGAATGTTTTTAATGAAAAGGGGATGTTTGCCGGATCATTTGTCTCACGGGTGGAAACCGCGGTAGGGAACGAATCCTTTACATCGTTAAGATAGACAGTTTCTCGCCCGGCAATACGCCCAGCCGATCCCCCGCACTGCTCGACCTTTCTCACGCCCTTGGCGGAGGCGGGGAGCAGGTGGGTTCCGGCCCCTCGCTTCCCTCCCCCTTGCTGCCGCGGCTGCTATCGAAACGGGCCCCAGGAACGTGCTCTGGGGCTTGCCGCTAAGAGAGCACGGTAGCTTTTCGGGAGGGAAGGAGGCTTTCAAATTCCACAGTCCATAAGAGAATGCATGATGAGGGATGCAAAAACTTATCTGAGGTTGCGGCCCCCGGCGACTCTGGCCCGCCGGGGGGCAGGTGTTGGCTCGTCCTTCTCCTCTTCCTTGTCCTCGAGCGGCCTGGCAAGGACATTCAATTCCTGCGAGCCAAAAGGGGAAGGATGGGAAAAAGACGCGGACTCGACCTCTATGTTAGGGGTTAGCGACAGTTAGGAACTGACAACCCTAACCAAGGACGAGACTCTGACTCAGCATGCATGCTAAAATCTAGGGCGCCAACGCTTCTTTATCTTCGGCCAGGGGTTTCGCCTGGCTTTGTACGAGGGCTTAAATGCAACATCGGCAAGGCCTGCACAAACCGGTGGTTGCCGGAGCGGATCACGGCAACCGCGCCTTATGGGCGAAACTTGCGAAGATGCTCTATGTTCCCAGGAGTTGCTCACTGGTAGGCCCTCTTCGGTCTTGAGGCGGACAGCGCCGGGCCTCGCGACTCGTCTCACCCGATAAGGGCCTTCCTGCTTCGGCGTCGACTTGTTATAATTCTTGGCCGACTGAACGTGCCTAAGAACAAGGTCGCCTAACAGGGCAACTTTATCTGGTGCCAGGGGCTTCGCCTGGCTTTGTACAAGGGGTTACATGCAGCAGCGGCAAGGCCTGTACAAACCGATGGTTGCCGGAGCGGATCACGGCAACCGCGCCTAGTGGGCGGAACTTGCGAAGATGCTCTATATTCCCAGGAGTTGCTCACTGGTAGGCCCTCTTCGGTCTTGAGGCGGACAGCGCCGGTCCTCGCGACTCGTCCCACCCGACAAGGGCCTTCCTGCTTCGGCGTCAACTTGTTATAATTCTTGGCCGACTGAACGTGCCTAAGAACAAGGTCGCCTAACAGGGCAACTTTATCTGGTGCCAGGGGCTTCGCCTGGCTTTGTACAAGGGGTTACATGCAACAGCGGCAAGGCCTGTACAAACTGATGGTTGCCGGAGCGGGTCACGGCAACCGCGCCTTATGGGTGAAACTTGCGAAGATGCTCTATGTTCCAGGAGTTGCTCACTGGTACGCCTTCTTCGGTCTCGAGGCCCTCCAGCTTTCGGCCTTACCAGCCGCTGGAGGGTAGTCGAGGAGCAGTTGCGCTCTCGCGAGCGCTTCTGCCGGAGTGGAGGGGAGCGGGGGCGAGTGGCGCGAGGAGCGGGATACGCTCGGACTCCTAACAATGTTAGAAAGAGAGGGGTCCCTCCCCGTCGCCTTCGCCTTGCCCGTGTCCGGACGGGGGCCCGTGGCGTCCCGTGAACCTCCTGTTTGCCCTTGTTCCAGCAAGCGGATGCCACCTCCCGTGGCATGGCGCTGCTGGGTCGTCGTTTGAAGGGACGGATGCGGCGCGTCCTCGGAGGCCGAGGCTCGGTCGTCCGCCCTGTTCTTGGATTTGGTGGCACCGCGAGTGTTCTCGCCGGTGGCCACCCCTCCGACGGCGTCTCCCCCGCCCACCGTTGGCTCCGGTAGCGGTGGGAGTGACGCGGACGGGCCCGCGGCCTCCGAAGCCTTCTTCTTCGGGGCCATGGTGTTGATGAAGCTAGCGAGTTCGGAGAAGCTGACGAAGAGCGCGCTCGCGCGAACGCAGGATCTGATCCGCACAACCTCGACGCGTCCCCTACCTGGCGCGCCAAAGATGTCGGGGCGGACGGCGTCCCCCCGCGAGCACCTATGGGGCCGGAGCCCCTTTCGTTGTCCGGTGAGGGGGGCGGAGGGAGCACAGAGAGCAGATCGAGGCGGGCACACGGGCGGTTTACCCAGGTTCGGGCCGCGATGGACGCGTAAAACCCTACTCCTGCTTAGTTGTATTGAACTGGGGAGCTCGGGAGCTTGGAGAGCTAGCTGCACCGAGCGTATGGCTGTCTGGATGCCGAATCTCCGAACCCCCGGAACCCCCTCTACGTTGCACACGGGCCTCCTTTTATAGCGCAAAGGGGTCACCGACAGGTGTCAACGTAAGAGAAAGGGGTAAAAGTGTAAAAGGGGTGGTAGTTGTAATAGTGCGGGAACGGTGGCGCTACAGTGCGGCACAGTGTTATCATACCTACTTCTGACGGTAGGGGACAAGGGCATTAAATGCCCGTCACGGTCGCCCGGACAGCACCGAGGCGGACCGTTAGGTGCGCCACCGTTCGCCATGATGGCGGCTGCATGCCGCCGCATGCCCCAGGCTGCGCGGTGCCTCGCCACGTGCCCTCGGGGGAAGCCCCGGAGCGACGCGTGGGCGGGCGAGCTGGAGCGCAGTCTTGAGGTGGCAATCTTGCCGCGGCAAGTGGCTTGCCGCGGGGGTCGTCTTCCTGTGCCTGACAGCGTGCCAGCTATCAGGCCTTGCCGGGGCGCTTGGCGCGCTACGGCGGGCTTCTCTTGTGGTGCCTGGGTTCGGCCTTCCCGACAAGCTCCTCTTGTCGGGGTCTCGATCTTCTGTCTCGTATACTTTGTTCTTGGATGGCCTTACATGGGCTCAGTCGTCCCGGCAAGCTCCTCTTGCCGGGGTCTTGTCTTCTTAGCCCGGCAAGCTCCTCTTGCCGGGGGCCTTGTCTTCTTGGCCCGGCAAGCTCCTCTTGCCGGGGGCCTTGTCTTGAATGCCTGGTCTTCTCTTCGCGCTTCCGGGGCGGGCCTTGCCGCAGGGTGCTACGACTGCCCGTGCACAAGTCTGGGGTACTAAGGTACCCCTACTTTAGTACACCGACATTATCTGAAATGTAGGGACCGAGACCGGCATTGTGAACATATTGCTCAAATTCCTCCTTAATGCCCACACGCAACATATAATCATCGCAAGGCCATAAGCATGTTTTGGTGGCGGCATCTCGTGTGGAGATTTCACTTGGTACAACATATGATGGGCAAGCGGAGCTGTCACTAGAAGATGCCCCAGAGGATTGCCTCCTCGAATAAATCCTTCCAAAAAGGTTCATCATGTTCGCGTACAATTTTCTAAAAAAATTGAGTGGCAAAAATTTACCAACAAAACTTTACAAAATTGGTACCAACTACTCATAGGATACATAGAGGCCATAGCAAGCATTCAAACTACTTAGAACTCTAAGAATTCAACATGCAAGCTCATCTGCATGGAACGAAGAGTAGCTAATTATTCAAAATATAAACAACTAAAACAAAAACTAATTGGACAAATAGTGGAGTCACATACCAAGCAACAATCCCCCGAAACAGTTTCGGAAACGAAGCTTCGAGCAAAGAGATCGAAATCCGCGGGTTTGAGAGCAAGAACACGAGAGAGAGAGAGAGAGAGAGAGAGAGAGAGAGCAACGGAGAATTTTTCTGGAGGTGAGTGATGATGTGGTGTGACGGGATAAGTGAGGGGGCCCGCGTGGGGACCACAACCCACTAGGGCACTCCTGGGGGTCCTAGCGCGCCCAAGTGGGTTGTGCCCACCTCGTGCACCTCCCTCTGATATTATTTGCACTAGAAATTCAGAAATATTCAAAAAAAACATATTAAATTTTCAACGCATTGTGAGAACTTTTATTTTTGGGTCATTTTTTTATTGCACGGGAATTTCAGAAAACAGACAAAACATGGCATTTTATTTTTTATAACTAATAAAAACAGAAAACAAAATGTAGGGACAGAAGGTAATGCTTACTAAATTCATCAACTTCATACCGCTCAAAAACGATCCATTAATAAGGTTGATCAAGTCTTATTAACAACCACTTTCGATTAGCATGAAACCGAAGAACTTCCGTAAATCACTAAGTTACCTCAACGGGGATATGAATGTCCCAACAATAAGCATTTCATATTTCTTTTTGACAGTAGGTAGAGGTATTTGAAAACTTACAATAGTGATTCTCGGAGATTTTTCAATAACATTAATACCATTCACTTTGAATTGTTTCTTCGGAAAGTGCACCGTATGCTCATTACCATTGATATGAAAAGTGACCTTGCTTTTATTGCAATCAATAACAGCCCCTGCAGTATTCAAGAAGGGTCCACCATGGATAATCGACATGTTGTCGTCCTCGGGCATCTCAAGTATAACAAAGTCAGTCAAAATAGTAACATTAGCAGCAACAACGGGCACATCATCACAAATACCGATTGGTATGGCAGTTGATTTGTCAGCCATTTGCAAAGTTATTTCAGTAGGTGTGAGTTTATTCAAATCAAGTCTTCTTTATAAAGAGAAAGGCATAACACTAACACCAGCTCCTAAATCACATAAAGCAGTATTCACATAATTCTTTTTGATAGAGCAAGGTATAGTTGGTATTCCTGGATCTCCAAGTTTTTTAGTTACTCCATCTTTAAAAGTATAATTAGCAAGCATAGTGGAGATTTCAGCTTCCGGTATTTTTCTCTTATTAGTGATGATGTCTTTCATCTACTTTGCATAAGGAGGCTGTCGGTGTACTAGAGTAGGGGTACCCTAGTATCCCGAACTTGTGCACGGGCAGTCGCAGCACCCCACGGCAAGGCTTGCCGGGTGACCGCCAAGGTCCTCCGTGGTTCCTTTGGAGCCATTCAAGAACAAAGTATTCAATCCAAGGAGACAAGGCCCCGGCGAGAGGAGCTTGCCGGGAAGGCCACTCAAGACACAAGACCCCGGCAAGAGGAGCTTGCCGGGAAGGCCAACCAAGGCATCCCAAGGAACTTGCCACGATGCGCCACGCGTCCCGGCGAGGCCCGGTGAGCGACGAGCCTCCGGACGCGACAAGACAACGACCGCGGCAAGGCATTTGCCGCGACAAGCTACCACTCCGTACCCACGCTCCAGCACATCCACCAACGTGTCGCTCTGGGACCCTTCCAGGCATACGTGGAGGGAGGCTGTGCAGCCAGCGGTACGCGGTGGCAAGCGGCGCTGACAAGATTGCCATCGTGGCGAACGGTGGCGTCCCTGACGGTCCCTTTTTGCACTGTTTGGGCGACGCAGATGGGCATTTAATGCCCTTGTCCCCTGCCGTCAGGGTTAGGTATGATACACTGTACAGGTAGCTGTACCAACCGCAACACCTTTCCATTTTTACGCCTGTCTACGTTGCCACCTGTCGGTGACCCCTTGAGCATATAAAAGGAGGCCCATGCGCAACGTAGAGGGGGGAGAGGAACAGAAGAACACTGACGCTCGGTCTCATTAGCTGCTGGTGTGTACTGTAGCACTTAGCGCTCCCGAGCAAGAACTCAATACAAACCATAAGGCAGGAGTAGGGTTTTACGCATCCATGCGGCCCGAACCTGGGTAAACTGCTTGTGTGCTTCGCCTCGATCTGCTCTTCGTGCGATCTCCGCCCCCGCCGAACCGAAAGGGGCTCGGTCCCCATAGGTGCTCGTGGATCAGTTTCCCCGACATCTTTGGCGCGCCAGGTAGGGGGCGTCGAGGTTGTGTGAACCTGATCCGACGTTCACACGAGCTAGATCTTCATCATCTTCATCAACATGCCACCGAAGAAGAAGGCTTCGGAGGCGGCTGCTCCGTCCGCGACAAACCCACCACCGCCGGAGCAAACGGCTGGTGGGGTAGACGCCGGTGGAAGAACGGGCGTCGACGAGGGAGCTCACGGTGCCGCCAGGTCCAAGGACAAGGCTGCGCTGCCCATCGGCGGCGTAGCCGGCTCCCACAACGACCGGGCGCACTCCAAGACCTCGGCGTCCGTACATGCACCGCGCTCATCTCAGGAGGCACGGGACCGGCAGCGTCATGGTACTCATGGTACCATACGCTTGCTGGACCCAGATCGAGCTGGTGGATCTCGGAATGCTCAAGACCATCATGCGCGCCAACATGCTTGCGCGAGCGAGGCACGGTCGCCTGGACGGGATACTGCTCCTTCTAACATGGTTAGAAGTCCGAGCATATCCCGCTCCTCACACCGTTCGCCACTGCTACCCGCCACTCTAGCAGAAGCTTTGGTGCGAGCTCAACTGCTCCTAGACTACCCTCCAACGGCAGACAAGATCGACGACTGGAGGGCCACCATTCAAAGTCTCATCGGCTTTGCCAACGGCGACACTCCACAGCAGCCGAGTACATCGCAGCCGCGGCGAGCCAGCCAGGCACGAGCCGGTGGCGACATGACCGGTGGGGGTACAACCACCGTGCACTCCCCGCCGCGAAGGCCAAGATCGCCGCCTCGCCTGATCCACCTCGACAGCGACTCCACCGCGTCATCGGATCCACGAGCTCGTCGCGATCAACGCCAAGTTCTTCACGAACGATAGCAAGAAGACGCTCGAACTCGCATCGAGCGCCGAAGAGAAGTGCGGCGTCAATCGGACCAGCGCGCTGGGCCCTCTGTCGACATGCATGCGCCAGGGGAACCAGGCGACTTGCCGTACGCGGCAGGTTGCCCTGCGATTACCCGTGAGCTGCGGCAAGTCCAGTGGCCCAGCACAAAGAATTTCAAGCCAGACGTACCAGAGAAGTACGACGGCAAGTCGCATCCGTCGGAGTTCCTCAGCATCTACACCATCGCGGTGCAAGCTGCTGGGGGGCGGGACGAGAAGATCCTTGCCAACTACTTCCCGCTGGTGCTCAAGCCCAACGTCAGGTCCTGGCTCATGCACTTGCCGGACAACTCCATATCCTCCTGGGCAGACCTATGCCATCAGTTTGTCGGCGCCTTTACAGGCGGCCACAAACCTCATGGCCAAGAGAGGGACCTTCATCTGCTTGCCCAGAAGGAAGGAGAGCCCCTGCGCAAGTACATTCAGAGATTCAGCCGTGTACAGCGCACCATCCCAGATGTCCACCCTGCCGCGGTTATCAGCGCGTTCCATCAGAACGTGCGTAACCGCAGGATGCGGGAGGAGATGGCGATGTGCAAGATCAGAGACGTTAGTGAGCTGTATGCCCTGGCCGACAAGTGTGCACGTGCTGAGGAAGGGAGGAAACTCCCCGAAGAGAATACAGGAGTAGGAGGATCTGACTGCGAGGATGCTGCCCCGGCAAAGAAAAACCGGCGGCGGAACAACAGGAAGAGGAAAGGCAAATATGTGCTAGTTGTTGAGCAGTCCGGCAACGAAGGTGGCGCCAACAAAGCCAATACTGGTAGCTCTGGTAAGGAGGTTGCCGCAGGTGCCAACTGCCAGGCTGTGGCGGTCGCCGACAAGCAGGACGACACCAACAAACAGTACTGCAAGATCCACCGCACCAAGGGCCATGACCTCCAGAGCTGCAAGAAGGTCGAACAGCTTGTCGAGCTGCAAAAGGCCGAGTACGAGCTACGCAACAAGGAGAAAGCCCAAGGAGGTGCTGGAGGATCCGGCATGAAGCGCCCCGGCCAGGGAGGACGCCGCGGCAAGGCCAAGCAGCGGCAAGGAGACAGACCTCCCCGCGTCCGCGACAAGGATGAAGATGACGACGACGACGAAGATATGGATGATGTCGAGACCAGTGAGCAGGAGTTCCAGAAAGCGTGACGGCGGTGCTTCTCTACATACTTCACACCGCCAACTCAAGCAGTGGGTGCGGGAAGTCAATGCGGCAGAACCACCCGTCGAGTCACGCAAGCTTCTGAAATGGTCCAGCACGCCTATCATCTTTGATATTGAGGACCACCCTGATCGCACAACTACGGTTGGGTGCTTGCCAATGTTGGTTTCACCAACTATCCGCAACCTCAGGGTCACTAAGATGCTAGTTGACGGCGGGGCCGGCTTGAACCAGATCTCCTCCGCTGTGCTCCAGAAACTCCAGGTCCCTGACAGCGAGCTCGAAGAGACCGGCACATTCCAAGGAATCAACCCGGGAAGGAGCAAGCCGAAAGGGAAGATCATGTTGCCGGTGACATTTGGCAGCGAGTTGAACTTCAGAACAGAGAGGGTCACTTTTGATGTTGCCGATTTTCCATTACCTTACAATGGGATTCTCGGCCGTCTAGCGCTCGCCAAGTTCATGGCGGCCTCTCACTATGCGTATAACATGCTGAAGATGCCAGGCCCGATAAGTGTCATCTCTGTCCCTGGCGACAAGAAGGATGCTCTTATTTGTGCCGACAAGATTTACCGGGAAGTGGCAGCCGCAACGGATCGCAAGTCACTTGCCGCTGAAGCTCCCGGGGGGAAGAAGAAGACCAAGTCCGGCAAGAGTTCTGATGCCCACTCCGGCAAGCGCACCTCTTCGGATTGCTGCGCTACCATCGAGGACGCACCATCGAGCTCCACCGGCAAGTGTAAGAAGACAATGGCAGCTCCGCCAGAGACCAAGAAGGTGTCTGCCAAGGAGGACGGCATTGGTGGTACCTTCACCATCAGTGCCACTCTCGACCATAAATAGGAAAGCGCGCTCATTGCTTTCCTGCGGGCGAACGTCGATGTGTTTGCGTGGCAACCGTCTGACATCCCCGGTCTTCCCAGGAAAGTAATTGAGCACCACCTTGCCGTCTGTCCTCATGCGCGGCCCATCAAGCAGAAAGTCAGGAAGCAAGCAGTGGAGCGCCAAGAATTCATCGCAGAAGAGATCAAGAAGTTGGAAGCAGCAGGCCTTGTCAGGGGAGTGCTCCATCCTACGTGGTTGGCCAATCCTGTAGTCGTGCGCAAGGCAAACGGGAAATGGAGGCTTTGTATCGACTTTACCGATGTTAACAAAGCTTGTCCCAAAGACCCATTTCCCTTGCCGCGCATTGACCAGATTGTTGACTCCACGGCCGGATGCGACTTGCTTTCATTTCTTGACGCATACTCAGGATACCATCAGATCTTCATGGCAGAAGAGGATGAGGAGAAAACTGCATTCATCACTCCATGTGGCACGTACTGTTTCATACGGATGCCTTTCGGTTTAAAGAATGCTGGTTCAACATTCGCAAGGGTAGTCCATGCCGCTTTTGAGCCACAAATACACAGAAATGTGGAAGCCTACATGGATGACATAGTGGTCAAGAGCAAGGACAAGGCAACTCTAATTCAAGATTTAGACGAGACTTTTGCAAATCTGCACAAGATCAGCCTCAAGCTCAACCCCGAGAAGTGTGTGTTTGGAGTCCCTTCCGGCAAGCTTCTCGGGTTCTTCGTGTCTCAGCGGGGAATTGAAGCCAATCCCGACAAGATCAAGGCCATTGAGCAGATTGAAGCACCAAAGCGCGTCAAGGATGTACGAAGACTTGCCGGTTGCGTGGCAGCTCTTAGCAGGTTTATCTCTAAGTCTGCTGAGCGTGCCTTGCCATTTTTCAAAATATTGAAAAAGGCAGGTCCGATGAAATGGACTCCGGAAGCGGAGGCTGCGCTGCAAGACTTGAAGAGATACCTGTCCTCCACTCCAATACTTGTCGCACCTAAGCCGCAAGAGAAGTTGCTGCTGTATCTGGCGGCAACCAATCAAGTGGTTAGTGCTGCGTTAGTAGCGGAGAGGGAGGCAGATGATGAGCCAGCAACCACGGTAGGCGCATCCAGCAACAAGCAGGGGGCTTTCCCGACAAGCTCTGGTCCCGACAAAGATGGATCTGCACAGGCGCGTGAGGAGATACAGAAGAGAATGGTGCAGCGCCCAGTTTACTTTGTCAGTTCCCTTCTGCAGGGGGCTAGGTCAAGGTACTCTGGTGTGCAGAAATTGCTTTTCGGCCTTCTCATGGCCTCGAGAAAGCTGCGCCATTACTTCCAAGCACATGAGATCACAATTGTCACTCGCTTTCCGCTGAAGAGGATACTGCAGAATCCAGGAGCAACAGGAAGGATTGTTGAGTGGGCGCTGGAACTGTCAAGCTTTGGCCTCAAGTTTGAGAGCACTTCAACTATCCAAAGCAGAGCATTGGCAGAATTCATAGCAGAGTGGATGCCAACACCAGATGAAGAAATTCCAGAAACGAGCATCCCCGTCAAAGAAGCAAGCAAAGAGTGGCTGATGTACTTTGATGGTGCCTTCTCGCTGCAAGGCGCCGGTGCTGGCGTGCTGCTTGTCGCACCCACCGGAGAGCACCTCAAGTACATAGTCTAGATGCACCTTCCCAAGGAGCAAGCAACAAACAATACTGCAGAGTATGAAGGTTTTCTTGCCGGTCTCAGGATCGCGGCAGACCTTGGGATCAAGAAGCTCATTGTCAGGGGTGACTTGCAGCTTGTCGTCCGCCAAGTGAATAAGAATTATCAGAGTCCGTTGATGGAAGCCTACGTTGATGAAGTGAGAAAGCTAGAAGAGCACTTTAACGACCTACAGATGGAACATGTTCCAAGAGCTCAGAACGACATTGCCGATGGCCTGTCAAAGTGCGCATCACTTAAGTTACCTGTGGAACCAGGGATCTTTGTGCTCAAGCTGACACGACCGTCTGTAACGCCATCAACTGGACAGAGCAAGAAGAGGAAGTTGATTTCTGGTGACTATTTTCCGGCAGAGCTTCCCGGAGCCGCCGCCAAGAAGGTCCCCAAGATCAACACCAAGAGTGCTGGGGAGCAGTCTGCTCCGGCAAGCCCCAGGGTTTGTTCCGTTGAAGCAGACGCTCCCGACAAGTTTTGCTCTGGCAAGCTTGCCGGGGAACGTCAAGCTCTGGCTGAGCCGCAGGTTCTCGCCATAGAAGCGGATGTTCCCGCAGCAGCAGATGTGCCTTTAGTCCTTGTTGTCGAGCCGCAAGCTCCAGCATGGGCACAACAGATTGTCCGTTTCCTTCAGACAGGAGAACTTCCCAAAGAGCAAGAAGAAGCGGAAAGAGTAGCCCGGCAGTCAATTATGTACCAGTTTGTCAACAACACACTGTATAGAAGAAGACTCAACGGTGTGAAATTGAAGTGTATTCACCGGGAAGACGGACAAAAGCTGTTGGCAGAGATACATGGAGGCATATGTGGTCACCACATTGGCGCACGAGCACTTGCCGGCAAAGCATTCCGGCAAGGTTTCTTTTGGCCGACAGCCCTCCAGGATGAAACTGCACAAGTAACCAAGTGTGAAGCGTGCCAGTTCCATTCCAAGCAGATACGCCAGCCAGCTCAAGCTCTCCAGACGATCCCTTTATCCTGGCCATTTTCGGTCTGGGGGCTCGACATCCTCGGCCCCTTCCCCCGAGAAGTCGGGGGCTTTGAGTACTTGTACGTTGCAGTCGACAAGTTCACAAAGTGTCCGGAAGTGGAAGCAGTGAGGAAGGTGACAGCACAGTCAGCAGTCAAGTTCTTCAGGTCGATTGTTTGCCGCTTCGGGATCCCTAACAAGATCATCACCGACAACGGTACGCAATTCACGAGCCGCACCTTCATGCAGTACGTCCAAGATCTTGGCGCCAAGGTCTGCTTCGCTTCTGTTGCTCACCCCAGAAGCAACGGTCAAGCGGAGAGGGCAAATGCTGAAGTGCTGCGTGGGCTCAAGACCAGGACTTTCGACAGGCTGCACAAGTGCGGAAGAAACTAGATCGAGGAGCTCCCGGTGGTTCTTTGGTCGATCAGGACGACGCCAAATCGAGCCACTGGCCAGACACCTTTCGCTCTATTCTATGGAGCAGAGGCAGTTCTCCCCACGGAACTCGTATACGGGTCACCTCGAGTGCTCGCTTATGATGAGCTTGAGCAAGAGCAGCTGCGACAAGATGACACGCTGCTCCTCGAGGAAGACCGTCTTCAGGCTGTTGTACGAGCTGCTTGCTACCAGCAAGCTTTGCGCCGCTACCATAGCCGCAAAGTTAACGCCAGAAGTCTCGAGGAAGGCGACCTTGTTCTTCGGCGCGTTCAGTCCGCCAAGAATTCCAACAAGTTGACGCCGAAGTGGGAAGGCCCTTACCGGGTGAAACGAGTCACTAGGCCTGGCGCTGTCCGCCTTGAGACCGAAGATGGCATTCCGGTGAGCAACTCCTGGAACATTGAGCATCTTCGTAAGTTTTACCCGTAAGGCGCGGTTGCCGGACCCTGTTCCGGCAACCACCTTTTGTACAAGTCTTGCCGCTGTTGCATGTAATCCTTTGTACAAAGCCAGGCGCAGGCCCTGTGCATAAATAAAGCTCATGTGCTCCGCACATCTTGTCAATTTCATGCTTCTTATTTTTTGCATGAGTTATCTGACACTTTGTGCAGCGCCAACCCCCGGTAAGCAATAACGAGCCATAAGGCTCCATATTTTTATTTTCTCCTCTTTCTTTTTTCTCAAGGAAAGGAAGGTTCCCTCGCCCACAAGTTTGCCGGGTGGAAGGAAAAGATAATGGTATGGACCAGGCGTCGTTCAAGAAGGTTTCGCCTTCCCGGAAAGCAAACAACAGAAAAGCTAAGTTGCCAAAGTTTGAGCAATCAGATTTTTTTTAATTTTTTAAGTTATCTTCCTTGAACGACCATGCTTTGTATGGAAAACCTGTGCGTGGAGGAACCAGCTCGTGGCTAGTTGCGCCCTTACTTTGTTTCGAGTTCGCTCAACAACTTAAGTGTGCTGCGACTAGAGTTGCGCCCTTACTTTGTTTCGAGTCCGCTCAACAACTTAAGTGAGCTGCGACTAGTTGCGACAAGGTTTCTTGTCGGTAACGGCACCGCCAGCAGGCTGTTGACGTCCCGCACTCAGCGCTCGCGGCTAAGGTGCCTACGCCGGCAAGTTCCCTAAAAGCGTAGGGCAAAAACATACAAAGGAAGGAATGAAGTAAAGGAAATAACATGGCAATCACTACCCAAAATAGAGTTATATTACAAGATAGCTTGTCGCGGCTCTAATAGATTGTTTTCATAACATGACTAGCAGCGACAAGAAAAGAAGAAAACGGGCAGCCTAGTCTACACGATCGCCCTCAACCCTCTTGATCCCGCTCACCTTGTCCACAATGGGTGCGACAAGGGCCTTGAGCGCCTCCAGATCAACATCCGACGGCAGGGTCTTGAGGACGTTGGTGAAGTTGAGGCCCGGGTTGCGGAAGGCCACCTTCACCAACACCTTTTGAAGAGCTCCCGCACAGATCTTGCGCGACTCGTCAGCCAGCTGCTTTGGGATCCTCTCCCGGAGTCGCTAGAGGGCCGTCGCCACGCCTTTGAAGAACAAAGTGAGCTTGGCGCTGGATTGGAGGTTCTCATCGGAGGGATACCCGAGATCCTCCATCCCCAGCTGCGCCAGCTCCCTGTCAATGTCTGCGGCAGCATCCACAAGACCCTCCGTCCAGTGCTCCACAGTCTCCCTAAAAGTGTTCTGGGTGACAGCAACACTCTCCAGTAGCGCCTTGTCGGCCTTGATCTCCTCCTTCAAGGCCACCTCCCGCTCCCTGGCGCCGTCCAGCGTCTTGGTCAAAGTGGTCAGCTTCAACTCAAGATCTGCGTTGGAGTCCTTGGCGGCGCTAAGTTCCTTGCCCTTCTCGGCGAGACGGGCCTGCAGCTCTGAGTGGCTGTAGGCGTCCTTCTCCCGCTCACGCTTGAGCGCGGCAAGCTCCTCGCCGCTCGCCTTGAGATCGGCCTCCAGCTGCGCCACCTTCGTCTCCAGCTCCTTCTTGGCGGCCTCGGCAGCTGCGGCAGTGTCCTCTGCTTGCTTGAGAGCTCCGCCGAATGTTCGCTCACGCGCGGCAAGCTCTTCCTCGTGGCTATCGAGGTTGATCTTCCGCTGTGCCAGCTCGCCCTCCTGTGCAAACAACTTCTCAGCGGCAAGCCGCTGCTGCTCTTCGACGTCAGCCTTCTCGAGGAGGAAGGCCTTCTGCGCCTCAGTGAGCTGCTCCCGCTCCTCCGCCAGGGACCGGAGAGCTGCCTGGTTGAGACCTCGGAGCTCCTCCGCGCGCTTCTCAACGTCTGCTCCCGTCTTTGCGACAAGCGCCTCGCGGGATTCCAGCTTGGCTTGCCGAGCGCGGTAGAGAGACAACAGCTTCCACAGCAGCCGCTCCTCCTCGGGCTCGCCGCTGCTGCTGCTTGGCACGTCAACCAGCGTCAGCCCAGCGGAGGTGAGCACCTCTCCGTCGAAGCTTTCTCCTTCGACCGGCGCCCTGGACATTGATGCCCAGGGGAGGTTGATGAAGACGCCGTCGCCGACCTTCAAGTAGACGCCTGGCTGGGGCTCTTCGGAGCCTGGCGCTGCGGCAGCGGCGGAAGGGTCGGTGGTCGGCATAGCGCCTGGCGCTCCTGCGGCCTCAGGGCCGTCAGTGCGATCGCCAGACCCCTCGTCAGCTGCTGCGGCGGCAGCCTTGGCGGCCTCTTCGCCGGCGGGATCATCAGCGTCGGCCGCTTCTTCGGTGGCAGCGGTGTCGTCGATAGCAACCTTGGTCTCCATCGGCTCCGCGACAGATGGGTCTGACGGCCGGAAAAGGAAGAAAAGTGAAGAAAATATCCAAAAAGAAGATCAAACGAAGAAGAACCCAAGGGAAGTTTCGAAGCGAGAGGTTTACCTGTACCGGGCTGTGCAGTTGTGGTCTCCGCCGCCGGGGGCCCGCTGGTGCTGTCCCTTGCTGGAGACTTCTCCCTTGCCGAAGATTTCTCCCTTGCCGGAGAGCTCTCCCTTGTCGGAGGATTCTCCCTTGCCGGAGAACTCTCCCTTGGCGGCGTAGTTGAAGCAGATGGCATGTCAGGGGTGGTCTCCGGACGCTCCTGGTGGGGCTGCTCTACTCCTACACAAACCAGCAGTCAAATATCAGCAAACAAAGAGTATCCATGCGCGCCTAACAGCGGGAAGAAAACCATATACTTACGCTGGGGCTGCGCTGGGGGCTGCTCTGAAGAACAGTTGCCGGGTCCAGCAAGGTTGTCTCAGACGCACCCCCTGCTGTCGCGGTGGGTTCGTCCTCGATGATAATCAACGGGACCTTGGCTCTCTTTGCCGCTCTCTGGGCTAGAGACCTAAAAAGGAATAAGTTCGGAGTAAAGAAAATGAGATACAAGACAAAGCACCAAGAATTGAAGAAATACAAGTACAACAAGAATCATACTCTTCTTCTTCCTCGTCGGAGCTAAGCGCGGAGAAGTCAAAGCCTGGCTCACCTACGGCGCGAGGAGGCGGAGGAGTAGGTTCCCTTGGCCGCTTGGCGGGAGCAGTGACAGTGGTCTGAGAAGACCCCGCTCCAGTTGCCGCAGCAGCGTGAGGTGCTTCCGCGGTAACAGAACTTGCCGTGGTGGAGCGTGTCACACGGCGCGGCGGCTGTTGACTCGTCTGCCGCTCCGCTACGTCCCCGGCCTTGCGGAGACGCCTTCTTGGTGGAGCCGGGGGCTTTGCTTGCGGCAAGCTGCCCGAAGATGAGGAGGAAGAGGAGTCGATCTCCAACGAGCCGCCCATATCCTCGGCGGGCTCGCTCGACCCGACGTCACGCCCGACAGGCTCTTCCTCGCCGGCAAGCCCCTCCCGCTCGGCAAGGCTTGCCGCCTCCGCTGCCTCTGCCTCCACGGTGAACCCAAACTCGCCCGCGGCTGCGGCTGCCGCCGCCTCTTCCAGCCTAGTGGCGATGCGCTTCATCTCCTCGTCGGTGGTGTCCCGGGTGAGGCCCTTCTGCTCGTCGGAGCGGATCGGCACTTCTACCAAGCTATCGAAGAACTCCTGCACGACGTCATCTGCAGGCTCTTACCAAGCTGGGTCAATTCCATGCGAGTCGCACAGCGGCATCATTGCACGGATGCAGCTGAGCGAGGAATTGTTGCACAGTGGAACGACACCCCTCGGCAACCTGAACACTTCGGGATGTTGAGGGTCATATTTGAACAACTCCTGGAGCATCACGTTAAGCTCCAGAACAGTGAAGTTGAAGTTGAGGCCCGGACGCAGCCTCATGATATCCGCCGCATTCTTGAACTCCCAGGCGTGTCTCCTCCTCTCCTGCAGGGGGGCGATGCGGCGGCGAAGGAAATCTGCGCCAACAGCGCCTACAGTGAGCCCGGCAAGCCTGAGGCGTTGGATCCGAGCGACGGCAATCTTTAGCCTGTCGTCTTCCGGGGCCACGTTGCTCCAATCGCTGCCGCGCACTACTGGAGTTTGGCGTCGGGCGGTAAACGGCTGCGGGTCCTCCTCGACAATCCAGCACCAGTCTGCTCTCCATTTCTCCCACTTGCTGCGGAGCTCTCCCTCCAGATAAGCTTCCTTCTTGCCGGCCTTTGAGATCCAGGCGATTCTGCCGGATAAAGGCTCTCCTTTCCTAACTCGGGGCATAAAGAAGTGGCGAAAAAGGGCTACATTTGGATGGACTCCGACAAAGTTTTCGCAGAGATGTGCGAAAACTGCCATGGTCAGGACAACATTGGGGGTGAAGTCAAGGAGGCGGAGCCCGTAGGTGTTCATAATATCACAGAAGAACTCAGAGAAAGGCGGGTAGAGCACGCAGTAGAAGAACAAGGCGAAAAAGGGATATCCAGTTGGAGCCATTTTCCAAGTGACGGCTGGAAGTACCTTCGTGCGCGGGTGCGCCCGAGTCTCCGTCGACCAGAAGAGGTAGTAGTACTCCCTCAGATCCCTCGCGGCAAGCTTGGGGGGAAGATTGCCCGCTCCTTTCGCAGCGCCGCGAGCCGCTGCGCCTCAGCCGACTTCACGACCTTCCCCTTCTTGGCTTTCAGAGCCATGGCGGAAGTGGTGAGGGAGGTCGACGGCGTTGGTGGTGCTGGTGGCGATGGGGGGTGGAGCGCTGCTCTCTTTCGACTTTGGGAAGAAGGGGCGTGGCGGAAATTTTCAAGGTTGGAGTAGCAACTGGCGGATGGGTGAACTGCCCCTGTTTCCCCTGCTTATAAGGAGAGAGGGGGCGGACGTTCCGCCTTTCCGAATAAAGAAAACACCCACGATCTCTCCCACGACGCTGCAATCAACGCATGTCGTTCGGGGAGGGCGCGGTGGATACGGAATGGGATACGGCGTGACCCAGGCCGCGCGTGCCCGTGCCCTGTTTTGGGCCTGGCCCAACAGCGCTTGGCACCGTGTATGGCCCAGGCCCGGGGGCTCCTGTCGGTGTAGTAGAGTAGGGGTACCCTAGTATCCTGAACTTGTGCACGGGCAGTCGCAGCACCCCGCGGCAAGGCTTGCCGGGTGACCGCCAAGGTCCTCCGTGGTTCCTTTGGAGCCATTCAAGAACAAAGTATTCAATCCAAGGAGACAAGGCCCCGGCGAGAGGAGCTTGCCGGGAAGGCCACTCAAGACACAAGACCCCGGCAAGAGGAGCTTGCCGGGAAGGCCAACCAAGGCATCCCAAGGAACTTGCCACGACGCACCACGCGTCCCGGCGAGGCCCGGTGAGCGACAAGCCTCCGGACGCGACAAGACAACGACCGCGACAAGGCATTTGCCGTGACAAGATACCACTCCGTACCCACGCTCCAGCACATCCACCAACGTGTCGCTCTAGGACCCTTACAGGCATACGTGGCGGGAGGCTGTGCAGCCAGCGGTACGCGGTGGCAAGCGGCGCTGACAAGATTGCCATCGTGGCAAACGGTGGCGTCCCTGACGGTCCCTTTTTGCACTGTTTGGGCGACGCAGATGTGCATTTAATGCCCTTGTCCCCTGCTGTCAGGGTTAGGTATGATACATTGTACAGGTAGCTGTACCAACCGCAACACCTTTCCATTTTTACCCCTGTCTACGTTGCCACCTGTCGGTGACCCCTTGAGCATATAAAAGGAGGCCCATGCGCAACGTAGAGGGGGAAGAGGAACAGAAGAACACTCACGCTCGGTCTCGTTAGCTGGTGGTGTGTACTGTAGCACTTAGCGCTCCCAAGCAAGAACTCAATACAAACCATAAGGCAGGAGTAGGGTTTTACGCATCCATGCGGCCCGAACCTGGGTAAACTGCTCGTGTGCTTCGCCTCGATCTGCTCTTCGTGCGATCTCCGCCCCCACCGAACCGAAAGGGGCTCGGTCCCCATAGGTGCTCGTGGATCAGTTTCCCCGACAGAGGCATTTTCAAGATATCAGTCAAGCGAGTACGCAAAAAGACTGGCCTCAGCATCTCAACAGAGTGTTCGAATTCTTCATCGTATTTCTTTTTGGTTGACTTGGGTGGAAAAGGCATAGGTTTTTGAACCCACGGTTCTCTTTCTTTAAAGTGTTTTCTAGCAACGAAGTCTCTTTTGTCATATCTTTTATTCTTAGGTTGTGGGTTATCAAGATCAACAGGTGGTTCTATCTCAACATCAATATCTGGTTCTTTTTCATTGTTTGGTTGAGTATCTTCATGAACCTCATCATTATCTTTTTCATTATCACTAGGTGAATGTCCATTACCAGATTGAGTTTCAGCATCAGAGATAGAAGTTTCATTATCATTGTCAGGAGGTTTTTGTATTTCAGGTTCACTAGAAGTGTGCAAAGTCCTATCATTTTTCTTCTTCTTTTTCTTTCTAGAAGGACTAGGTGCATCAGCGTTAACTCTTTGTGAATATTGTTCAATAATTTTAGGGTGTCCCTCAGGATAAAGTGGTCCCCGAGTCATTTTACCTCCTCTAGTTGCAACTCTAACAACAAAGTCATGTATATTATGATTCATTTCATCAAGCAACTCTCTTTGTGATTTAGCAAGTTGTTCTAACTGAGTTTGAACCATAGAAGCATGCTTTCCAACACCTCTAACATCATTTGAGATTCTAAATAACAAGTCACTCAAGCAAGCAATCATATCAGAATTGTATTTCAACTGTTTCATAACATTTGCATTGAAGCGATCTTGTTTTCTAATGTAGTTTTCAAACTCATAAAGGCATTGGCTAGAGTGCATATTGCGAGGACTGTCATTATCATTGAACATCATTAAATAATTTACCTATACCACCTTAGGCAGTGGTGGTGTATTTAGCCCATGTATTTCTTCAATAGGAGGTAAATTTTTAACATCCTCAGCTTTAATACCTTTTCTTCATAGATTTCTTTGCCTCTTGCATGTCTCCATGACTGAGATATAATATACCCCTCTTCTTCGGAGTGGGTTTAGTCGGTGGTTCACGATGATTCCAATCATCATATTCAATATATTATTCAATAATCCTTCAGCTTTCCCAACAGTTCGTTCCCTAAAAACACAACCAACACAACTATCTAGGAAGTCCCTAGAAGCATTGGTTAGTCCATTATAGAAGATATCAAGTATTTCATTTTTCTTAAGAGGATGATCAGGCAAAGCATTAAGTAACTGACAAAGCCTCCCCCAAGCTTGTGGGAGACTCTCTTCTATAGTTTGCACAAAGTTAAATATTTCCTGTAAAGCAGCTTGTTTCTTATGAGCAAGGAAATATTTTTCAGAGAAGTAATAAATCATATCTTGGGGACTACGCACACAACTAGGAGTAAGAGTATTGTACCAAGCTTTAGCATCACCCTTTAATGAGAATGGAAATAATTTGAGAATAAAGTAATAGCGAGTTTTCTCATCATGAGTAGAAAGGGTGGCTGTGTCATTCAACTTAGTAAGATGTGCCACAACAGTTTCAGTTTCATAACCATGGAAAGGATCAGATTCAACCGAAGTAATTGACTCTGGGTCAACAGAGAATTCATAATCCTTATCATCAATAAGGATAGGTGAAGTAGCAAACTTAGGATCATATTTAATTCTAGCATTCAGAGTTTTTTCTTTATATTTGCATAATAGTTTCTCTAGATAATCTCTATCTCTACAAGCAAGAATATCTCTAGTTGTCTCCTCATTCATAACACAACCTTCCGGTACCTTAGGCAACTCATATCTAGGAGGGCTAGTTCTAGCAGGTGTTTCAGGAGTTTCAGTTTCAAGCTCATCATCAGATTCAACAACATCATGTTGTATTACTATAGCAATTTGTTCATCAAGAAAGTCACCAAGTGGCACATCATCATTATCAAGCAAGGCACTAGCATCATCATAAGCATTATCCATAGCAGAAGTAGTATCATCAATAACTTGCGACATATTAGAATTAATAGCATGTGGTGGTGTTGCAAGTTTACTTATAACAGAAGGTGAATCTAAAGCAGAACTTGATGGCAGTTCCTTACCTCCCCTCGTCTTTGAGGGAAATATCTTAGTCTTAGCATCCTTCAGATTCTTCATAGTGATAAATTGATAATAATCCCAAGTGACTCAAAAAATATAGCTATGCTCCCCGGCAACGACGCCAGAAAAAGGTCTTGATAACCCACAAGTATAACCCAAATTATAGATTCGACACAGGGGAGCCAAAGAATATTTGAA
Source organism: Aegilops umbellulata (assembly GCA_032464435.1). Classification (NCBI taxonomy): domain Eukaryota; kingdom Viridiplantae; phylum Streptophyta; class Magnoliopsida; order Poales; family Poaceae; genus Aegilops; species Aegilops umbellulata. The sequence continues at coordinate 244,482,765 of CP136056.1, forward strand.
GGTATTAGCAGCTGAGTTGTCAATTCAACCACACCTGGAGATTAAGTATCTGCAGCAAGGAAATGCCTCTACTACGACACGTGCCCTTCGTTACACGGCCACCGTTCATCACTGCAGCCTGCAGACATATCGATCGTATGTACGTACACGTTCGCGACCAGAATGACAACGCTACGTACGCTTCGACCAGGTGGGTCCCGACTGTCAGGCACTTCCTTGCGTGCGAAGATGTAGCTGGTGGGTCCCAGCAGTCAGGGGGCGAATCATTTTTTTGCCTGTAATATAGATGTACTTCCTTGCTGCGGCCGTGAACCCAACTGTCAGCCTCTCCACATACAGTACTTTTCCGATGGAAGTCGTTCGTTGACCACGTCAACCACGCCGCGCTGAGAGCACCAGGGCAGTGGACGACGCGGAGCTGGGAAGACACGGCAGTGGATGCCCACGCGTAGAGGAGTACGAGGGTTCACTAGTTCGGCTGCGGTGTGAGGTTGCCGACGCCACAGAATAACAGGGGGTGTTGGTGAGTAGAGGGATGGCCTGGCCAGCGATGGGAGTAGTAGGAGGCGGTGACGCCTCCAGGACATCATAGCCAGCCACGGGAGGCAGGAGCACGCGGCACGACCAGTGCTGGTTTGGGCGGCTGGAGCAAGAAGACCAAAGGTTGAAGAAGCACTATGGCCGTTGGATGGACATCGTATGGTCACTTGAGCTAGAATCGTTCATATTGACTAAATGGACAAAGCCCTCCGTCCCCGTCACCTTAGTAGGCCCACAAGTCAGTCTCCCACTATGGTGGATCCCAGCTAGCAGGGGAGTATTCATTTTTTATGCGTAATAAGGAGGCACTTCCTTGCATGCGAAGATATAGCTGGTAGGTCCGACCTATCAGTGGGGGATCTTTTTTTTCGCGAAATACAGAGGCCCTTCCGGTGGGTCCCAGCTATCAGGTGGAGGAATCATTATTTTCCGCGTAATAAGGAGGAATTTCCATGTGTGCGGGCATGGACCCAACTGTCAGCCTCTCCACGTACAATCCACTTTCGATGGATTGACCATGTTGACCATGCCGCGCCGAGCGCATCCAAGGTGGTGGATGATGGCGAGGACCGAGACAGCAACGAGCCGGAGATGGGAAGACGCGGGAGTGGAGTCGCAGACGGAGAGGTGTACCAGGGTTAACTGGTTCTGGTGCGGTGTGGTTCGGCAGTCGGTGGAGAAGAACATGAGGTGTGGAGGGGTGGAGGGATGGCCTCGCCGGTGGTGGGGTAGCGCTTCACAGCGAAGCGTGCTAAGCAGAGCTGCTAGCAGCAGGAGGCAGGAGCAGGTGGTCCCGACGGTGCTGGAGGAAGAAGGCGAGAGATTGAAGATGGATGCTGGTCTTTGGATGTAAATCCAATGGCTAACAATGTCAGAATCATTTGTCGACTAGGTTGACAACAACTTGTGTTGGCTTTGACCTATTGGCCCACATTTCAGCCTCCAAAAATGAGGCACGTATTCAACCCATTTTTCAAAATTTACAGTCAATTTGATCTCTTTTTTTAGAATTACAATCTAGTTGCTGGGCCGGGTGAACAAATAATGTAGCATCCATGCGGCCCATTTAATTTTTTCCTAAAAAATTACAGGCCATTTGCTCATTCTCGAAATACATGATTTTGGTGGGCTGATTCTAATTATAATGTTGGGTTGGGCGCAACAATGTTATCAAAAAATAAACAGGGGCTGAGCATTTTGTTATAAATATATTTAAATAATAAGTGAATTATTATTACATTGGTCCTTAAATCTTACCAAGCTTTTGTACACAATCACCAGGATTTTCGTTGCCAAAAAAATCCAGGATTTTATTGTTAAGAAATTATTTTTATAATTAATAAGATGTGGGATATTGTTTTCTTACATATGTAAGTATATGTTAAATATATGATGATGATAACAATAATATATAATAACATATAACATAATTTAAATATATATAATATAGTTAGAAGGGAAACATAAGTTGGACCAAGCGTTCCTATTCTTATATAGAAAAATAGAACAGACCTCGGCGTTTTCTTCAAAAAAATACATAAGTTGGGCTGCCGATATTTGTGGAAAAATAAAACCTCGGATGGGAGGTCCATAGGCCGGTTGATACATGACGGCAAACTGCATGTCGTGGGTTGCGCATGTTAAAAAAGAAAGCCTGGACGGGGCAGCCCACAACCCAGCTGATACTTGCTGCCCCAGTGATAATAAATGATACATGCCAGCTCCCCGGTTCGTTGTGAATTTATCTCCTTCAGTGAATACGTTGAAGCATCTAAAAAATGTAACTATGTCGATAAACCCGTGGGCCCCAACATCAGTATAGCATTAGGAGGAAGTATTTTTTCAATGAGGCACTTGCTTGCGTACGGCCATAGACCTGGTGGGTCCCGACTGTCCGCCTCTCCACGTACAGTCCTCTCCAGATTCCTCTCATTTGTTCAGCATGTTCATAGTGGCAGACAGCGGCGCCGCGGCGAGCACACAAAGGCGCAGGAGGAGATCAGACCACCCGAGGCAGTGCCTTATTTGTACTGAAACAACTGAACTAGCCCAGTGGCCAAGTGACACTACCCGACAGTTGTTCCGCCTGGGTTCGATTCCACCTGATGCAGGGAAAATATCTCCAATTTTTTTGCCTCTGCTATTATTGACATGTGGGTCCCCATTGTCATCTACGCACACCACAACCAATACTTGTAAAAACTTCCTCCCTCATTTTCTCTGTTTTTCGCACACTCGACATTGTGTGGGCATTTTGAAAATATCATATCTTTTTTACTGTGCATCATATGAAGATGTGCTATGCATGAATGTTGATCAGCATGATGTTAACTGGCTGGTAATTCCATTTTCGACCATGAATAGAACTTCCAACATGATATTATCCCTGTTTGAAAAGGTTGTGTCAATATAAATGCTCTGCCTCTGAAAGTTGCAGTTTCTTATCTGAAACTGAACTTGCAGTTTCTTATCTGAAACTGAAACTTGCAGTTTCTTCTCTGAGAATCACATTGTCTACACTTTTATACTCCTATGAAACTACATTTTTGAAGTGCTAAAAATAGATCTCTAGAATTCATAAAATACTTCATATGATCAATACTGCAAATCTGAAATTCAAAAGACATTCATATCTGAAAGTACTCTCAAAATACACAACACAAAACACAATTCACAACCTGCAAATACTGACAACCCTAAGCTCCTCCTGACAATTCATAACCTGCCTGACTATTGGGCTGGGGGGGGGGGTCCCCTCCTATTCCTCGACGGCAGACAGCCACCCTGCAAGATGATGTGAACAGTGAGGGAGAGGATGGCGGGGAAGCTTTGTCGGGCCAACTGCTTTTCTCCTCTTGCAGTTGGGTTCGGTCGACGAAGACTCCACCGGCTCGGTATGGCACGACACCTTCACAAACGGCCTCTGTAGATTCTCGATCCTTCAATCTCTGGTGGATGCTCCATCTGGGATCGATACTCCCACCACCGCTCCCTCACGATCGGATTCAGTGAATATGTTGGCTCCATGGCCCAGAGGAGCAGCTCTATGTACTCCCGCGCGACTCCCTTTGGGAGTATCGCTGCCTTTTCGCTTTGTTGTAGATATTTGGCCATGGATGTCGCCTTCGCCGCTAGTTGGTCCTTATTGTCAAACCAAGACTGTATCTCCAACATCCTAGCTAGCTTCACAGGGTCGCTGTCTGCGATCCTCACGTATCGGTTGTACTCCGCCATCGATCTATTTCTCCACAACACCTTCACTCATCGGCGGTGGTTTTTGAATGGAAGAGGAGAGGAGCAGCACTGGTTTTGGATTAGAACGGGAGAGGAGCGACGCTGGTTTTGGATTGGAACATGAGAGGAGGGGTGGTGCTTTTGAAATGGAAGAGGAGAGGAGCGATGCTGGATTTAGATTGGAACAGGAGAGGAGCTCTGGTGGTTTAAGAGGAGAGGAGCGACGCTGGTCTTGGAAGTATTTTTTTGTTTTGCGTATTTTGGGTCAAAGTTTGACCACGTACTGTATTTGACAAGCAAAATGTGAATGCATGTCACCAAAAGTTGTATCGTTTGGTTCATATCTGAATGTACTTTGAAATTATATTATTTTTGCAACGTATAACATATATTTTATCTGTGAAAATCATGGTCAATTATGACCCAAAATAAAAGGGAGACTAGTTAATGTGGGGTCACTTTCTTAATTGAAGGGTAAATTGATTTTGATTTTGATCCAGTCACAGCGCGCCGGCCCTCTTGTCCAATCCTAAATCGCTCCCGTACACCCTCTCCCTCTTCTCCATTGCAAAAGCACCTCCTCTCCTCTCCATCATCTCCATTCCAAAACCACCATCTCGCCTCTCCCTCTTCTCCATTGCAAAACCACCTCCTCTCCTCTCCATCATCTCCATTCCAAAACCACCGTCTCGCATCTCCCTCTTTCTCCATTGCAAAACCACCCCCTCTCCTCTCCATCATCTCCATTCCAAAACCACCGTCTCGCCTCTCCCTCTTCTCTATTGCAAGACCACTGTCTCTCCTCCCATATTCCAAAGCTAGCACTGGACCACTCAGAAGGACATCTATGGAGAGGATGCAGCAACCAATCGGGCAGATCGCCGGTGGTGACCAGGCAAAGTTATCCAGGTTGAAGGAGATCCTTACTTGGTTTGACAATGAGTGGGAGATTTCGAGGATAGTGAGGTCCATGTGGCAATGTATGCGAAAAAGCGAGACGACAGTGATGAGGGCGACAATGTACTCCTCGGCGATAGTCACGCCGCAGTCCTTCGAGTTCATTGAGTATCTCCTCTGGGCGATGGAGCACACAGATTCGCCCGAGGCGAAAGTCAGGCAGAGATGGTGGGCGTACAGGTCGAAGGTCGAGCACCCAGAGGATAACAAATCGATCGAGTACGGTGTGCCGTTCGTGAGGGTGCAGAGCCAGCTGGAGCCACAGGAGTATCCGTTATCCCACCGCAAGAGGAGGCCGGATGGAGCGATGTTGCTTCCCCGTCATTCTCCACGGTTCCCTTGACGCTCGCCTCATTTCAACGGCGGTGGTAGGATTTAAGGTAAGCTTCGCACTAACCTAATCTTCCATCTGCTCATGCTTACAATCAGTGTGACAACTAATGAAAATCATGCTTACAATCAGTCTCCGAGTACTACACCTGTCGGTGTACTAAAGTAGGGGTACCTTAGTACCCCGAACTTGTGCACGGGCAGTAGTAGCGTCCCGCGGCAAGGCTTTCCAGGGGAGCGACAAGAGTCTCCACGGCCCTTTCCGGGCCGGACGAAGGCCAAGTGATCGAGCCTAGAAGACCAGGCCCCGGCAAGAGGAGCTTGCCGGGCCAAGAAGGCAAGGTCCGGCAAGAGGAGCTTGCCGGGCCAAGGCGACAAGGCCCCGGCAAGAGGAGCTTGCCGGGACGACTAAGCCGAAGCACCAAGGCCCCGGCGGGAGGAGCTCGCCGGGACGGCCAAACCAAGGCGCCCCAAGAGAAGCCCGCTGCAGCGCGCCGCGCGCCCCGACAAGGCCTGACGAGCGGCAAGCTCTCAGGTGCGGCAAGACAACCACCGCGGCAAGCCACTTGCCGCGGCGAACCACCACCTCAGGCATGCGCTCCAGCTCACCTGCCCACGCGTCACTCTGGAGCTTCCCCAAAGACACGTGGCGGGGCGCCGCGCAACCTGGGGCGCGCGCGGTGGCATGCGACGTTGGCAGAGTCGCCCCCGTGGCAAGCGGAGGCGCCCCTAACGGTCCGCCTCGGCACTGTTCAGGTGATCCAGACGGGCATTTAATGCCTTTGTCCCCCGCCGTCAGAGTTAGGTGCGATAGCACTGTGCGGCCACTGTTCGCACAGTTCCTTGCCATTCTTACCCTCACCTGCGTCGCTACCTGTGGGAAACCCCTTAGCATATAAAAGGAGGCCCATGCGCACGTAGGGAGGGGGATCGAACCCAGGGAGATCAGAAGGGATCCAGACCGGAAGAAGGACACCCAGTAGACCCTCGTCTACGTCCAGCTCCAACTTACTGTAGCTTCTTGCGCTCTAGAGCAAGAACTCGAATCAACCAGACAAGCAGCAGTAGGGTTTTACGCATCCGTGTGGCCCGAAGCTGGGTAAAATCGTTGTGTGTGTGTCGCCTTGATCTGCTCTTTGTGCAACCTCCGCCCCCCGCCGAACCGACAAGGGGCTCCGTCCCCATAGGTGCTCGTGGAGGCCGATATCCCCCGACATCTTTGGCGCGCCAGGTAGGGGGTGCGTCGAGGTTGTGTGAACCAGATCCGGCGTCCGCGCGAGCCAGACTCTCATTGTTTGCGCCGGCATGGCGCCGAAGAAGAAAGCTCCGGAGGCGACCGTCCGTCAGCGTCGAACCCACCGCCCATGGAGCAGACGGGTGGTGGGGAGGACGCCGGCGGAGGAACTGGCGCCGTCGAACCAGTTCTTGGTCCCGCGACGTCCGAGCTCGCCCCGCTCCCCTCTCAGGAGGCGCGAAACCAGCAGTGTCATGGTACCCATGGTACCATACGCTCGCTGGACCCAGACCGTGCTGGTGGGTCCCAAGGCGCTCAGGACTAGCATGCGATCCAGCGTGCCGGAACGAGCGTCGCGCGGCTGCCTGGACCGGGTGCTGCTCCTTCTAACATAGTTAGGAGTTCGAGCACATCCCGCTCCTCGCGCCGTTCGCCGCCTCTGCCCGCCACCCCAGCGGAAGCTCTCGCGCGAGCTCAGCTACTCCTAGACTACCCTCCAACGGCGGACAAGCTCGACGACTGGAGGGCAACCATCCAGAGCCTCATCTGTTTCGCCAACGGCGACACTCCGCGGCAGCACAGCGCGTCGCAGCCACGGCCAGTCACCCAGGCGAGAACCGATGGCGCCAAGAATGGCGGGGGTGCGACCACCGTGCACTCCCCGCCCCAGAAGCCGCGGTCGCCGACTCGCCGGGCTCACCTCGACAATGACTCCACCGCGTCGTTGAACCCGCGAACTCGCCGCGACCAACACCAAGTCCTTCACGAACGAAGGGAAGAAGACGCTCGAACCCGCATCGATCGCAGAAGAGAGGCGCGGCGTCAATCAGACCAGCGCGTTGAGCCCTCTGGAAACATGCACGCACCGGGGGAACCAGGCGAACTGCCGTATTCGGTAGGCTGCCCCGCGTTCACCCGCGAGCTGCGGCAAGTCCAGGGGCCCAGCACGAAGAACTTCAAGCCCGACGTGCCCGAGAAGTACGATGGCAAGTCGCATCCGTCGGAGTTCCTCAGCATCTACACCATTGCGGTGCAGGCTGCCGGGGGACGGGACGACAAGATCCTTGCCAACTACTTCCCGCTGGTACTCAAGCCCAACGTCAGATCCTGGCTCATGCACTTGCCGGACGGCTCCATCTCCTCCTGGCCAGATCTATGCCATCAGTTCGTTGGCGCCTTCATGGGCGGCCACAAACCCCATGGCCAGGCAAGCGACCTTCATCTGCTTGTTCAGAAGGAGGGGGAGCCTTTGCGCAAGTTCATCCAGAGGTTCAGCCGTGTGCACTACAACATCCCAGACGTCCACCCCGCCGCGGTGATTAGCGTGTTCCATCAGAACGTGCGCAACCGCAGGATGCGGGAGGAGATGGCGATGTGCAAAATCAAGGAGGTCAGCGAGCTTTACGCCCTGGCCGACAAGTGTGCACGCGCTGAGGAGGGGAGGAAGCTCCCCGGAGAAAGTGTTGGAGAAGGAGAATCAGATAGTGAAGGTACCGCCCCGGCAAGGAGAGGCCGGCGGCGGAACGGCAAAAAAAAGAAAAACCCAGAGGTACTGGTTGTCGAGAAGTCCGGCAGCGAGGGCTCCGCCAAGAAAGCCCAGGCGGGAGGCCCCGGCAAGGAAGTTGTCGGGTGCGCCAACTGCCGGGCGGTGGCTGCTGCCGATAAGCGGGACGGTACCGACAAGAAGTACTGCAAGATCCACCGTACCAGGGGCCACGACCTCCAGAGTTGCAAGCAAGTCGAGCGACTCGTCGACCTGCAGAAGGCCGAGTACGCACGACGCGACGAGAGAGCCCAAGCAGGCGGCGGGGGATCCGGCACGAAGCGTCCCGGCCCGGGGGAGCGCCGCGGCAAGGACAAGCAGCGGCAAGCAGACAGACCTCCCCGGGGACGCGACAAGGGCGAAGACGATGACGATGACAAAGACTTGGAAGACCCCGAGACCAGCGAGCAGGAGTTTCAGAAAGCCACTGAGGTCTTGTGTGTGGACGGCGGTGCCTCCCTGCACGCTTCCCATCACCAGCTTAAACGGTGGGTGCGGGAGGTCAATGCAGCGGAGCCACTCGTCGAGTTACGCAGACCCCTGAGATGGTCCAGCACGCCTATCATCTTCGACATTGAGGACCACCCTGATCGCACAACCGCGGTCGGGTGCTTGCTGATGTTGGTTTCCCCAACGATCCGCAACCTCAAGGTCACTAAGATGCTAGTTGACGGCGGGGCCGGCTTGAATCTGATCTCCTCTGCTGTTCTCCGGAGACTCCAAGTTCCCGACAGCGAGCTCGAAGAAACCGGCACATTCCAAGGAATCAACCCGGGAAGGAGCAAGCCGAAGGGAAAGATCACGTTGCCGGTAACATTTGGCAGCGAGCTGAATTTCAGGACTGAGAAGGTCACCTTTGACGTTGCCGACTTTCCGTTGCCTTACAACGGGATCCTCGGCCGACCAGCGCTCGCCAAGTTCATGGCGGCCTCTCACTACGCGTATAACATGCTCAAGATGCCTGGCCCGATAAGCGTCATTTCTGTCCCCGGCGACAAGAAGGATGCCCTTATCTGCGCCGACCAAATATACCAGGATGCAACAGCAGCAACGGCCTGTGGCCCACTTGCCGCTGGAGCTTCCGGGGGAAAGAAGAAGTCCGGCAAGTGCTCTGGCGCCTACTCCGGCAAGCGCGCCTCTTCAGAGTGCTGCGCTGCCGTCGAGGACGTGCCATCGAGCCCCGCCGGCATGAAGGCCAAGCCCGGCAAGTGCTCTGGCGCCCACTCCGGCAAGCGCGCCTCTTCGGAGTGCTGCGCTGCCGTCGAGGACGTGCCATCGAGCCCCGCCGGCAAGAAGACCAAGTCCGGCGAATGCTCTGGCGCCCACTCCGGCAAGCGCGCCTCTTTGGAGTGCTGCGCTGCCGTCGAGGACGTGCCATCGAGCCCCGCCGGCAAGAAGACCAAGCCCGGCAAGTGCTCTGGCGCCCACTCCGGCAAGCGCGCCTCTTCGGAGTGCTGCGCTGCCGTCGAGGACGTGCCATCGAGCCTCGCCGCAAGAAGGCCAAGCCCGGCGAATGCTCTGGTGCCCACTCCAACAAGCGTGCCTCTTCAGAGCGCTGCGCTGCCGTTGAGGACACACCATCGAGCCCCGCCGGTAAACACAAGGAGACGACGGCTGCTCCACCAGCCACCAAGAAGGTGCCCGCCAAGGAGGACGGCACTGGTGGTACCTTCACCATCAGTGCCACTCTCGACCCCAAATAGGAAGGCGCGCTCGTTGCTTTCCTGCGGGCGAATGTCGATGTGTTTGCCTGGCAACCATCTGACATCCCCGGCGTTCCCAGGGAAGTGATTGAGCACCACCTTGCCGTCTGTCCTCATGCGCGGCCCATCAAGCAAAAGGTCAGGAAACAAGCGGTGGAGCGCCAAGAGTTTATCGCGGAGGAGATCAGGAAGTTGGAAGCGGCAGGCCTCATCAGAGGCGTGCTCCATCCGACGTGGTTGGCCAATCCTGTTGTCGTGCGCAAAGAAAATGGGAAGTGGAGGCTTTGCATCAATTTCACCGATGTCAATAGAGCTTGCCCTAAAGATCCATTTCCCTTGCCGCGCATCGACCAGATTGTTGACTCCACGGCCGGATGCGACCTGCTTTCATTCCTTGACGCCTACTCCGGGTACCACCAGATCTTCATGGCTGAAGAAGACGAAGAGAAGACTGCGTTCATCACTCCATGCGGCACGTACTGTTTTGTGCGGATGCCTTTTGGACTGAAGAACGCAGGCTCGACGTTTGCGAGGGTTGTCCACACTGCTTTCGAGCCACTGATCCACAGAAATGTGGAGGCCTACATGGACGACATTGCGGTCAAGAGCAGAGACAAGGCAACCTTGGTTCAAGACTTGGAAGAGACCTTTGCGAACTTGCGCAAGATCAGCCTCAAGCTCAACCCCGAGAAGTGCGTGTTCGGAGTTCCCTCCGGCAAGCTTCTCGGGTTCTTCGTGTCTCAGCGTGGGATCGAAGCCAACCCCGACAAGATCAAGGCCATCGAGCAGATTGAAGAACCAACGCGTGTCAAGGACGTGCGAAGACTTGCCGGCTGCGTGGCGGCTCTCAGCAGGTTTATTTCCAGGTCTGCGGAACGCGCCCTGCCGTTTTTCAAAATCTTGAAAAAGGCTGGTCCAGTAAAATGGACTCCGGAAGCGGAGGCTGCGCTGCAAGACTTGAAGAAATACCTGTCCTCCGCTCCTATACTTGTGGCGCCTAGACCGCAAGAGAAGTTGCTGCTCTACCTAGCGGCAACCAATCAAGTGGCTAGTGCTGCATTAGTTGCGGAGAGGGAAGCTGATGACGAGCCAGCAACCATGGCAAGCGCGTCCGACGACAAGCAGGGGGCTTCCCCGACAAGCTCTGGCCCCGGCAAAGGCGAATCCGCGCAAGCGCAATGGGAAGTGCAGAAGAAGAGGATGGTGCAGCGCCTAGTTTACTTCGTTAGTTCCCTCCTGCAGGGGGCTAGGTCGAGGTACTCTGGTGTGCAGAAATTGCTCTTCGGCCTCCTCATGGCCTCGAGGAGGCTGCGCCATTACTTCCAAGCACACGAGATCACAGTGGTCACTCGCTTTCCGCTTAAGAGGATACTGCAGAATCCCGAAGCAACAGGCAGGATTGTCGAGTGGGCACTAGAACTGTCAAGCTTTGGCCTCAAGTTCGAGAGCACATCGACCATCCAGAGCAGAGCATTGGCAGAGTTCATAGCAGAGTGGACGCCGACACCGGACGAAGAAATTCCAGAGGCGAGCATCCCTGGCAAGGAAGCAACCAAAGAGTGGCTGATGTACTTTGATGGTGCCTTTTCGCTGGAAGGCGCCGGTGCCGGCGTGCTACTCATCGCGCCCACCGGAGAGCACCTCAAGTACATCGTCCAGATGCACTTTCCCAAGGAGCAAGCAACCAACAATACAGCAGAGTATGAAGGTTTGCTTGCCGGTCTCAGGATCGCGGCAGAACTTGGGATCAAGAAGCTCATTGTCAGGGGTGACTCGCGGCTCGTCGTCCGCCAAGTGAAAAAGGATTACCAGTGCCCATTGATGGAGGCTTACGTTGATGAAGTGAGGAAGCTGGAAGAGCGCTTTGACGGCCTGCAAATGGAATACGTTCCAAGAGCAGAGAACGACATCGCTGACGGCCTGTCAAAATGCGCCGCACTAAAGCTACCTGCGGAACCAGGGACTTTTGTGCTCAAGCTGACTCAGCCATCCGTGACACCATCGACCGGGCCAAGCAAGAAGAGAAAATCGGTCTCTGGTGACTATCTCCCGGCAGAGCTTCCCGAAGCCGCCGCCAAGAGAGTCCCCAAGATCGACGCCAAGAGTGCTGAGGAGCTGCCCGCTCCGGCAAGCCCCAGGGTTTGTCCCGACGAAGCAGGCGCTCCCGCCAAGTCATGCCCCGGCAAGCTTGCCGGGGAACGTCAAGCTCCGGCTGAGCCCCAAGTCCTCGCCGTAGAAGCTGATGTTCCCGCAGCCGCCGACATGCCTTTAGTCCTCGTCGTCGAGCCACAGGCTCCGACGTGGGCACAGCAGATCGTCCGTTTCCTCCAGACAGGAGAACTTCCCGAAGAACAAGAAGAAGCGGAAAGAGTAGCCCGGCAGTCCAGTATGTACCAGTTCATCGACGACGCACTGTACAGAAGAGGACGCAATGGGGTGAAATTGAAGTGCATTCACCGGGAAGACGGACAGGAGCTGTTGGCGGAGATACACGGAGGCATATGTGGACACCACATTGGCGCCAGAGCACTTGCCGGCAAAGTGTTCCGGCAAGGTTTCTTCTGGCCAACAACCCTCCAGGATGCAACTGCACAAGTAACCAAGTGTGAAGCGTGCCAGTTCCATTCCAAGAAGATACACCAGCCAGCTCAAGCTCTCCAGATGATCCCTTTGTCCTGGCCCTTCTCGGTCTGGGGGCTCGATATCCTCGGCCCCTTCCCCCGAGCCGTCGGGGGTTTTGATACTTGTTCATTGCCATCGACAAGTTCACAAAGTGACCAGAAGTGGAACCGGTGAGGAAGGTGACAGCCCAGTCCGCGATCAAATTCTTTAGGTCGATTGTTTGCCACTTCGGGATCCCCAACAGGATCATCACCGACAACGGTACGCAGCTCACAAGCCACGCTTTCATGCAGTACACCCAAAACCTCGGCACCAAGGTCTGCTTCACTTCTGTTGCTCATCCCCGGAGCAACGGTCAAGCGGAAAGGGCCAACGCCGAGGTACTGCGCGGGCTCAAGACCAGAAGTTTTGACAAGCTGCTCAAGCGCGGACGGAACTGGATCGAGGAGCTGCCGGCGGTTCTTTGGTCGGTCAGAACGACGCCAAATCGAGCCACCGGCCAGACACCATTTGCTCTAGTCTATGGAGCAGAAGCAGTTACCCCCATGGAACTCGTATACGGGTCACCTCGAGTGCTCGCTTATGATGAGCTTGAGCAAGAGCGGTCGCGTGAAGATGACGCACTGCTCCTCGAGGAGGATCGTCTCCAGGCTGCTGTGCGATCCGCTCGCTACCAGCAAGCTCTGCGTCGCTATCATAGCCGCAAAGTTAAAGCCAGGAGCCTGGAGGAAGGCGACCTTGTTCTTCGGCGCGTTCTGTCGGCCAAGATACACAACAAGTTGACGCCGAAGTGGGAAGGCCCTTACCGGGTGAAACGAGTCACGAGGCCCGGCGCCGTCCACCTCGAGACCGAAGATGGTACTCCGGTGAGCAATTCCTGGAACATTGAGCATCTTCGCAAGTTTTACCCGTAAGGCGCGGTTGTCGGACCCCGTCCGGCAACCAACTCTTTGTACAAAAGTCTTGCCGCAGTTGCATGTAATCCTTTGTACAAAGCCAGGCGCAGACCCTGGCAGCAATGAAGCGCTGGCGCCCCCAAGTTTTAGCATGCATGCTGAGTCGAGTCTCGTCCTTGGTTAGGGTTGATAGTGCCTAACAGTCGCTAACCCCTAACTTAGAGGTCGAGTCCGCGTCTTTTTCCCGTCCTTTCCCTTTGGCTCGCAGGAGTTGCATACCCTTGCCGAGCCGCTCAAGGACGAAGAAGGGGAGAAGGGCGAGACAGCACCCGCGCCCCGGCAAGCCAGAGTTGCCGGGGGGTGCAACCTCAGATAAGTCTTTACATCCCTTATCATGCATTCTCTCGTGAGCTACGGAATGCGAAAATCTTGCTTCCTCCTAAAAGCTGTCGTGCTCTCTTAAGCGACAAACCCCGGAGCGCGTTCCCGGGGCCCGCTTCTGATAGTAGCCGCGGCGGCAAGAGGAGGAAGCGAAGGGCCAGAACCCGCCTTCTCCCTGCCTCCGCCAAGAGCGTGAGGAGGGCCAAGGGGCGCGGGGAGACGGCGGGGCCCGTTGCCGGGCGGGGAAGTGTCTATCTTAACGATGCAAAGGGTTCGCTCCTTGCCGCGGGATGTACCCGCGAGACAAATGGTCCGGCAAACACTCCCTTTTTCATTAAAAACATTCCACTCAGGTACAACTCAGAGAGAATGAAAAACATGAAAGATGGGATTACAAGATTTAAACACAATTAAGGCCCGAGGGCTTACAAGATAAAAAGAGATAAGGTGCCCGTAATCCCTTTCTTGTCTCCCTCCTCAGGAGGTAGGGCAAGGAGGCAAGAAGGGCAAAAGGGGCGCCTAGACGAGCTACGGGTGGCAGAAGACGCCAAGAGAGCATCCGGGGGTCCGCCCCGGGGCTCCGGAGGCCGGATGGAGACGGCGACGCCGGAAGCGGAGCTCGAGAAGGAGGCTGCGGGACGTCAACATGCTGTCGAGGGCATCTAGCCCTCGTACTCCGAGTTGACGGCCTTGCCGCCAGCCTCTTCCGCAGCCTCGCCACTCCGGCCGCCCGAGAAGACGAAGCCCCAGCAAGAGGAGCTTGCCGGGCCGGAGAGAAGACCCTGGTGGTCGTCGCCGCGAGCAGGAGTGGTGACGGCGTCTGGGGCGAAGCTGGAAGACGAGGCAGCGGCCTTGCCGCCCGCCCTCTTCCTCTTCCGCAGCCTCCCTACGCCAGTCGCCCAAGGAGACGACCCCGGGGAGTTCACGGCACCAGCGACGCGGACGATGGGGGCCGCCGGTGCCACGCGGAGCTGCGACCGACACCTAGTCGGACCCGTCATCCCGGCGACCGCTCCCCTCGTCGTCGCTGTCGCTCCCCTCCTCATCACTCTCGCTCGAGGAGGAGCCTTCGCTGTCGGAGGAGCTATCCACGCAGCACCGGGCCCGGGTGCCGAGGTCCCCGAAGGCCTTGACGGAGAGGAGATCACCCTCCATCAGCTTAAAATGGAGGGTGAACCCCTCCATCAAGCTGTGGATCCGGGCGAACGACTTCCACCCTCGGCCAAGACACATCACGCCGGGGGCTCGGGATTCGACGTGGACTCGCATACCACTGATCCCGCAGCCCCTCATGCGCAGTCTCAGCGTCTCGTGTTGCTCCGCTTCCAGGACGTCCGCGAAGGGAGCCGGGAGGCGGAGGCGACGGCGAGGCTCCCGACGCAGCCTGATGATGAACTCGCAGGGGTCGTCCCCGAGATGAACCGCCGGGGGAAGCGGAGCCGCCGGCGGGGGCGAGGCCGGCGCGCCGCCCCGCCCGCCTCGAGCGCCTCGGCCTCGTCCACGACCTCGCCCCTCCCCCTTCCCCTTACGGTTGGCTCCGCCGCCACGGGTGCAAGGGGAGGAGGGGCGCGCTGCCTGGCGGCAACCCTTGCCGCCACCGAAGAAGGACCAGGGTTCCCTTTCTCCATGACAGTTGGGGAGAGGGGACCAGGGATCTAAGAGAAGAAAGAAGGAAGGAGTGCGAACCCTCATCATCCCCTTCTGCTCCTTATTAAGGGGCGGAGTGGGGGCTCGGCCGCCCCGCCCGACCAATCAAAGCAGAGGAAGGGCAGGCGACGGGGCCAACCCTCTACTTCGACCCGCGTCGGCCCGGTTTCCTGCCTCCACCACCGCAACCCCAAGCGCACGGAGGACGCGTGGCGGGCGAGCAGGGCCGAGGCGACAGATGAGGCGACCTCTTCCCCCCCCCCCCACTTGAAAGTGGGGGCGGACGTTTCGCCTTTCCAAATAAAGGGATCGTGCCCGACGTGACGCGTGCCTGCGGACCTCAGGCCCCGCGCACGCCACCCACGTCACGCACGCCTCGCACGCCTCGCCCCCCACGACGCCGCGATAAGCGCGCGCCACTTGGGGAGGGCGCGACGAGCACGGAGTTAAGGAGCAGCGCAACCCAGGCCACGCGTGCCCGTGCACTGTTAGGGCCTGGCCCAACAACGCTCGGCACCGTGTATGGCCCAGACCCGGGGGTTCCTGTCGGTGTACTAAAGTAGGGGTACCTTAGTACCCCGAACTTGTGCACGGGCAGTAGTAGCGTCCCGCGGCAAGGCTTGCCAGGGGAGCGACAAGAGTCTCCACGGCCCTTTCTGGGCCGGACGAAGGCCAAGTGATCGAGCCTAGAAGACCAGGCCCCGGCAAGAGGAGCTTGCCGGGCCAAGGCGACAAGGCCCCGGCAAGAGGAGCTTGCCGGGACGACTAAGCCGAAGCACCAAGGCCCCGGCGGGAGGAGCTCGCCGGGACAACCAAACCAAGGCGCCCCAAGAGAAGCCCGCCGCGGCGCGCCGCGCGCCCCGACAAGGCCTGACGAGCGGCAAGCTCTCAGGTGCGGCAAGACAACCACCGCGGCAAGCCACTTGCCGCGGCGAACCACCACCTTAGGCATGCGCTCCAGCTCACCTGCCCACGCGTCACTCTGGAGCTTCCCGAGAGACACGTGGCGGGGCGCCGCGCAACCTGGGGCGCGCGCGGTGGCATGCAACGTTGGCAGAGTCGCCCCCGTGGCAAGCGGAGGCGCCCCTAACGGTCCGCCTCGGCACTGTTCAGGCGATCCAGACGGGCATTTAATGCCTTTGTCCCCCGCCGTCAGAGTTAGGTGCGATAGCACTGTGCGGCCACTGTTCGCACAGTTCCTTGCCATTCTTACCCTCACCTGCGTCGCTACCTGTGGGAAACCCCTTAGCATATAAAAGGAGGCCCATGCGCACGTAGGGAGGGGGATCGAACCCAGGGAGATCGGAAGGGATCCAGACCGGAAGAAGGACACCCAGTAGACCCTCGTCTACGTCCAGCTCCAACTTACTCTAGCTTCTTGCGCTCTAGAGCAAGAACTCAAATCAACCAGACAAGCAGCAGTAGGGTTTTACGCATCCGTGCGGCCCGAAGCTGGGTAAAATCGTTGTGTGTGTGTCGCCTCGATCTGCTCTTTGTGCAACCTCCGCCCCCGCCGAACCGACAAGGGGCTCCGTCCCCATAGGTGCTCGTGGATGCCGATATCCCCCGACAACACCAATCACCCTAAAATAGCTTTGGACCTTTGGGTAACACTGTGTACAAATAAAGAAAAATAGATTGGTGCATCTTTTAGAAAAGAGTACTCCCTAGAAAACTGCCAATATAAGCTACTAGTATTTGGTTACAGGATTTGCTGCCGAGAAAGATCCGTCCACAAAGAGCGCCACACATCCCACTGGTGGTGGTGGATGCCAATGCGTGCATGGAGCATGGTTGGTGTCGGTAATTTTTACTTGGCACACCTTGCACTCTGCATATATGCCGGTTCCATCCGTACATTTGTGCAGTTCTACAAAAATGCAGTTGAATAACCCTGTTTGCACAGATAATGAAAAAGCATGATTACATTATAGTGGCACTAGTTGATGAAACATACACTAATAAATACAAGAAAATAGTGCGATAGTATCATAGTATAGCATGCTGCGAGGGCGAGATGGGCCCTACGACGCCTCATACTAGAAATCGACCCAAGTCTCCTCGATACACCTTCTGCCAGTGATGAACATCAGTGTACAACGGTAGTACAAGGAGGGGCCTTGAGACATTTCAATCTCTATTTTTGTGCAGATCAACTAAAATTAAGCACCCTAGTTTGCAGAAACGCTTAAGCATTAACAATGGGACTAGTTGATGAAACATGTACTAACAAAGATAAGCACTTTCTTTATCTGCATTAGAAATGAAATGATAGAGAGGACACTCGCTCTATTTTAACAGTATTATTACTTCATTTTATTAGTGGCACTAGGTTCGAGCAGGTGGCAAACAAGGTGTACCGTGCGTTGCAAGGACGGAGGCCGGGGGTTCTTAGACTGGGATGCTGAAGCTGGCTCTTTCAGTCCCTATCTTCCCCCCTGATGTTTCTGTGGTAGCATTTGGATTGTAATCCAAACTTTGTCGAGCTGGTGCTGCGTCCCCCTACCTGCCTAGATTATATGGCGAACTTGTCTCCTGCTAGGACTCAGTCTATTCTAGTAGTAGTTGCATAACTGCCCATTTACACTGAGATGTTGTCGGATAATGGTTCTCTATGGTTGGGTTTCTTTAATGAAATCGGAGGAAACCCCCTCTTTCAATATATAAAAAAAATCAGTGGCACTATGATGACCCACAAGTATAGGGGATCTATCACAGTCCTTTCGATAAGTAAGAGTGTCGAACCCAACAAGGAGCGGAAGGAAATGATAAGCGGTTTTCAGCAAGGTATTCTCTGCAAGCACTGAAATTATCGATAACAAGTAGTTTTGTGATAAGGTAATTTGTAATGGGTAACAAGTAATGAAAGTAAATAATGTGCAGCAAGATGGCCCAATCCTTTTTGTAGCAAAGGACAAGTCTGGAAAAACTCTTATATAGAGAAAAGCGCTCCCGGGGACACATGGGAATTATCGTCAAGCTAGTTTTCATCACGTTCATATGATTCACGTTCGCTACTTTGATAATTTGGTATGTGGGTGGACCGGTGCTTGGGTGCTGTCCTTTCTTGGATAAGCATCCCACTTATGATTAACCCCTATTGCAAGCATCCACAACTACAAGAGAAGTATCAAGGTAAACCTAACCATAGCATGAAACATATGGATCCAAATCAACCCCTTACGAAGCAACGCATAAACTAGGGTTTAAGCTTCTGTCACTCTAGCAACCCATCATCTACTTATTACTTCCCAATGCCTTCCTCTAGGCCCAAACAATGGTGAAGTGTCATGTAGTCAACATTCACATAACACCACTAGAGGAAAGACAACATACATCTCACAAAGCATATTCATGTTCATAATCAGAGGGGTATTAATAAGCATAATGGATCTGAACATATGATCTTCCACCAAATAAACCAACTAGCATCAACTACAAGGAGTAATCAACACTACTAGCAACCCACATGTACAAATCTGAGGCTTTGGGACAAAGATTGGATACAAGAGATGAACTAGGGTTTGAGAGGAGATGGTGCTGGTGAAGATGTTGATGGAGATTGGCCCCCTCCCGATGAGAGGATCGTTGGTGATTGATAACCCACAAGTATAGGGGATCGCAATAGCTATCGAGGGTAGAGTATTCAACCCAAATTTATTGATTCGACACAAGGGGAGCCAAAGAATATTCTCAAGTATTAGCAGCTGAGTTGTCAATTCAACCACACCTAGAAACTCAGTATCTGCAGCAAAGTGTTTAGTAGCAAAATAATATGATAGTGGTGGCAACGGTAACAAAAGAGTAGTGTAAGCAATAGTAAATATTTTTTGTATTTTGTAGTGGTTGTAACAGTAGCAACGGGAAAGTAAATAAGCGTAAACCAGTATATGGAAAACTCGTAGGCACCGGATCAGTGATGGATAATTATGCCGGATGCGGTTCATCATGTAACAGTCATAACATAGGGTGACACAGAACTAGCTCCAATTCGTCAATGTAATGTAGGCATGTATTCCGTATATAGTCATATGTGCTTATAGAAAAGAACTTGCATGACATCTTTTGTCCTACCCTCCCGTGGCAGCGGGGTCCTATTGGAAACTAAGGGATATTAAGGTCTCCTTTTAATGGAGAACTGGAACGAAGCATTAGCACATAGTGAATACATGAACTCCTCAAACTATGGTCATCACCGGGAGTGGTCCCGATTATTGTCACTTCGGGGTTGCCGGATCATAACACATAGTAGGTGACTATAGAAGTGCAAGATAGGATCAAGAACTCACATATATTCATGAAAACATAATAGGTTCAGATCTGAAATCATGGCACTCGGGCCTAGTGACAAGCATTTAAGCATAACGAAGTCATAGCAACATCAATCTCAGAACATAGTGGATACTAGGGATCAAACCCTAACAAAACTAACTCGATTACATGATAAATCTCATCCAACCCATCACCGTCTAGCAAGCCTACGATGGAATTTCTCACGCACGGCGGTGAGCATCATGAAATTGGTGATGGAGGATGGTTGATGACGACGACGGCGACGAATCCCCCTCTCCAGAGCCCCGAACGGACTCCAGATCAGCCCTCCCGAGAGGTTTTAGGGCTTGGCGGCGGCTCCGTTTCGTAAAACGCGATGATTTCTTCTCTCTGATTTTTTTCTCTCTGAAAGCAAATACATAGAGTTGGAGTTGGCGTCGGAGGGCATCCAGGGAGCCCACGAGGTAGGGGGCGCGCCCTAGACGGGGGGGGGGGGGGGGGCCCACCCTCGTGGACAAGGTGTGGGCCCCCTGGTCTTCATCTTTGGCGAGGATTTTTTATTGTTTTTTCTAAGATATTCCGTGGAGTTTTAGGTCATTCCGAGAATATTTGTTTTCTGGACATAAAACAACATCATGGCAATTCTGCTGAAAACAGCGTCAGTCCGGGTTAGTTCCATTCAAATCATACAAGTTAGAGTCCAAAACAAGAGCAAAAGTGTTTGGAAAAGTAGATACGACGGAGACGTATCAACTCCCCCAAGCTTAAACCCTTGCTTGTCCTCAAGCAATTCAGTTGACAAACTGAAAGAAAGAAAGAAAAACTTTTACAAACTCTGTTTGCTCTTGTTGTTGTAACTATGTCAAGCCAGCATTCAAGTTTTCAGCAAATATCATAACTAACCACACTTGCAATAATTCTCAGGTCTCATAATTACTCACATCAATAGCATAATCAACTAGCGAGCAATAATAATAAATCTCGGATGACAACACTTTCTCAAAACAATCATAATATGATATAACAAGATGGTATCTCGCTAGCCCTTTCTGAGACCGCAAAACATAAATGCAGAGCACCTTTAAAGATAAAGGACCGACTAGACATTGTAATTAATGGTAAAAGAGATCCAATCATAGTCACACCCAACATAGATTAATAGTGATGAATGCAAATGATAGCTGTGCTCTCCAGCTAGTGCTTTCTAATAAGAGGGTGATGACTCAACATAAAAGTAAATGGATAGGCCCCTTCGCAGAGGGAAGCATGGATTTGTAGAGGTGCCAGAGCTCGGTTTTGAAATAGAGATAAATTGTATTTTGAGGGGTATACTTTCATTGTCAACGTAACAACTAAGAGATGGCGATATCTTCCATGCTAAACACATTATACGCGGTTCCCAAATAGAATGGTAAAGTTTATACTCCCCCTCCACCAACAAGCATCAATCCATGATTTGCTCAAAAGAACGAGTGTCTCCAACATACATCAGGTCCCAGGGGAGTTTTGTTTGCAATTAATTTTGATTTAGTTTGCATAAAGCATGGGAATGGGCATCCCGGTGACCAGCCATTTTCTCGTGAGTGAGGAGCGGAGTCCACTCCTCTTGAGAATAACCCGCCTAACACGGAAGATAAGGACAACCTTGGTTGATACATGAGCTATTCGAGCATACAAAACAGAATGATCATTTGAAGGTTTAGAGTTTGGCACATACAAATTTACTTGGAACGGAAGGTAGATACCGCATATAGGAAGGTATAGTGGACTCATCTAGAATAACTTTGGGGTTTAAAGGGATTGGATGCACAAGCAGTATTCCCGCTTAGTACAGGTGAAGGCTAGCAAAAGACTGGGAAGCGACCAACTAGAGAGCGACAACAGCCATGTACATGCATTAAAATTAATAAACATTGGATGCAAGCATGAGTAGGATATAATCCACCATGAACATAAATATCGTGAAGACTATGTTGATTTGTTTCAACTACATGCGTGAACATGTGCCAAGTCAAGTCACTTAAATCATTCAAAAGAGGATACCACCCCATCATACCACATCATAATCATCTCAATAGCATGTTGGCACACAAGGTAGGTCATTATAACTCATAGCTAATCAAGCATGGCACAAGTAACTATGATCTCTAATTATCATTGCAAACATGTTTATTCATAACAAGCTGAATCAAGAACGACGAGCTCATCATATTTACAAAAACAAAAGAGGTCGAGTTCATACCAGCTTTTCTCATCTCAGTCAGTCCATCATATATGTCATCATAATTGCCTTTCACTTGCACGACTGAACGGTGTGAATAATAATAAGAGTGCACGTGCATTGGACGAAGCTAGAATCTGCGAGCATTCAATAAACAGGAGAAGACAAGGCAATATGGGCTCTTGGTTAAATCAACAATAATGCGTATAAGAGCCACTTCAACAATTTAATCATGGTCTTCTCCTACTGACCCCCAAAGAAAAGAAAAGAAATAAAAACTATTTACACGGGAAAGCTCCCAACAAGCAAAAGAAGAACGGGAAATATTTTTGGGTTTTCTTTTTAATTACTACTACTATTTTTTTGTTTTTCTTAAGGTTTATCAAACACACAAGAAGAAAGCAGGATAAAGAAAATAAACTAGCATGGATATTACAGTGAAAGAGTATGAGCACCGACATCTAGCAATGAGTGTGTGCGAACATAAATGTAATGTCGGTGAGAAATACGTACTCCCCCAAGCTTAGGCTTTTGGCCTCAGTTGGTCTATTGCCAGGGATAGCCTAGCGGATACCCATATGTGTAGCTGGGGTCGTACTGCGACGAAGAATAGTTGGGATCATACTGTGATGAAGAAGAAGACTCTGACTGCCACTGGCTGACAGTCATCTCTGGATCCAAGGAATAAATAGATTGTTGTGGAGGCTCATCTTGTGGTTCCGGTTCCGGGGCTGGTGCAGGATTTTTGTAAGCTTGGACGACAGCCCATGTAACGAGATAGGGTCCTACAAAATTAAACAAAGAAGGAGCAGGCAACGTAATAGTTTCAGGATAATGTTTATCAAAGTATAACTTGTATTTGAGCTCTCCATCCCTGCCCTTAACAAGAAAATCATGGGCCAACATGCTCTTGTAATCTAAATAAGCACTAGGCAGCAATTTTTCTTCTTTCTCATAATGCCTAACAACTATGTTAAAGTGTGGAGCGAGGCGTGAAGTATAAATGCCTCCAAAGATGGCACCCTTAGTACGGTTCAGACTTAACCGTCTAGCAATAATTCCAACCATACTAACAGTGTTGTCATAGTATAAACTATGGAACAGAATAATAATATCAGGAACACTAAGTTTCCCACAGTTCCCATGACCAATCAAGCATCGACTAGCAAATAAAGCAAAATAGCGTAACACAGGAAAATGTATGCTAGTGATTCTCGCATCAGAAACCTTCCTAGTTTCTCCCACAGATATAAGGTTAATAAATGATTCTAACTCTTTATGAGGTGGTTCCTCTAAGATACCCTCAGGGGGTATATTGCAGACTGCGCAAAATTCAGACAATGGCATTTTCTTCACAACGTCATATAAATGAAACTCTACTTAAGGAGGTGATTCTTTAGGGGAAAAGTAGAAGTTTTGCATAAAAGTATTTGTGAGTAATAGATACTGTGGACGTTGGTCGCGGACGAAGTCGGTGAGGCCAGCATTCTCAATCAATGAATAGAAATTCTCATAAATCCCGACCTCTCTCAAGAAATTATTAGAAGGCCATTCACACGGCCGGATTTCCGCGGTACGTGGAAAATTATATTTGGGCCTCTGAGCTTCTTCATTTTGTTTCTCCTTTGAGCTTCGGCTCGATGAGCCCCTCAAAATTCTCTTCATCATTTTTCTGAAATAATCTGAAATGTTTTAGTAACTTCAAAAAAAAGTGAACCAACTTCTGTAAAACTGATAGCAACTACTCCTACAAGTGCCTGGAGCCTATATCAAGCATTAGAACTACTTGGAACCATATAAATTTGACATGCAAGCTCAAGAACATGGTCACCTATGCAGCACAAATTTGCAAAGAATAGAGCACTAGAACAAAAACTAGTTGGACCAATGGAGGAGTCACATACCAAGGAACAATCTCCCCAAGCAGTTTTGCAAGAGGTGCTTTGAGCAAGTCGAAAATCACAGCAAAAGTGGCTGGAACTCGTGCTTGAGTTGGTTTTTCGGGTTTGTATGAGACAGAGGAAGAAGATGGGTGCTGGGATAAGTGGAGGAGGGCCACCGTGGGCCCACGAGGCAGGGGGCGCGCCCTAAGGGGCCCTCCACCCTCGTGGCCAGGTGGCAGCTCCTCCCGTGGTAATTTTTGCATAGTAAATCCTCAAATATTCCCGAAAAAATCATATTAAATTGGCATGGCATTCTGAGGACTTTTATTTTTGGAATATTTTTATATTGCACGGATAAGCTAGGAAACAGACAGAAAAATACTATTTTTACTTTATTTCTACTAAATAACAGAAAATATAGAGAGGGTACAGAAGGTTGTGCTTCTAGTTTCATCCATCTCATGCGCATAAAAAAGAATCCACTAACAAGGTTGATCAAGTCTTGTTAACAAACTCATTCCGATAATCATGAAACTGGAGAAATTTCGAATAACACTAAGTTACCTCAACGGGGATATGGACATCCCCTATAATAACTATATCATATTTCTTTTTGACAGTAGGAAGAGGAAATTCAAAACCTCCAATTATAATCGATGGAATTTTTCCAATGGAGTTGACACTATGAACTTGAGGTTGTTTCCTCGGAAAGTGTACCGTATGCTCATTACCATTAACATGAAAAGTGACATTGCCTTTGTTGCAATCAATAACAACCCCTGCAGTATTAAGAAACAGTCTTCCAAGAATAATAGACATACTATCATCCTCGGGAATATCAAGAATAACAAAGTCCGTTAAAATAGTAACGTTTGCAACCACAATAGGCACATCCTCACAAATACCGACAGGTATAGCAGTTGATTTATCAGCCATTTGCAAAGATATTTCAGTAGGTGTCATCTTATTCAAGTCAAGTCTACGATATAAAGAGAGGGGCATAACACAAACACCGGCTCCAAGATCACATAAAGCAGTTTTAATATAATTTCTTTTAATGGAGCAAGGTATAGTAGGTACTCCGGGATCTCCAAGTTTCTTTGGTATTCCACCCTTAAAAGTATAATTAGCAAGCATGGTGGAAATTTCAGCTTCCGGTATCTTTATTTTATTAGTAATGATATCCTTCATATATTTAGCATAAGGATTTGTTTTGAGCACATCAGTTAATCGCATACACAAAAAGATAGGCCTAATCATTTTAGCAAAGCGCTCAAAATCCTCATCATCCTTTTTCTTGGATGGTTTCGGAGGAAAAGGCATGGGTTTCTGAACCCAAGGTTCTCTTTCTTTACCATGTTTCCTAGCAACAAAGTCTCTTTTATCATAACGTTGATTCTTTGATTGTGGATTATCAAGATCAACAGCAGGTTCAATTTCTACATCATTATCATTACTAGGTTGAGCATCATCATGAACATCATCATTAATATTTTCATTTGGTTCATGTTCATTACCAGATTGTGTTTCAGCATCAGATATAGATATATCATTTGGATTATCAGGTGGTTCAGCAATAGGTTCACTAGAAGTTTGCAAAGTTCTATCATTTTTCTTTTTCTTCTTTTTAGAAGAACTAGGAACATCAATATTATTTCTCTGAGAATCTTGCTCGATTCTCTTAGGGTGGCCTTCAGGATACAAAGGTTTCTGAGTCATTCTACTAGTTCTAGTAGCCACTCTAACAGCATAATCATTTTTCTTACTATTCATTTCATCAAGCACTTCTTTTTGAGCCTTAAGTACTTGTTCTACTTGAGTAGTAACCATAGAAGCATGTTTGCTAATAAGTTTAAGTTCACCTTTAATATTAGCCATATAATCACCCAAGTGTCTAATCATATAAGCATTTTGTTTTAATTGTCTACCAAAATAAGCATTGAAGTCGTCTTGCATAAACATAAAGCTATCAAACTCATCCAAGCACTGACTAGCAATTTTAGTAGGAGGGAGTTCAGCTTTATCATATCTATAAAGAGAATTTACTTTTACTACCTATGTCGGGATATCGGGATCAGGAGGTTCTTCAGTAAATAAAGAATTGAGATCATATGTTTCTTTGACAGGCGGTAGATTAAGACCATGTATTTCTTCAATAGGAGGTAAATTCTTAACATCTTCAGCTTTAATACCTTTTTCTTTCATAGATTTCTTTGCCACTTGCATATCTTCGGGACTGAGGAATAGAACACCTCTCTTATTTGGAGTTGGTTTAGGAATAGGCTCAGTAATTGGAGCGGGAGCTGGCTCAGGAGGTGCCCAATTATTTTCATTTGTCAACATATTATTCAATAGAATTTCAGCTTCATCCGGTGTTCTTTCCCTGAAAAGAGAACCAGCACAACTATCCAGGTTATCTCTGGAAGCATCGGTTAGTCCATTATAAAAGATATCAAGTATTTCAGGTTTCTTAAAAGGATGATCAGGCAAAGCATTAAGTAACTTGAGAAGCCTCCCCCAAGCTTGTGGGAGACTCTCTTCTTTAATTTGCACGTAGTTGTATATTTCCCCCAAAGCAGCTTGTTTCTTATGAGCAGGGAAATATTTAGCAGAGAAGGAATAAATCATATCCTGGGGACTACGGACACAACCAGGATCAAGAGAATTAAACCATATCTTAGCATCACCCTTCAATGAGAACGGAAATATTTTGAGTATATAAAAGTAGCGCGATCTCTCATCATTAGTGAACAGGGCGGCTATATCATTTAACTTAGTAAGATGTGCCACAGCAGTTTCAGATTCGTAGCCATAAAAAGGATTTTATTCAACCAAAGTAATTATATCAGGATCAACAGAGAATTCATAATCCTTATCAAGAACACAAATAGGTGAAGTTGCAAAAGCAGGGTCGGGTTTCATTTTATCTCTAAGTGATTCCTTGACCCATTTAACTAATAACCTGTTGAGCTCATATCTATCTTTGCAAGCTAAAATAGCGGCAGAAGATTCCATATCAAAAACATAACCCTCAGGAATAACAGGCATATTTTCATCATCACTTTCATCATCGTATTCAGATTCAATAATTTCTTTTTCTCTAGCCCTAGCAATTTGTTCATCAAGAAATTTACTAAGGGGCACAGTAGTATCAGGCATAGAAGCAGTTTCATCATAAGTATCATGCATAGCAGAAGTGGCATCATCAATAACATGCGGCATATCAGAATGAATAGCAGAAGTAGGTTTAGGTGTCGCTAGCTTACTCATAACAGAAGGTGAATCAAGTGCAGAGCTAGATGGCAGTTCCTTACCTCCCCTCGTAGTTGAGGGATAAATTGTTGTCTTAGCATCTTTCAAGTTCTTCATAGTGTCCAGCAGATATAAATCCCAAGTGACTCAAAGAATAGAGCTATGCTCCCCGGCAACGGCGCCAGAAATTAGTCTTGATAACCCACAAGTATAGGGGATCGCAACAGCTTTTGAGGGTAGAGTATTCAACCCAAATTTATTGATTCGACACAAGGGGAGGCAAAGAATATTCTCAAGTATTAGCAGCTGAGTTGTCAATTCAACCACACCTAGAAACTCAGTATCTGCAGCAAAGTGTTTAGTAGCAAAGTAATATGATAGTGGTGGCAACGGTAACAAAAGAGTAGTGTGAGCAATAGTAAATATTTTTGGTATTTTGTAGTGGTTGTAACAGTAGCAACAGGAAAGTAAATAAGCATAAACAAGTATATGGAAAACTTGTAGGCACCGGATCAGTGATGGATAATTATGTCGGATGCGGTTCATCATGTAACAGTCATAACATAGGGTGACACAGAACTAGCTCCAATTCGTCAATGTAATGTATGCATGTATTCCGTATATAGTCACATACGTGCTTATGGAAAAGAACTTGCATGACATCTTTTGTCCTACCCTCCCGTGGCAGCGGGGTCCTATTGGAAACTAAGGGATATTAAGGCCTCCTTTTAATAGAGAACCGGAACAAAGCATTAGCACATAGTGAATACATGAACTCCTCAAACTATGGTCATCACCGGGAGTGGTCCCGATTATTGTCACTTCGGGGTTGCCGGATCATAACACATAGTAGGTGACTATAGACTTGCAAGATAGGATCAAGAACTCACATATATTCATGAAAACATAATAGGTTCAGATCTGAAATCATGGCACTCGGGCCTAGTGACAAGCATTTAAGCATAACAAAGTCATAGCAACATCAATCTCAGAACATAGTGGATACTAGGGATCAAACCCTAACAAAACTAACTTGATTACATGATAAATCTCATCCAACCCATCACCGTCTAGCAAGCCTACGATGGAATTACTCACGCACGGCGGTGAGCATCATGAAATTGGTGATGGAGGATGGTTAATGATGAGGAAGGCGACGAATCCCCCTCTTCGGACCCTCGAACGGACTCCAGATCAGCCCTCCCGAGAGGTTTTAGGGCTTGGCGGCGGCTCCGTTTCGTAAAATGCGATGATTTCTTCTCTCTGATTTTTTCTCTCTGAAAGCAAATATATAGAGTTGGAGTTGGCGTCGGAGGGCATCCAGTGGGCCCCCTGGTCTTCATCTTTGGCGAGGATTTTTTATTGTTTTTTCTAAGATGTTCCGTGGAGTTTCAGGTCATTCCGAGAATATTTGTTTTCTGCACACAAAACAACATCATGGCAATTCTGCTGAAAACAGCGTCAGCCCGGGTTAGTTCCATTCAAATCATACAAGTTAGAGTCCAAAACAAGAGCAAAAGTGTTTGGAAAAGTAGATACGACGGAGACATATCAGTGATGACGATGGCGATGATTTCCCCCTCCCGGAGGGAAGTTTCCCCGGCAGAACAGCTCTGTCGGAGCACTAGATTGGTTCTGCCAAGGTTCCGCCTCGTGGCGACGGAGTTTCTTCCCGAAAGATTGCTTATGATTTTTTCAGGGCAAATGACTTCATATAGTAGATGATGGGCACCGGAGGCCTGCCAGGGGGCCCACGAGGCAGGGGGCGCCTAGAGGGGTAGGGCGCGCCCCCACCCTCGTGGCCAGGGTGTGGGCCCCCTTTGGTACTTTCTTCGCTCAGTATTTTTTTATTAATCCCAAAAATGACTTCCGTGAAGTTTCCGGACCTTTGGAGCTGTGCAGAATAGATCTCTAATATTTGCTCCTTTTCCAGCCCAGAATTCCAGCTGCCGGCATTCTCCCTCTTCATGCAAACCTTGTAAAATAAGAGAGAATAGGCATAAGTATTGTGACATAACATGTAATAACAGCCCATAATGCAATAAATATCGATATAAAAGCATGATGCAAAATGGATGTATCAACTCCCCCAAGTTTAGACCTCGCTTGTCCTCAAGCGGAAGCCGATAACGATAAATATATCCACATGTTTAGAGGCGGAGGTGTCGATAAAATAAAATACGTACATGAGGGCATCATGATCATTCTTTATATATATATATATATATATATATATATATATATATATATATATATATGTATGTATATATATATTCATATGATTTCTTATGCTCAAGTAATAATCTATTCACACTATCAAGTATAAATCATAAACTTCATTGAGAACCAACAAACTATAATCTCAGTCATTGGAGCAATTGCAATTTATCATAACATCGGAAAGAGTCAATATAAGAGCTTTTCAGCAAGTCCACATACTCAACTATCATTTAGTCTTTCACAATTGCTAACACTCACTCAATACTTATGGCTATGGAGTTTTAATCGTACATAGAGAAAGATAGGGCCCAACCTTTTACCTCAAGGGTAATGTCAACAATAATAATTCATGCTAACTTACATCCAGTTGGATATATATATCGGGATCTTTCCAACACAATGTGCTTGCCAAAGGATAAAATAAAAAGGAGAGGTGAAAATCACCATGACTCTTGCATAAGGTAAAAAGTAAAAGATAGGCCCTTCACAGAGGGAGGCAGAGGTTGTCATGCGCTTTCATGGTTGGATGCACGAAATCTTAATGTAAAAGAACGTTACTTTATATTGCCACTTGTGATATGAACCTTTATTATGCAGTCCGCCGCTTTTATTTCTTCCATATCACAAGATCGTATAAAGCTTATTTTCTCCACACTAATAAATCATACATATTTAGAGAGCAATTTTTATTGCATGCACCGATGGCAACTTACTTGAAGAATCTTACTCAATCCATAGGTAGATATGATGGACACTCATGGCAAAACTGGTTTTAAGTGTATTAGGAAGCACAAGTAGTATCTCTACTTGGTGCAAAGAATTTGGCTAGCATGAGAGGGAAAGGCAAGCTCAACATGTTGGATGATCCATGACAATATACTTTATTTCAGATATAAGAAAACATAACTCATTACGTTGTCTTCCTTGTCCAACATCAACTCTTTAGCATGTCATATTTTAATGAGTGCTCACAATCATAAAAGATGTCCAAGATAGTGTATTTATATGTGAAACCTCTCTTTCTTTATTACTTCCTATTAATTGCAACGATGACCAAAACTATGCTTGTCAACTCTCAACAATTTTAATTTATCATACTCTTTATATGTGAAGTCATTACTCTCCATAAGATCAATATGATCTCTTTATTTCTTTTTATTATTTCTCTTTTCTTTTATTCCCTCAAGATCATAGCAAGGTAATCAAGCCCTTGACTCAACACTAATCTTTATTATATATAGCTCATGAACTCGATTACATAGAAGGATCATAAGGCAAAACTCAAAACTAAATCATACTGAAACTTTATTCTACTAGATCAAGATATTACCAAAAGGATCGAACTAAGAAAAAAACGGTAAAGATAGGAGTGTGATGGTGATACGATACCGGGGCACCTCCCCCAAGCTTGGCGGTTGCCAAGGGGAGTGCCCATACCCATGTGATTATGTCTCCTTCTTCGGGAGTGGTGATGATGGAGTTAATTGTGCCTTCAGCTTTTTCATATTGTATTTGAGAAGATCAATTTCCTCCTTTAATTCAAGATTTTGTCACATAAATCTCCTTTGCTTTTCTGCCGAAAACAAGAAGGAATAGAGCGGTTGTTAGACAGTTTAGCCCTCTTAGGGAGACTAGACTTCTTGAACTTGACGTGCATATCCCCAGGTTGAGTTGGAGGGACATCCTCCTCCTCCTCCGAACTTGAATCATTGATCCTCATCAAATGAGCATCCTCTTCATCATCCATAGTTCAACCACAAAGAGATAGATCCCCATAGGTCTTTGGGTCAGCAACGAGATGTGAGACCTAGCTCTCTCCGTCGGAATCCTGAGATGACATCTTGCTCCAAACCTGCAACAGAAACAGCTTGAAACAAGAATAGAGGATAATTGCGTGATATGGTGGTCAAAACCTTCGGGAGATTATATAATGAATTTTTACCAACCAAAAGAAGTACCGTGCAAGAAAACGAAGTCTGGAGGGCACATGAGGAGCCCACGAGGCAGGGGTGCACCCAGGGGGGTAGGGCACGCCTCCCACCCTCGTGGAAGCCTCATGTCCCTCCCGGACTACTTCTTATTTTCCTATTTTCTTAAATATTCCAAAACGGAGAAAATTCCATTAGAACTGTTTTGGAGTCGGTTTACTTACCGTACCACATACCTATTCCTTTTCGGAGTCTGAAACATGCTGGAAAGTGTCTGTTATGTATTCCTTCGGGGTTACGGTTTCAATAATATTAGTTTCAACATTTATGGGATTACCTGAGATATAATGTTTGTCTCTTTGACCGTTCACCACCTTCGGATTTGTGCCTTCGAAGTTGTTGATTTTTATGGTACCGAAACGATAGACTTCCTCGATAACGTCAGGACCTTCCCATTTAGAGAGAAGCTTTCCTGCAAAAAATCTTAAACGAGAGTTGTATAGCAACACACAATCACCTACATTAAACTCACGCTTTTGTAACTTTTTGTCATGCCATCTTTTAACTTTTTCTTTAAATAGTTTGGCATTCTCATAAGCCTGGGTTCTCCATTCATCAATTGAGCTAATGTCAAATAACCTCTTTTCACCGGCAAGTTTGAAATCATAGTTGATCTCTTTAATGGCCCAATATGCCTTATGTTCTAGTTTGAGACGTAAGTGACATGCTTTTCCATAAACCTTTTTATACGGAGACATACCCATAGGATTTTTATATGCAGTTCTATAGGCCCATAATGCATCGTCAAGTTTCTTGGACCAATTCTTTCTAGATCTATTAAAAGTCTTTTGCAAAATTAATTTGAGCTCTCTATTACTCAATTCTACCTGACCACTAGACTGTGGGTGATATGGAGATGCAATTCTATGATTAACATCATACTTAGAAAGCATTTTACGAAAAGCACCATGAATAAAATGTGAACCACTATCACTCATTAAATATCTAGGGACTACAAACCTCGGGAAAATAACTTCTTTAAGCATTTTAATAGAGGTGTTATGATCAGCACTACTAGTTGGAATAGCTTCTACACACTTAGTAACGTAATCAACAACAACTAAAATATGTGTATACACATTAGAGGAAGGAAATGGTCCCATGAAATCAAAGCCCCAAACATCAAACGGTTCAATAACAAGTGAATAATTCATAGGCATTTCTTGACGTCGACTAATATTACCAATTCTTTGACATTCATCACAAGATAAGACAAACTTACGGGCATCTTTGAAGAGAGTAGGCCAATAAAAACCGGATCGCAATATCTTATGTGTAGTTCTATCCCCAGCGTGGTGTCCTCCATAAGCTTCGGAGTGACACTTGTGTAGGATATGTTCCTGTTCATGCTCAGGTATACAACGTCTAATAACACTATCTACTCCTTCTTTATAAAGGTGTGGGTCATCCCAGAAGTAATGCCTTAAATCATAGAAAAACTTTTTCTTTTGTTGGTATGTGAAACTAGGTGGTATAAATTTAGCAACAATGTAATTAGCATAATCAGCATACCATGGAGCAGTACAAGAAGCATTTATGACAGCTAATTGTTCATCAGGAAAGCTGTCATCAATAGGTAGTGGGTCATCAAGAACATTCTCTAACCTAGACAAGTTGTTTGCAACGGGGTTCTCAGCTCCCTTTCTATCAATAATATGCAAATCAAATTCTTGTAGCAAGAGAACCCATCTAATAAGTCTAGGTATAGCATCTTTCTTTTCCATAAGATATTTAATAGCAGCGTGATCAGTGTGAATAGCTACTTTAGAATCAACAGTAAGGTCTGAACTTATCACAAGCAAAAACAACTGCTAAAAATTCTTTTTCGGTAGTAGCATAATTTCTCTGGGAATTGTCTAGAGTTTTACTAGCATATTGAATGACATTTAATCTCTTATCAACTCTTTGTCCTAAAACAACACCTACAGCATAATCACTAGCATCACACATAATTTGAAAGTGTAAATTCCAATCAGGTGGCTGAACAAATAGGTGCAGAAATCAATGCTTTCTTAAGTATTTCAAATGTTTCTACACAATCATCATCAAAGACAAAAGGTATATCTTTTGTAATAGATTGGTCAGAGGTCGAGAGATTTTTGAAAATTCCTTAATGAACCTCCTCGAAAAACTGGCAAGACCAAGGAAGCTTCTTATACCTTTAATGTCCTTGGGACACGACATCTTTTCAATAGCATCAACTTTAGCTTTATCAACTTCAATACCTCTTTCAGAAATTTTATGCCCCAAGACAATACCTTCATTAACCATAAAGTGGCATTTCTCCCAATTTAAGACAAGGTTAGTTTCTTCACATCTCTGCAAAACTCGATCAAGGTTGCTCAAGCAATCATCAAAAGAGGATCCATAAACAGAGAAATCATCGATGAAAACCTCACAAATCTTTTCACAGAAGTCAGAGAATATAGCCATCATGCATCTTTGAAAGGTAGCAGGTGCATTACATAAACCAAAAGGCATGCGTCTATAAGCAAAGGTAATGTCATGGATCTAAGACTGACGGTAGAATGGGGGTAGGTATGAAGACGCAAGATCCTAGCTATGGAGAAGTTGCACACACAAGTTTTACAAGTTCAGGCCCTTCGCGGAGGAAGTAATAGCCCTATGTCTCGGTGCCCGGAGGCGGTCGACTGGATTATGTGAGTGTGTGTTACAGGGGGTGCGAACCCTTGTCCCAGAGGAGGGGGTGGCTTATATAGAGTGCGCCAGGACCCCAGCTCCCCACCGTTACATAGGGTTCAATGTATATAAAGATGGGGCGTTACTGGTAATGCCAGCTTTAAATGCCTTAATGGCCTTAAAGATTACAGAGTGAACGCTCGTCCCTTGCCGTCCAGATGACTCCTGGTCATCAATAGTTCGAGTGGATTCTTGTATGGTCGAGTTGTCGATTGGTCGAGCGACTTCAGGAAGGAGGGGTCTCCGAGTAGCTGATCGGTCGAGTGGATTGTACTCGACACCTTTGTTGGGCCCTCCCTATTGTCTCTTGAGCTTCTTTGTTTCTAGGATAGTGACCTTGGATAGGGCACATAGGTCAGACCTATGACCCTACCCCAGGTCCATATCATCATCATTAGCCCCCGAATGGATTGAGGTTCGAGTGAAAAGAAGGTTGAAGTTGATCTTGCTTCGACTCTTGTGTTTCACAACTATTCATGTTTGAACGGAGGCCCATGTTCGAACTTCGGCTTCGTTTCAGTCACGTTGATCGATTCAGAAGTTGCAGATTGGATTTATAACGTCATCCGTCGAGTGTTGTTTTTGACGCGAAATTCTTGGCGCGATTGGTTACAGCGTATCCCGGATTTCACGGGATTTAAAATTTGAGGGAAGCGCGAGAGGCGGAGCGCGCCTTGGTAAGCGGGACGGATAGACAGGGACGCCTCGATCTCCGCGCCACCTTTTTCGCCACGTACCCTGCATGCGGCTGCTGCAGGATTTGACAGGACCGTCCGGGCCCACGCGTCAGCCACTCGGAAGTGGGTCTTTAAAGGTGACGGGGCCGACATGCCTGCACTGTGCGCGTCCATTCCTCTTCATTCCCTCCATGTCTCCATCGCATCCGGCTCCTCCGCTCTCGACGCCGCCGCTCCGCCACCATGGGTAAGGAAAAGACGGCGGCGCTGGAACGCGCGAAAAAGGCGACGGGGGCAGCGAAAGGCAAGAAGACGAATTGGGGGTCGTCGTCGTGGTCGGGGCTACCGTCGGGTTGGATCCAAGGCGATTGGATCCAATCCTCGCTTCGCCAAGAGGATTTGGATGAGCTGGCTGAGTCCAGGCTGATCGTCCATGGAGCTGCGCGGTTGCCGGAGGGAGAGTGGAGCCGCAGCCGGGACCGATGAGTGTGTTCTGCTCGCCACCCATGTCGACCACGGTTTCTCGCTTCCTCCGCACCCTTTTTTCCGGGGTTTCTTGAATTTCTTCGTGGCCCAACTCCATCATTTTTCTCCCAACACGATCACATATCCTGCCGCGTTCGTGTCCATGTGCGAGAGTTTCTTGGGGTGTCGACCGCACTGGGGTCTTTTCAAGCACATTTTCACTATCCGCTCCCATTCGGTGAAGAAAGCAAATTCGAGTGACGAGAAAGCACACGTTATCCAGATGTGTGGGGGTCTGGGTATCCAGAAGAGGAAGAGGAGTTCTTTCCCTTCAATGACCCTTCCTGAGTCGGTCAGAGTCTGGCAGTCGACCTGGTTCTACTTCCAGGATATCTTGACTCCAGGACAGTCGACTGAACTCCCCCCTTTTTCCTTTGATCGTGTTCAAACCCCTGCCTCACTGAAGGTGACCGCCGCGGAGAAGATGGAGATAGCCATGCTGGTCGAGAGGGCGGTCCAGTTGATCAACCAAGGCGTCACCAGCATGGATTTGCTAGAGGTATTCCTTAGTCGGCGCATCCAGCTGCTCCAGGCTCATGACCACTCTATGTGGATGTATTCTGGAGCCGGCAACACCGCTCAGGTTCATACATAGGAGGTGCCCACCAAAACAGTGGCCCAATGGCTGAGGAGTATTACAGGAAACAAGGACAACCACATGGGAGCCAGGAGAGTCGATCCCTTTAGCGACATTAATCAACCTGACAAGGTTCAACCTCTTTAACTGATTGCATTTGGGTACATTTTCCGACTACTCTTGAATCCGACTGACTCCTGCTCAACTTCTTGTCTTGTAGGTTTACACCGAGATGTACTCGATGCCCAATGGTGAACAATCTCTAGAGCAGGATCATGAGGGCGAGGACAGCATGAAGGAGAGTGGTGATTGGGAGTCACCGGATGACGACGACGACGACGAAAGCAACGAGTCGGACGACGAGGAGGTAGTCGACTCACCGCCTCGTGCGGAACATCGATCCAAGCAGCATCATGATCCAGCGAGCAGGCGCGACAAGACGCAGAAGCGTGCTCGGTCTTTAACTCTGGAGCCGACGGAGGAAATCATCAAGCAGCCCAAGATCAACCCCTCAAAGGCTCGGAAGACCCTGCCCAAGATTAAGATGGATGTTCCTGTTGCTTCTGGGTAAATGTTCTTTCCGTGTTTTCTTGCGTCGATTGACTCTTCTGTTCTGACCAAATGGATTGTAAACTTTTCTAGCCCAGCCTCTGTCGCGACTGATATGGACATTTACAAGGTCCCAGACGACGAGGAAACCGATGATGCGGCTACCTCCAAAGCTAGTAAGTCCGCTCGACTCGAATTTATTCTGTCGATTGGATTGTTCGTCGGTTGAATCTCTGATGTTTTCTGTTTGTTGCAGCTCCCCGAGACGTTGTCGTGCTTCCAGATGAAGAAGAAGAAGAAGTGCCTCTGAGGGAAAGGAGGATGAGGAACAAGGGATCGAGCGGGAAAGCGCCCGAGGTTCAGATTCCTCAGTCGACACTGGCGCCTGGGACGGCGGTCGAGCGATCTACAGATCCGGCTCAGACCAACGTCACTTTCACTATCCTGCTGACGAAAGATTTCCCATCAGGGTCGACTGCACAGACTCCTGTTGCTCCAGTACAACTCCACGCATCAGACCTAGTGGCCGCTTCGACTGCTCTGTCGTCGTTGCTTTTTACAGCGTACCAAACTCCAGACGACCCGCCGAGTGCTGCAAAGGAAGCTCTTCTTCAACTGAATCTTGTGATGGAGCAGATGAAGGTGGTGCACGAGGCCAGCCAGGTGGCTTACAACGCCAGCGCTACTCTGCAAACCAACGTCCAGGTTAGTTGATTTCCGACTAAACTTATTTCTCATCCAATCACCCACTGGGGTGTGTCTGTCTGTCTTAAAGTTGTATAGGTCTTCCACTTGAGTTGACTTGGATTGAGTCGAGTGTTTTTTAAATGACTCGCGTTGGGAAGACCATGTCGAGTGTTGAATCAAACCAGTGGGGGCATGCTAAGTGCACCCACTAGGTGTAGTCCCCGAGACCACAGTCGACTGTTGGTAGTCGGTCGGGGTCTGAGAATCTACCTCTTTTATTTATGACTTGCGCTGGGCAGACCATGCCGAGTGTTGAATCAAACCAGCGGGGGCATGCTAAGTGCACCCACTGGTGTAGTCCCTGAGACTACCATTGAATGTTTGATACGACGGTAGTCTTAGAGAAACTTTCACAGTGATTGTCTTTTGTTTCTGTCAACTGATATGTCTTATACGCTGACTGCAGAAATCTTGTGATCTTGGGGCTCAACTTGCTGAGCTGAACAAGAAGCAGATCAGCCTCAATCTTGATTTGTAACTGGCCAAGAAGAACCCTCGGGCCGCTCGTGACGAAGCAACTATCATGGGAGGTAACCATTCGTCAACTGTCCATCTTACGACTCGCACTTTTCCATGTGTTTTTAGTTACTTTGAACCGAGTGATTTCACTCGAACAGATGTGTGTAGTGAAAACCGTCAACTTCAAGCTCGTCTAAAGAATGTTGTTTCTTTAGAGAAAATGAAGCAGGCTCTCTGGAGAAGAAGGATCTGGATCTTGCTGCTGCCCAGAAGGAGGCGCGAGAGAAAACGACGCTTGCTGACAAGAAGCTGGCTTCAGTCGGCAAGTTAGAAGAAGAGAACTCCAAACTGAAGATCACTGTCTCTGATGCCAATCGGGAGGTCGAGGAACTGAAGAAAGACAAGGACAGGATGACTAACGAGATTTGAAACCTCAAGGCCAATAAGGGCGAGTTAGAATCTTATCTGGGCCAGCTTGCAGCAAAACTGGTCTTAAAGCTTGAAGATACTGTTGTTCGACTAACTTGTTGTTGTCAATTGATAGGTCTTACCATATTTTCGACTCACTACTTACTCGACTATGCAGAACTTTGCCAAGACTTCGAAGCAGAAACTGGGCAGGTCGAGACGGGTCTCGATCCCATAAATTGTCCAGTCAAAGATGACGTCGCAATGAATGTGTTGCGGTTGGAATCTCGCATGGACAGCGCAGTTGCTTATCTTGCCCGTCTGAAGGCGGTGATGACTCGAGTTGATGCTGAACTTTGGCCTCAGGCGGAACTGTCTCAAGATCTCGAGTCTCTGATGGCTCGACTGAATCAAATATCTGACCGAGTGCAAGAATAGAAGAAATCATCTGCTCGCTGCGACACTGATGTCGCCGTGTCATTGGTTCGAGTGCACTGCAAGGATGTCAAAGAAGACAAGCTGGCGGAGCTCAAGGTTGCTAACACCAAAAAGCACACTTTCCAGTCCTTCATGGATACTTTCCTCGATGCCGCCACTCGCATCGCAGATAGCATAGACCTTAACAGTTTCTGCGATCCAGTCAGTCCTTCTCCTGACGAGTGATAAAAAAATTATGCTTCACCTTTATTTGCCTCGAAATGCCGAGTGATCGTCTAATTGTTAATCTCCTTTAGGCTTGATGCCCGACTACTTTAATCCGTGGTCTGGAACCTTAGTATTTATCTGAACTTGGCTTATCTTTGAATATGCTTGTGTTTTCCTTTGAGTGGAACTTGTTCTTCACTCGGAATAGTCTTTGAACTTGCGTTGTAGCTCTGAGGAGAAGGTCGCAGTCGACCTGCACCTCGTCATCCTTGCGGATCAGGATGGAGCGCACGTTGTACTTGTGGCGCAGCTCTGAGGAGAAGGTTGCATTCAACCTGCACCTCGTCGTCCTTGCGGATCAGGATGGAGCGCACAATGTAATTATGGCGCAACTCTGGGGAGAAGGTCGCAGTCGACCTGCACCTCGCGCCCTTGCGGATCAGGATGGAACAGACATTGTACTTATTGCACGGCTCTGAGAAGAAGGTCGCATTCGACCTGCACCGCATCGTCCTTGCGGATCAGGATGGAGCGCACATTGTACTTATGGCATAGCTCTGAGGAGAAGGTCGCAGTCGACCTGCACCTCATCGTCCTTGCGGATCATGATGAGCGCGTGGCCAAGTCCCCGAGCGAGAAGGTCGGTTCTCACTCAGAACGTATTTTATACTTAGGTGAGTATTGGACTGCAGCTAAGCCTCCGAGCGAGAGGGTTGCTCATCACTCGGTAGGATTTTACAAACATAGGCGAGTACTGGACCGCAGCTAAGCCCCCGAGTGAGAGGGTTGCTCACCACCCGGTGGGATTTTTTCAAACTTAGGCGAGTATTGGACTGCAGCTAAGTCCCCGAGTGAGAGGGTTGCTCACCACTTGGTGGCATTTTTCAAACTTAGCCGAGTATTGGACTGCAGCTAAGCCCCCGAGTGAGAGGGTTGCTCACCACTCGGTGGGATTTTTCAAACTTAGGCAAGTACTGGGCTGCAGCTAAGCCCCCGAGTGAGAGGGTTGCTCACCACTTGGTGGTATTTTTCAAACTTAGGCGAGTACTGGACTGCACCTAAGCCCCCGAGTGAGAGGCTTGCTCGCCACTCGGTAGGATTTTTCAAACTTAGGCGAGTACTGGACTGCAGCTAAGCCCCCGAGTGAGAGGCTTGCTCACCACTCGGTAGGATTTCTTAAACTCAGGCGAAACAGATTCGCAGCTAAGCCCCCGAGTGAGAGGCTTGCTCACCACTCGGCAGGATTTTTCAGACTTAGGCGAAATGGATTCGCAGATAAGTCTCCGAGTGAGAGCGTTGCTCACCACTCGGTAGGATATTTCGAACTTAGGCAAAACAGTTCACAGCTAAGCCACCCACTAGGGGGATTTAGAGCATATAACAGAGGAACGGCAATCATTTATGAGACTGTAAAAACTGTGTCTTTGATAAACAAACTAGAAGGTATTTATTATTACATTTCAACAGTCTGAATGCTTAAGTGTAAAAGGGGTGGAGCAGCTCCGCATTCCAAGCGCGTGGCTCATCTTTCTCATGCTCGATGTTATAGAGGTGATACGCTCTGTTGTGGAGTACTTTGGTGATGATGAAGGGGCCTTCCCAAGCAGGAGCGAGCTTGTGTGGTTTCTACTGATCCACTCGAAGAACCAAGTCTCGCTCTTGAAAAGCTCGACCCCTCATGTTTCTGGTGTGGAATAGACGCAGGTCTTGCTGATAAATGGTCGATCGGATCAGGGCCATCTCTCTTTCCTCTTTAGGAGATCAACCGCGTCTTGCCAAGCCTGTTCTGCTTCATCTTCTGAGAAAAGCTCGACTCAGGGTGCATTGTGGAGCAAGTCACTCGGAAGTACAACTTCAGCTCCATAGACCAAGAAGAATGGAGTTCGGCCAGTCGACCGATTAGGAGTTGTCCTCAAACCCCAAAGCACTCATGGAAGTTCATCGACACAGGCGCCTGCTCGTGCTTGAGATCACGCATCAGTCGGGGTTTCAGTCTTTTGAAAATTAATCTATTTGCTCTTTCAGCTTGTACATTCGACTGGGGGTGGACGACTGAAGCATAGTCGACTCGAGTGCCTTGGGAAGTGCAGAAGGCTCTGTACTCATCGGAATCGAAGTTTGACCCATTGTCAGTGATGATGCTATGCGGAACACCATATCTGAATGTTAACTCTCTGATGAAGTTGACAGCAGTATTGGCTTCAAGATTTTTGATAGGCTTGGCTTCAATCCACTTGGTGAACTTGTCGAGTGCCATGAGCACATGAGTGAAGCCGCTCCTACCAGTCCTCAGAGGTCCAACCATATCCAATCCCCAAACAGCAAAGGGCCAGACGAGTGGAATGGTCTTCAGGGCTGATGCAGGCTTGTGAGACATGTGGGAGTAAAACTGGCAACCTTCACATTTGTCGACTATTTCTTTTGCCATCTCATTTGGTCGTGGCCAATAAAATCCCACTCGGTATGATTTGGCTACAATGGTCCGAGAGGATGCATGGTGACCACAGGTCCCCAAGTGGATGTCATTGAGGATCACTCGACCTTCTTCTAGTG
The DNA here is from genome assembly GCA_032464435.1 of Aegilops umbellulata. Lineage (NCBI taxonomy): Eukaryota > Viridiplantae > Streptophyta > Magnoliopsida > Poales > Poaceae > Aegilops > Aegilops umbellulata. Next base: position 244,523,528 of record CP136056.1, read on the forward strand.
TTACGAATTTCTGGCTGACTCCAGTTACACTTTCTCTGAACAACTGTCGTCTTATCACAGTAAAGGCTTTGGATCGACGGACGATCTGTCGAGCCTCTTCTTCATCCTCTGGGAGTTCCTTCCTAAGAATGTACGTGATGTACGGCACTGTCCAATCGGGAGTGATGACCAAAACCTCCATGATCAAGTCGACCACGGCTGGGACTTAGACTTCAGTCGGATCAGTGGTGCTCTTTGGTTGTGGGGGCTCTTTAGTGAAAGGACGTTCCTGAACTGAAGGTGTATGAATATGTTCCAAAAACACATTGCTGGGGATGGCCTCCCTTTTGGAACCTATCTTTGCCAAATCATCAGTTGCTTGATTTTTCAATCAGGGTATATGATGGATCTCTAACCCCTCAAACTTCTTCTCTAACTTTCTCACTGCATTACAATAGCCAGTCATAGCTAGGCTTCTGACATCCCACTCCTTCATTACTTGATTAACCACCAAATCCAAGTTGTCGTAGACCATGAGGTGACGGACGCCGAGTAAAATGGCCATACGCAACTCGTACAGAAGTGCTTCATATTCAGCTTCATTGTTGGAGGAGTCAAAATGAATTTGGAGAACATAGCTGAGCTTGTCACCTCGGGGGGATACCAATACCACGCCAGCACCGGAACCATTCAGCATCTTGGATCCGTCAAAGAGCATGGTCCAATGATCCGAGTGAATCTGAGTTGGCAGTTGCTGTTCGACCCACTCGGCGAGGAAATATGCTATTGCTTGGGACTTGATAGCTTTCTTTGCCTCAAACTTGATATCCAAGGGAAGGAGTTCAATTGCCCACTTTGCCACTCGACCAGTTGCATCTCTGTTGTTCAGAATTTCTGACAATGCTGCGTCGCGGACGACTGTAATGGAGTGATCAGAGAAATAATGTGCAACCCTCTTCGTGGTCATATAAATTCCATAGACAAGCTTCTGATAATGCGGATATCTTTGCTTGGATGGGCCCAGGACTTTAGAAACATAATATACTGGGCACTGAACTTTATAGGATTTTCCTTCTTCTTCCCACTTGACCGTGAGCACTGTACTGACAACTTGTCGAGTGGCTACAATATAAAGCAGTAAAGGCTCTTTGCTGATTGGGGCAGCGAGCACCGGCTGGGTGAAAGCAGGGATTTGAGCTCTGCAAACGCTGTGTCAGCTTCAAGAGTCCACTCGAACTTGTCAGATTTCTTCATCAGTCGGTAAAGAGGCAATGCCTTTTCACCGAGGCAAGAGATGAATCGACTCAAGGCGGCCAAACAACCAGTAAGCTTTTGAACATCATGCACACGCACAGGGCGCTTCATCCGAAGTATGGCACCAACTTTCTCTAGGTTCGCGTCGATCCCTCGTTCGGAAATGAGGAAACCGAGTTACTTTCCGCCAGGAACTTCGAATGTGCACTTTGATGGATTGAGCTTGATATCATACCTTTTAGGTTGGCAAAGGTTTCAGCAAGGTCAGCCAGCAGGTTGGAATCTTTACACGACTTGACCACAATATCATCCATGTATGCTTCCACATTCTGACTGATTTGAGTGAGCAGACACTTATGAATCATCCTCATGAATGTGACACCAGTGTTCTTGAGACCGAATGGCATGGTGACATAACAAAAACACCCGAATGGAGTGATGAAAGCTGTTTTTATCTCATTGGGTCCATACAGTCGGATCTGATGGTATCTGGAATACGCGTCTAGAAAAGACAGACGCTCACACCCCGCAGTCGAGTCGACTATTTGGTCAATACGGGGGAGAGGAAAATGATCTTTCGGGCAGGCGCGATTGATATGCTTGAAGTCAATGCACATATGAAGTGAATCGTCCTTTTTGGGGACCATGACAACATTGGCGAGCCACTCAGAGTGGTAAATTTCTCGGATAAACTCAGCTGCCAGGAGCCGAGCCACTTCCTCACCAATTGCTTTTCTCTTCTGTACGTCGGACCGTTGAGGATGTTCCTTAACAGGTTTCACTTTCGGGTCAACTCGCAAATGGTTCTCAGCCAGTCCCCTAGGTACACCCGGCATGTCAGAAGGTTTCCATGCAAAGATGTCCCAGTTCTCACGGAGGAACTGGATGAGCACTTCTTCCTATTTGCTGTCGAGTGATGTTGAGATATGAGTAGGAGCAGCATTAGGATTGGTCGGGTGAATATGAATCGGCTTCGTTTCACCGGACGACTAAAATGCAGAATCTGTGGCAGGCTTCTTGGCTCGCAGCAAATCACTCGGGTCTGCATTTTTTCGGTATTCTTGCATTTTGACTGCTGCCATTTGTGCATCGGCGATTTTTGAGCCTTTCTGGAAGCACTCTTCTGCCTTCTGTCGATTGCCAGTGATTGTGATCACTCCTCTGGGACCAAGCATCTTCAATTTGAGGTACACGTAACATGGTCGAGCCATAAAACGTGCATAAGCAGGCCTACCCAGAATAGCGTGATAAGCATTCTGGAAATCTACTACTTCAAATGTCAACTTTTCCTTGCGGTAATTCTTGGAATCACCAAAAACCACGTCAAGGGCAATCTGGCCGAGTGATTCGGCTTTCTTTCCAGGGATAACGCCATGGAAAATCATATTGCTTTCGCTAAGCTTGGACATCGGAATGCCCATCCCTTTCAAGGTTTCAGCATAAAGGATATTCAAGCCACTACCACCATCCATTAGCACTTTGGTCAGTCGAGTGCATTCAACAACTGGGTCGACCACCAACGCATGTCTCCAAGGGATGGCTATACGTGCTGGGTGATCAGACTGGTCGAACGTGATGGCAGTCTAAGACCACTTCACATAACTGGGTGTTGCCGGGGCAACCATGTTCACTTCTCTGTTGATAACTTTCAGTCGACTTTTGCCCTCCACATCGGCACAGAGTGGAATTGATGTTGGGAAAGCCATCGTCATCTTCTTCCTTATCCTCATCCTTGTCCAACTCCTTTTCCTTCTCATTGGGTTGCTTTTCTCGGAACTGCTGGATCAAAACTCGACACTGTCGAGTGGTATGTTTAGTATAAATCAGATTACCCTCTTCATCCTTCTTGATGTGAATGTGACATGGTAAATCCAACAAATCATTTCTGGCTTGATCTTTCACTTTCTTGGGGGTCCAGGGCCCTTTGGGCTTCCCCTTGAACTTTCCTTGAGCCACGAATAAGGCTTCACCAGGAGCAGCTGGCTCAGCCTTGCGCTTCTGTTTCCGACTGGAATTCCCTCCTCCGGTTTCGTAGGCAACTGTTTTGTGCTTGCCACTCCGGAGTCGGTCTTCCTCTTCGCCGTTAGCGTATTTGGTGGCAATCTCCATCATCCGAGTCAGGGACATATCCCATGTCCAACTGAATTTCATATTCAACTCTCGATACTTAACGCCTTCTTTGAAGGCACACACTGCTTGGTGATCTGACACATTCTCCACTGTATGGTGTAACATGATCCACCTCTGGATATAGTCTCTCAGGGTTTCATTCGGTTTTTGCACGCAGTGCTGCAATTATGTTAACCCTGCTGGCCATTTGCAAGTACCTTCAAAAGTTCTAACAAACACTGAGGCGAGTTCTTCCCAACTGAATATACTACCAGGTGCTAACTGAGTCAACCATGCCCTGGCTGAGCCTTCCAACATAAGAGGAAGGTGCTTCATGGCCACTTCATCATTACCGCCATCAATCTATATAGCCACTCGGTAATCCTCAAGCCAAGTGTCAGGCTTGGACTCACCGGTATACTTGCCAACCCCAGTCGCCAACCTGAAGTTGGGAGGAATCACTGCGGCCCCGATGGTCCTGCTAAAACACTCTGGACCTGAAACATGCACTCTGCTGCCAGTCGGGTGATTTCTGTCATGGCGCTCTCTATGCGCCCTGTTCCTGTCAACCAGTCATTGAACAAGAATATATCTCACATTAAAGCCCGGCTCCCTCGGGTCGACTAGTACTCTTCGCTCGCCACTGTGAGGGCGTCTGTCATCATGCTGCTGAGGCACATATGACCCACTCCTCGATCGGAGGAGGTGTCGGCACTCGACGACGGTCATCATGGTCGAGTCGGTGATCATATTGCTCGTGGTTTCTGTACTGATCCTGCCGGTGCCCACGTCCCTCACGCCGCGGGGGCGATCTTGGGCTGTGAGCCGACGGAACTGTGTCTGCCATCACAGACCTGCTATGAATCCTATTCCGCGACTGAGATACTGCTGTGTTCTGCTCTCCGGTTGCCCAGAGCAAAGCCCGGATCTGCATCAAACCTCTGCCAGCTTCTGACTCGGAAGGCTGAATTGACTCTGCTATTCGAGCCGTAACTGTGAGATTTTGGATCGGGGTGCGGTATACCTGAGGTTGAGGCTGAAAAAGCTATCACCGACTGGACTCAGGGATCCGCTGCCGAGCACGCTCGTCGAGTGCATGTTGCAGGTTCTCCAGTCGAGTGCGCTCAGCCAATTTGGCCAAGCGCGCCTCCTCCAAGGCCCGGGCCTCGGGGGTTTATCCAATGATGGGAGTGTGAAGTGCATCCATATTGCGGCGGCGAAGCTCTTCCCTCTGCTGCGAAGAAAGGGGCTCAGGGCGGTACTCCTCGTGAATGCGTGACGGATCGCCGCCACCATCACCGCCATCGTTGCTGGGGAAGCCAGGAGGACTACGTGACCATCAGGACTTCAGCCGTGGGATCACTGCTATCGCACTCGGATGCAGTCTCGACGAAGCCAGTCGAACAGGCCGTAGGGAGTTTCGTCGGGCTCGATTGCCGCGACTGCAGGGTGGCCGACTGATGGGCCACTACGTGTCTCACCCACCGCTGAAGCCGCGACCGACCGGATCGTTTGCGCCGGCGTACAGCGGGGAGCAAGGACACTATGGGAGCCAACCGATACTGAGTCGACGGCTGCCGGACAAGCACTCCGCAGACGCACGCGCGAAACTGCGTTGCCCCGCGGACGGGGAGCGCCTCGACGTTGAGGGGAGCTTCCTGAAGCCAGGCGGAGTCATCGGCAATGAAGACGAGCGCGCCGAGATGGATCTCGCGGCCCTTAGACAAACCACCGCCGAAACCATGACGATGGGAATCAGAAAAATCGCAACTTCACCAGAAAGTCGCGAAGACACCTGCCCCATGGTGGGCGCCACCTGTCGTGGATCTAAGACTGGTAGTAGAATGGGGGGTAGGTATGAAGAGGCAAGATCCTAGCTATGGAGAAGTTGTACACACAAGTTTTACGAGTTCAGGCCCTTCGCGGAGGAAGTAATAGCCCTACATCTCGGTGCCCGGAGGCGGTCGACTGGATTATGTGAGTGTGTGTTACAGGGGGTGCGAACCCTTGTCGCAGAGGAGGGGGTGGCTTATATAGAGTGCGCCAGGACCCCAGCTCCCCTCCGTTACGCAGGGTTCAATCTATATAAAGATCGGGCGTTACTGGTAACGCCAGCCTTAAATGCCTTAATGACCTTAAAGATTACAGAGTGAACGCTCGTCCGTTGCCGTTCCAGATGACTCCTTGTCTTCAATAGATCGAGTGGATTCTTGTATGGTCGAGTGGTCGATTAGTCGAGCGACTTCAGGAAGGAGGGGTCTCCGAGTAGCTGATCGGTCGAGTGGATTGCACTCGACACCTTTGTTGGTCCCTCCCTGTTGTCTCTTGAGCTTCTTTGTTTCTAGGATAGTGACCTTGGATAGTGCGCATAGGTCAGGCCTATGACCCTACCCCAGGTCTATATCATCATCAGGTACCAAAAGGGCAAGTAAAAGTGGTCTTTTCTTGATCCTCAGCTGACACAAGTATTTGAGAGAAACCAGAGTAACCATCTAGAAAGCAAAAATGTGTATGTTTGGATAATCTTTCTACCATTTGATCAATGAAAGGAAAAGGGTAATGATATTTTTTAGTAGCTTTATTTAATTTGCGGAAGTCAATTACCATCCTATAACCTGTAATAATTCTTTGCGGAATCAATTCATCTTTATCATTAGGAACGACAGTAATACCTCCCTTCTTAGGGACACAATGGACAGGGCTTACCCACTGACTATCGGCAACGGGATAAATTATACCTGCCTCCAAGAGCTTTAATATTTCCTTTCTTACCACTTCTTTCATCATAGGATTTAACCGTCGTTGGTGATCAATAACTAGTTTGGCGTCTTTCTCCAAATTTATTTTGTGTTGACATAAAGTGGGACTAATGCCCTTAAGATCATCCAGAGTATATCCAATAGCAGCACGGTGCTTCTTCAGGGTTTTCAATAATTTCTCTTCTTCATGCTCTGAAAGGTTAGCACTAATAATAACATGATATATCATCTTTTCATCAAGATAAGCATATTTAAGAGTATCAGGTAATGGTTTAAGCTCAAACACGGGATCACCCTTGGGTGGAGGAGGATCCCCTAGGATTTCAACAGGCAAGTTGTGTTTCAGAATAGGTCCCCGTTTAAAGAATACTTCATCTATTTCCCTTCTTTCATTCATGAACATATCATTTTCATGGTCTAACAAATATTGTTCTAATGGATCACTAGGAGGCACAGCAATAGAAGCAAGACCAATAATTTCATCTTTACTAGGCAATTCCTCATCACAGGGTTGTCTACCAAATTTAGCAAAATTAAACTCATGAGATATATCACCCAAACCAATAGTAACAGTGTTCTTTTTGCAGTCTATCCTAGCATTAACAGTGTTCAAGAAGGGTCTACCAAATATAATGGGACAAAAGCTATCTTGTGGGGAACCAAGAAAAAGAAAATCAGCAGGATATTTAACCTTCCCACACAAGACTTCAACATCTCTAACAATCCCAATCGGTGAAATAGTATCTCTATTGGCAAGCTTAATGGTAACATTGATATCTTCTATCTCAGCAGGTGCAATATCATGCATAATTTCTTCGTATAAAGAATGAGGTATTGCACTAGCACTAGCACCCATATCACATAAGCCATGATAACACTGATCTCCTATTTTAACAGAAATAACAGGCATGCCTACCACATGCCTATGTTTATCATTAGCACCGGGTTTAGCAATTCTAGCAGTCTCATCACAGAAGTAAATAACATGCCCATCAATATTATCAGCCAAGAGATCTTTAACCATAGCAATATTAGGTTCAACCTTAACTTGCTGAGGAGGTTTAGGTGTCCTAATATTACTTTTGTTGACTACAGTTGAAGCTTTAGCATGATCCTTTATTCTAACAGGAAAAGGTGGTTTCTCAACATAAGTGGTAGGAACAATAGGATCATTATAAGTGATAGTCTTTTCTTCAACTTTAATAGGTGCAACTACTTTTACTTCAATGGGAGGATTATATTTAAACCAGACCTCCTTAGGGAGATCAACATGAGTAGCAAAAGATTCACAGAAAGAAGCTACTATCTCAGAGTCAAGTCCATATTTAGTGCTAAATTCACTGAAAACATCGGTATCCATAAAAGATTTAACACAATCAAACTTAGGTGTTATACCTGACTTCTTACCTTCGTCGAGATCCCAATCTTCAGAGTTGCATTTAATTCTTTCCAATAAATCCCATTTGAATTCAATAGTCTTCATCATAAAAGAGCCAATACAAGAAGTATCGAGCATGGAGCGATTATTGAGAGAGAGCCGAGCATAAATTTTTTGAATAATCATTTCTCTTGAGAGCTCATGATTGGGGCATGAATATAACATTGACTTAAGCCTCCCCCAAGCTTGAGCGATGCTTTCTCCTTCGTGAGGCCAAAAATTATATATATAATTACGATCACGATGAACAAGATGCATAGGACAAAACTTCTGATGAAATTCCAATTTCAATCATTTGTAGTCCCATGATCCCATATCAGCACATAGCCTATACCATGTCAATGCTTCTCCGTTCAAAGATAAAGGGAAGACCTTCTTCTTAATAACATCATCGGGCATACTTACAAGTTTAAATAATCCACAAACTTCATCCACATCGATGAGGTGTAAATCAGGATGCAATGTTCCATCTCCTGCAGAAGGATTAGCTAGCAGTTTCTCTATCATACCTGAAGGAATTTCAAAGTAATCATTTTCAGTAGGTTCAGTAGGTTGAGGGGTAGCTAATTGTGGTTCCGGACGAGGTGAAGATACCCTGAACAAGCCCCTCAAAGGATTGTTTTCCATAGTAACAAGTGACAGTAAATTTCAGCACACTATATAATTTTTTCCTTACCAAATTCCACCTACCAAAGGCGCTTCACTCCCCGCCAACGGCGCCAGAAAAGAGTCTTGATGACCCACAAGTATAGGGGATCTATCGTAGTCCTTTCGATAAGTAAGAGTGTCGAACCCAACGAGGAGCAGAAGGAAATGATAAGCGGTTTTCAGCAAGGTATTCTCTGCAAGCACTAAAATTATCGGTAACAGATAGTTTTGTGATAAGGTAATTTGTAACGGGTAACAAGTAATGAAAGTAAATAAGGTGCAGCAAGATGGCCCAATCCTTTTTGTAACAAAGGACAAGCCTATCCAAACTCTTATATAGAGAAAAGCGCTCCCGAGGACACATGGGAATTATCGTGAAGCTAGTTTTCATCACGTTCATATGATTCGCGTTCATTAATATGATAATTTGGTATGTGGGTGGACCGGTGCTTGAGTGTTGTCCTTTCTTGGACAGCATCCCACTTATGATTAACCCCTATTGCAAGCATCCGCAACTACAAAAGAAGTATTAAGGTAAATCTAACCATAGCATGAAACATATGGATCCAAATCAGCCCCTTACGAAGCAACGCATAAACTAGGGTTTAAGCTTCTGTCACTCTAGCAACTCATCATCTACTTATTACTTCCCAATGCCTTCCTCTAGGACCAAACAATGGTGAAGTTTCATGTAGTCGACGTTCACATAACACCACTAGAGGAAAGACAACATAAATCTCATCAAAATATCGAACGAATACCAAATTCACATGACTACTAATAGCGAGACTTCTCCCATGTCCTCAGGAACAAACATAACTACTCACAAAGCATATTCATGTTCATAATCAGAGGGGTATTAATAAGCATAATGGATCTGAACATATGATCTTCCACCAAATAAACCAACTAGCATCAACTACATGGAGTAATCAACACTACTAGCAACCCACAGGTACCAATCTGAGGCTTTGGGACAAAGATTGGATACAAGAGATGAACTAGGGTTTGAGAGGAGATGGTGCTGGTGAAGATGTTGATGGAGATTGGCCCCCTCCCGATGAGAGGATCGTTGGTGATGACGATGGCGATCATTTCCCCCTCCTGGAGGGAAGTTTCCCCGGCAGAACAGCTCTGCTGGAGCCCTAGATTGGTTCTGCCAAGGTTCCGCCTCGTGGCGGCGGAGTTTCTTCCCGAAAGCTTGCTTATGATTTTGTTCAGGGTAAATGACTTCATATAGCAGAAGATGAGCACCGGAGGCCTGCCAGGGGGCCCACGAGGCAGGGGGGCGCGCCCAGGGGGGTAGGGCACGCCCCCACCCTCGTGGCCAGGGTGTGGGCCCCCTCTGGTACTTTCTTCGCTTAGTATTTTTTATTAATACCAAAAATGACTTCCATGAAGTTTCAGGACTTTTGGAGCTGTGCAGAATAGATCTCCAATATTTGCTCCTTTTCCAGCCCAGAATTCTAGCTGCCGGCATTCTCCCTCTTCATGTAAACCTTGTAAAATAAGAGAGAATAGGCATAAGTATTGTGACATAACGTGTAATAACAGCCCTTCATGCAATAAATATCGATATAAAAGCATGATGCAAAATGGACGTATCACACTGGCGGTGCCAAAACATTGCCTCAAATTAATAGTGCCACTAGATTAAGGTGCAAAATAATAACATTACTGCTTTATCATGGCAGTGCCGAAATAGTAGCACAAGAGCAAACTCAACATGCAGGATCTTTGGCAAACGGTCAGGCCAAAAAGGAACATACCTCGTGATGGGAACCATATCTGCAGTCAACGCCATCATAGAAGGGATGACACCAGCCACCAACATGGATGATTCAATTCATGGGACCTTTTGGTGCAGTTCACCTAAAATGAAGCAATGCCCCATAAGCTAGCAGCTTCTTCTTCATTTTTTTAAGAAAAGGGTTGCAGCCCCGGTTCCATTTCCATTAGAAAACGAAACCCACATAGCTTCTTCTTCATTAGTTGCAATAAAAATGAGCAACATCAAGGTTGGTTGTGAAGCTCCTGGAATGTTCAACTATAATTTGGATATCATTTGTGTAGTTCAACTAAGATCAAGCATCTCTGTTTGCACAAAAAAGGTGGAAACGAGGGTGACTAACAAGTGATGAAACATACATCAAATGAAAAGACGCATGTTCCTTATATGAATGGCAATCCTACAAGGACAGTAGCAATTTCTAAAGTAGCAACATTGCTAGATATTAGTGTGGGCATTAGGATTAACTATGACAACCGTTAAATACGACATTACTTTAATGGTGCCATTGCTTCATTTTACCAGCAACATTACATTAACAGCTGTTACAGAGGTGGTATTTGGGCATGGGAGGGAAGGCGGACCAGGACAATTGCATTTCTAACGAAAAGAAGCAACTTATCTTAATGGGAAATTTAGTAGGACATGAAAAAAAGTGCCATTGATTCATATTACTAGAGGCATTACATTGAAAACAACATTGGTTTAATGTGTCCTTACTTTTAACAGTGCGACTGCTACATTTTACATGTGGCATTACATAAGAGTGGATCGGGGTAACAAACATCAGAATAGGATATCTGGGTTGGTCCCATTTTTGTTCGGTATAGCCACCTTATACTGTGTGAGGCTAGCAAATCTAGTGCTGGACTTACTCTGTTGACTTGTCCCCTAGTCCCCACTTTCTTTCCTTTTTCAACCAATAGATCGGGTTCATATTGAGTTTGTACTGCGTTTCCCTTTATTTCCCTATTAGACCAAGAGACCAGTTGGATAGCCAATCTCTGCTACTTTTCGCCCCCGTTATTTCCTCTTTCAACCAAGTCCTAGATTCAGGTAACAAATCTTCCCCCACCCCCTTTCTTCCTTGTTTGAACCAAGTAGTACTAGATTCGAGTGCATGAACTAGTTTTACCTCTTAACAGAAAAAATTTAGGTGGCTTTCAAACAGCTGATCGATCCTATCTACGAGGGGGCCTGGGAAGTAGTACAAGATACAAATGCAGCGACGTCCGGAGCTCGGAAAGTAGAGCAAGGTCGGTTTCGAAGGAAGTTATACCTGAGGGTCACCGGGATGTCGCTAGGTGGGCGGCGGGAGGCCGGATCTGCCCACACTATGACAACGAGGAAGAAGGGGTCGGAGGCCCTCCCTAGCCAGCAGTGCTTGGGAGAGAACGGCAAGGCACGCTGATTGGGACGCGCCGGCAGTGGGTAAGAGCCATCGCCGAGGACGGCCGCGTGAACATTGAACCTTCTCACCTTACCCGGCAGAGAGGATCCGGCTGGATCTGTGACCAGCGGTGAGCAGAGAGTGAGAGTGTAGACACCACTGTCGTGTTTAGATCTGGAGAGGACGATACAATGTGAAGAGAGCAACACAAGAAAGCGCGGATGCTCCTACCTATATAGTGGAGTAGTTTTCTTTTGTTTATAGGAGCCGGCTTGGCATCGTCAATGACTGTCGAGAAGTCTTCATGCACGTGCCCCGGAGGCGCAGTTGTCATCATTTTGATCTGAAGCGCCGAATTATAACATATAACACGAAAAAATGCCACATGACAAGAAACCATAACCTCATTGCCCCAAGGAGACAACATGAATCCCGACGGACAAACTGGATGAGGATCAAAGCACAAATTAAAATAAACTCGTAGAAAAGGGGTCCATCGATAGATGTCCTAATTAGCATAGCCGGCTTGACCTAGATGGCAGCCGAGTAGTCTTCATACATGTGCCCCCAATGACCAGCGCCTTGGAGGAACTCAGTTGTCGTTGTTTAACCCTCGCAGTGATCCGAAGCACATGACACCTAATATTGCGAGATGACAAGAAACCTTTTTTAGATTTCTCATCAGAACTACAGCCCTGTAGAACACATCCTGCATGATATGTAGACGATAGCCAATCCAGTCATGTTTGCTGGAGTCTGGTCACATGCATGGACAAACTGATCTTCTGTGTCATGCAGGGATCATCCAGGCACCAACATTTGTACAACACTTCTCTAGTATTATGGCTTGTCTCTCTCTTCTATTAACTCACCCGACTTGTGGGGCCGGGGAGTGTGCCTATGGTCGGTTCTCAATTGTGGTCGCACATGTGTGTGCAAACCAATATGACGCGCATTCCATTTGGAGAGCGGCGTGCCAGACAGACTGATCATCTGGTGTGCGACGCGAACGCGACGGGCGTGCTGTATACTCCGTACATGTGTGCCGCCGTTTTCTTGAGGCTTTGCTCCATGGCGCAATCCATGGATAAAAAATTAGTATACTGTACCATTTAAAAGTTGAGGGCGGGGCTTTTCCCGCGTGGTAGGCAGGGCGGTTCCACCTAGTCGGTTTGACAGAGACGCGAGAATATGAGGGAGTAAGTTGCTGCAAACGTAGGGTTGTGTGATTTGACAGTGAGTTACTGCTGGACAGGTGGGGCCCCATGATTTGACTTGTCATTATCATTTTAATTGTGGCGCTACGACTAGCGTGAGTCTCCTTATTCTTGACCACCTCCATGGTATACAGGTGCCTCTCCCAATGCTCCACCATGTAGAGGCTGGCTCTTGCATGAGAGCCCACTCCTCCACTTCTTCCTTGCCTCTTAATTTCCTCCACATATGCAAAAATGCCATGTAAGCGGGCTTATAGCCCACTATTGTACTTGCTTGTACAAGTGCTAAGCCTGCCACATAGGCATAAAGTCTGATGTGGCAAGTTAATTAAGAAGAGAGAGACTAGTTTGGTGACTCCAGGAAGAAACAGTGCTAAGCGTGTGTACCTAGGTGAAAAGACAATTTTGAGTCTATAGCTAATTAAATGAAGCAAACTTAGCAACAAAAATCTAAGCACCTATGCATTGGGGACTTGAGTTGCTAGGACATTTAATGCCCTTAGCACCTCATCTAAACACCATTTCATTGGAAGAGGTCACTCCTTGGCAAATGCAATAAATACTACGAAGAAAGAGATAGAGAGAAGTAAAAAATACTGTTATAGCCAACCGTATAGCTAACCTTGTTGTATGAGTGACTAAGTGATGACTATGTATGACATGCCAACATCAGATAGCCTAACGCACCATGTTAAATCTCCAAGGGCGCGATCACGCGAGTGAGGCGATGGTCGTGGTAGGAGTGACCATGATACAGGCTGCTGGCAGCCCTTGGATCTGAGATCGAACGGTCGCATGCTAAGTTGCTGAAATTTTGAAAAATAACCCTCCAAGATAGGATATTCACCCATAGGTCTAGAATCACGCCATGCAACCGTTCAATCTCAGATCCAAGGGCTCTCGGAAGCCCGTATCATGGGAGAATTGAAAGCTTCGTATCACTTGTAATTTTCCCGACGCTTGACATGACATCGAAAGCCATTTAATTGGGCGTCGAGTAGACATGACATCTAATTGGGCCCCCATAGTATTGTGCATGAACCCATTTATCCACCAGGCAAGCCACTACCCTGTCGTTCGCACGCCCCACATAGCATTTTTACAATTGAAAAACCGTTGGCGGTTCGCTCCTACTCGTCCCCGGACGTCCTTTAACATTACGGAAGTTCGCTCCTAGTCGTCTCGTCCTTTCACATTATGGCAGTTCCACAAATACTAACCCTCCTCCCAAATCCATGGCATCCCAAATCTCCATGACCGGCGGTGAGTACAAGGTTAGAACTATCACCGACGATGAGTTCGACGTCATCTACACCCGTTCTTCCACGACGATGAAAGGATGCCTTTCTCGCTTCAGATGCATGTTCGAAAACTCAAATGATGAGTGGGTCGCTGGGCTAGATGTTGAGTACACCACAACCCTGGACGAAGAGAAGAATCTAAAGGAGGAAGAGAAGATGAAGCCCGCCGTGATCCAGGTTTGCGTGCATGACTTATGCTTGGTCCACCACATATGCCATGCCGACGTTGAGTGCGAGGAGTTTAAGAACTTCCTCAAGGGCGGCCTAGTCAAATTTTTTACTGTAGACATTACGAACGACAGAACAGTCCTGGGTCAGATAGGCCTCGTTGTAGGCAAGCCCTTCGACCTCCAGAAGAATGGGCTGGTGCCCTCCCGTGATTAGATTTCATGCTGACCCTGGCAGGAGCCATGGTTCATCCTTCGTACATTAAACTGAAGAAACCTCCACCCAAGTTTCATAGTGCATGGCAGTGGAATGTACTAGATATGGACCACATCCACTACGCTGCAATGGATGCCTACCTTTGTTTCAATATCTACAAGGGTTGGATGAAGAGCAAGAGCCAAGTGTGTGGTTCAAGCAAAGAAGTATCGGCCAAGAGGAAGAGGGACAAGGACAAAGTCGATCACGTGGAGGAGGAGTCCGAGTAAGGTGGCAGTGTCGTTGCTCATGGTGGTTCTAATGCAGTGTCTACCGGATTAGTTGCTTAGTTTATTTTCAGGTGTGCTTAGTTTTATTTGAGGGGTGTGTTGTGAAAAGCTCCCAGCAGAACTATGTTATGTTCTTTCTCGTTACTTTAACTCTTCGGTACATACATACTAGTATTTCTTATAGTTCATCTTTTAGTTGATATAGTACTACCACTCATTTCTTCACATTATATACGTACAATATATATGGCCAACATCATATAGCCAACAGTTTAGTTGTCAAAGAATTTCAGGGTGCTTAGTTTTGTCAAAGAATTTTAGGGTTCTTAGTTTTGTCAAAGAATTTCAGGGTGCTTAGTTTTATTTGAGGGGTGTGTTGTGCTGGACACCATTATTAACTCAAATCTCTTTTGCCATGTTATAATGACATAAATACCGATGGACCAACATGCCAACTCTCCCTCTATCTCACTACAGTAAAATACAGTGTGGGGCCTAATTGATCGCAACAGCCTTCTTATTTACCTGTAAAATTATTCGCTTGGTTACTCCTGACAAGCGGAGCCACACTTATCATTGTGAGAATCGGCTTATTTTTTTCATATAACATGGTCAACGGGTTTGACGTGAAAATAACAATGTCTAATGGCATTTTTGAGCAAACATCTAACTTAACGATGGCATTTTTTAGATATCTAATTGCATTTTTGAGCAGGCATCTCACAGATCGATGGCATTTTTGAGTAGTTGTAACTTCTAATGGAAAAACTGAGTAGTGATACACAACTAGTGGCATAAATAATAAGAATCCAAGAATTAAATAGGTATGCTAATTTCTTTAATAGAATTTAGCACCCCATTTAAGCATGTACTAGCTTTTTTAATAGTACTATATGCATAATTTGGTGACGAGCGCTCCCTATATGTACCTCCTTTTTTCTTTAATTTCATCTTGTTAGTTTTGCTCCATGGCGCAAACCATCGATACTTCTACTGTACAAAAGTATACATTTTTTAAAAGGCTAGAGGGCGGGCAGTCTAGCTTGGTCGGTTTCACGAGAGGCGAGGGCCTTTGTGATTTGACGGTTCATTACTACTAGAAGGCGGGAACTTGTGATTTGACTGCTTGTACAAATGTGTCGACGACCTGAGGAGGAGCAAAGAACCATGCGGTATACTCAAGTTTTTCGCTGGAGTACGACGGAGGAGCACGAAACACGGCAGCCCAGTGCCATATGGCGATAAAAAATGATCTGATTTGCTAGTCATCTCAATTTTAGCATTGTTCTATTCATGCCTCGCAGAGAACATGCCACGTGCGGTGAAACACCGGAAGCAAAAGAAGAAACATAGGAGCAAAAGAAGAAGGTAGATTATCACCCCCAAAAAACAAGGAAGACGCACACACAAGTCTGGGGTGCTGCTCTCTACTACATGAAGGGTTGCTGGCCGCGGAGTCATAACTGCTTCTTCATCGCCTCCATGACCTCCATCTCCTTGCGCGTCTCCTCCGCCATCTTATTCATTCTGTCCATGATGGGGATTTCTCGACGCGAGCCTTCATCATCTGTTCCATGACCGCATTACATACCTTGACAGCAGCCAGGTGCTCGATGCAGAGTTTCGCCAACTCCTCCTTTTGTTCCATGACGAGGGCCTGCAACATCTTCATCGAGGAACTACTCTTCTCATGTGGCTTCTTCCAGCCGCCGTTCTCCTCCTTCAGCAGGTCGAGCTCATGGCAGAGTTTCGCCTTGTCCTCCTGAAGTTGCAGGGTTTCACCGGTCGCCTTCTTCTCCGAGGCAATGCTCTTCTTCAGCAGCATCACCAAGCCGGTGGTCAACTCCCCCTGCTCATTGAGCTCAGCGGGCATGTCGGCGAGGCTCTCCTTCAACAGATCCACCAAGCCGTGGATGAACTCCTTCTGCTAATTGAGCTGATCGGGCATGCCGTCGAGGGATAACAACTCCAGCGCCACCAGCTCGGCATGTTCGCCTCCGCGGCTAGGGCGCTCCTGGGAGCCTTCGCCTGCCCGTGAGAGATCTTTCGAGGTCTCTGCGAGGCGGCGAGGCCTCTCTTTTTTCTGCAACCTTGGTTACCGCTCCCTTGTTATGAGTAGTTCTCGACCTAGAGCTCTGCACATCGGCCATGCCAAGGACGGACGAAGAAGAAGGACTTATGAGGAGGAAGGTAGAGTAATTTTCGGTTAGGTAGTTCCCCTTTTTATTACCTAAGTACTAGCACTAGTACTAAAACCTGCATAGTGGGAACATGTTCAGGTTTGGTATGTACTAGTAGGTGTGAGCAGGCTTGCACTTAATTGTACCACTAGTACCTTGGAATGTGATGGGAACAAGGTAAATATTAATTGATGGTTTTGGTTTCGAGGCTCAAAACGGCTCCCGATGAGTTTAGTGGAACATAAATTTCAAGTACTCCCTCTATCTCAGTTTACAAGGCTTGCACGTGTATCTAGGTCATCGATGTAACTTATATAAAATAAATTGTTTAACCTAAAAAATATATCATTAAAAAATAGAATATTTGAAGCTTGTAATGATATATTTTTTCTAATGTATGCCTCTTATTAAGTTGGTCAAATTAAAGACCTAGCTACACGTGCAAGACTTATAGACTGAGATAGAGGGAGTACTACACTGCTCAAATGCGGTCGCACAAGTCAGTGATGTAACTGGTCGTACATGTCATACCAAGCCGATGTGTGTCCCTTCGATGAGACGCGGGTCCGACCGACCATCTGTTGGTGCGACCGATCGTAAAGTATTACGCGATGGAGACTTCTAGTTGTGGCTTCGGTTGATTGTCACGACCAAGCATTCAAAAACTAGTGATAAATGAATTACCGTCTTTTTCCAAACGACCAAGTATTTTCACAGGAATACAATACATATAGATGGAGTGATTGTCAAGGTTGCAAACCGACATGACGTTGCAAGTTCACTGTAGCAGCAACTGACTAGGTCACTGCATCGCTGGCAGGGAAGGAGGGAAGCTCACCTCGCCTACGATGCATGCCCAGCGGCGCGGCTGCAACTGGTCCCAGGATTTGGCTTCTCCTACCGCCCATTTGAACAGTTGCACCGGCTACTCATGCCATTGCGCAGGCATGCGCGTTCTTTCCTCCACAGTTAACTCCATGAATATGATCTCTGCCATTAGCCCTAGCTCGAAATCAATACGACGATGCTAGCTGCTGACATCCCTCAGCATCTCTACCCTTAGATCGACTTGCTCCTCCGCTTTGTGTTGCGCCAGGTGAGGGAGTCCTGGATTATGGGGTCCTCGGGTGTCCGAGTTGTGTAGCATGGGCCGGACTGATGGGCCACGAAGATACAAGATAGAAGGCCTTCCCCCATGTCCGGTTGGGACTCTCCTTTGCGTGGATGGCAAGCCTGACAACCGCATGTGTAGTTTCCTTTCTCTGTAAACCGACTTTGTATAACCCTAGGTCCCTCCGGTGTCTATATAAACCGGAGGGTTTAGTCCTTAGAGGCTAGGACAAATCATACAGGCTAGACATCTAGGGTTTAGCCATTATGATCTTGAGGTAGATCAACTCTTGTAACCCCTATACTCATCAAAGTCAATCAAGCAGGAAGTAGGGTATTACCTCCATCAAGAGGGACCGAACCTAGGTAAACATCATGTCCCCTATATCTCCTGTTACCTTTGATCCTCAGACGCACAGTTCGATCCCCCCTACCCGAGATCGGCCGGTTTTGACACCGACGTTGGCGCTTTCAATGAGAGTTCCACTATGTCTTTGACAACGGGATCGATGTCTCGCCTCGTCATTAAAGACAACATTATCTCTAGAGGTGCCCTAGCTCCGGGACAGGTCCTCCAGCTCGGCCGTTTCACCATAGGCGCTCGCACAGCTGTTAAGCCAAAGGCAGCCCTCGAGATCGCTAAACATCGTCTTCGCATCGGCCTTGAACACCCCGAAAAGATGGATCCAGCAGGTATCTCGTCGTTAAACGAGCTACTAGATTGCATCGCCGCCCTGGGAATTGCAACAGATTACAATCAGATTGGGCTTAAACTCGATCAGAGGAAAATCAGGTCCCCGCTGATCACCCATCTGGTAGCGGTCGTGGAGGAACAAGCCAAGAATACTTCTCCCCCTAAGTTAAGAATGAGTTATGTTCGAATTTCCGAGTCTTGCGAGCCGGATACCCGTCTTCGGGAAGAGACCTCACGTCCTCCGAACACAAAGCCGGGCTTTGAGCCCAAAGGCCACTAGGACACTCCGGATCCTGGGTCAGTGACCCCGCAAATTCTTCAAACTCTGGATACAATAGTGGATCAGGGTTTGGATTTTCACCCGCCCACCCACCACAAGTAATACTCCCCAACTAATTTAGTTCCTCCAGACGTATGCGACTTAAAGTATATACGGCAGCAACCTGAGGAAATGATCCATCACTTTTGAGCCAGATTCCTCCTTGTTGAAAACAAGATCAAAGATTGCTGCGATGACGGCGTGGTTTCAGTATTCTGTCGCAACTATACGGACAAGGGAATCCTTAACGCCCTCTACCACCGCCGCATTCTGCACTTTGCAGATCTGGCACACATCATACAGAAGTACTGCGCAATGGAAAGCGCCTGGAAGGCCCAGGCAGCTCGGTGGAACCCTCCTGCCTTCAAGCAGCCCACCGGACATACAAAAAGGTTGCACCCTTACGGGTCACCTGATCATCATCTCATGGACAAAAAAATCAAGCCCTTCACGGGACATAGAACTGTCCTTGACGACCTGCTTGACAAACCCTGTCAGATACATACAACGCCGAATACCGAATCAACACATAGCCTTCGGGCATGTTGGGTACTCCGGCAGGTAGCTAAGAGCGGCGAGGCCATCCTCGCCAAGATTACCCCAGAGAGGCACTCTGCGGAGGACTCCGACCTAAACATTTTTACGATCTTTGAGACCTTCTCTTCCAATAACTGGCACAAAAGGGCATTATGCGACCTTGCCGAAGTCAACCAGGTAGCCGCGATAAATCCTTGGAACGACATGGCTATAACATTCACCGCCGATGACAAGCCAAGGGCTAGATCAGTCCGGGCACTCGCCGCCTTGGTCTTAAACCCAATAGTGGATGGTTTTTGGCTCACCAAAGTGCTCATGGATGGCGGCATTGGATTGAACCTCATCTATGAGGATACGCTCCAAAAAATGCAGATGGACAAAAGCCGCATTGAACAAAGTGGCACCACTTTCCAGGGCATCATCCCCAGCCGAGAAGCACGATGCTCGGGCAAAATTAAACTTGATGTAGTATTCGGCATGTCGGAGAACTATAGGTCTGAAGAGTTACTCTTCCACGTGGCACCTTTCAACCGCGGATATCACGCCTTGTTGGGACAAGACACTTTCACACGCTTCCAAGCAATACCCCACTATGGGTATATGAAGCTCAAAATGCCAGGGCCCAACGGAATCATCACCATCACAAGTGATCCGCATATAGCACTCCGCGCCAAAAACAAAACCGCATCCCTGGCCCTCGAGGCACTATCCGAGGCCCTCACAGCCGAGGAGTTAACCACTCTGCGGACAATGGTGGACAAGGATGATGTAATCCTCGACAACAGATCCAAGTCCACCTCTTTCAAACCAGCAGACGAAATAGTTAAATTTCAAGTGCACCCGATGGATCCTAACAAGATAGCCTCCATCGGAGCACAGCTGGATCCGGCAGTCGACATCGCTTTGCGAGCATTCTTGTGCGTAAACTGGGACATCTTTGTTTGGCATCCTTCGGATATGCCAGGAATCCCGCACAGACTGGCCGAACACAACCTCAACATAATAAAGGGGTTCAAACCAGTCAAGCAAACGCTATGAAGATTCTCCGAACCCAAACGACAAGCCATGGGGGAGGAGCTTGCCAAGCTACTTGAAGACGGGTTCATTAGAGAAATCAAACACCTGGATTGGCTAGCAAACTTGGTCATGGTACCAAAGAAGGACAAATCCTGGCGCCTTTGTGTTGATTTCAAAGACCTCAATAAGGCTTGCCCTAAGGACCCCTTCCCACTACCTCGCATCGACCAAATCATTAACGCAACAACAGGCCACGACTCATTGTATTTCCTCGAGCATACTCCGGATATCATCAGATCAAGATGAAGGAGTCCGAGCAAGCTGCGACAGCATTCATTACCCCCTATGGGCCTTTCTGCTTCAACACTATGCCTTTTGGGCACAAAAATGTCTGTGCCACTTACCAACGCATGATTCAAACATGTCTAGAAAAGCAAATTGGCAAGACGGTGGAAGCCTACATAGACGACGTCGTCATCAAGACTAAACATGTCAAATCATTGGTAGATGACCTACGACTCACATAAGCATGTCAAATCATTGGTGGATGACCTACGACTCACATTTGACAACCTCCGGACATATGATATCCGACTCAATCCAGAAAAATGTGTCTTCGGCATCCCAGCCGGAAAACTGCTCGGGTTCATTGTGTCCAATAGAGGAATTGAAGCAAACCCAGCAAAAACCCAGGCCTTGTCACAACTGGCAATGCCAACAGACTTAAAGCAAGTCCAAAAACTATTGGGGTGTGTGGCAGCATTGAGCCACTTCATCTCCACACTACGAGAAAAGGCACTGCCACTTTATCGCCTGCTCCGATGCACCAACCACTTTGAATGGACGGAAGCGGCAACAGCCGGATTGGAAGAAGTAAAAACCTTGTTAGCAAGCAACCCAATCCTTGCTGCACCAAACGTCGGCGAGCATATGTTTTTTTGACTATGAAGATAGTAGGAAAGGTTCCTACTGCATATATATTACTATGTAAAAAAAGGGGGGATACAATTACATGGTGTGTTACATACAGAGAGTGGTTGGGTCACCACCCATGGCTACCAGGAGGCAGCAAGCAACTATTATATGGAGTCTAGTAGTGCAGTAATAATATGCACTTTGGAGGGTTTCACTCATAAGGTTGGAAAATACCAACTTGAATCTCTGCTTCTAGGCTGCCACAGAAGGCTTGATCTTCCTGAAGTGGTGGTTGTTGCGCTCTTTCCATAAACTCCAAGCCGACGTTAGGAAAATGTCCATCCACATCTTTCGGGGCTGCATGGTTTTTTGGTGTTTGATCGGTGCAAGCCTATCATCCTGCATGGGCCATGTGAAACCTAGAGATCTCCAGCACTCCTGACTGAAGTGCAATGGAAAAACTGGTGTTCCACCATTTCTTCAACGTGTTGGCCACACAGGAGGCAATCAAAGTTGGATCCAATGTTGTAGTGCCTCCTCTTGAGCATATTTTCGGTGTTGAGGTGGTCAACAAGTAGGAGCCATCCAAAGGTCTTGATCTTGGGAATGCATTTTGCCTTCCATAACCAACCGAATGCTTCATGGGCAATCACTTCCCAGGTAGCGAGCCTGTGCTGCTCTACATATCCGCAACTCACCAGGTGGTGAGCGTTGTGCTCGTCATCGAACGAGAGGAAGAGGGACACAAATTCCCACTCCAAAAACCAGTGTACTATGTATCGGCGGTCCTTACACCATGCAAATCCCGATACCCGCACTATCAAAAGATAGCCTATGCGGTCTTCATGGCATCTCGGAAGCTGCGGCACTACTTTCAAGAGTGCTCAATCACGGTGGCTTCCAAAGTTCCACTCAATGACATCATAAACAATCGAGACGCTACTGGGCGCATTGCCAAATGGGCTATCGAACTCTTGCCATTTGAAATAACATACAAGCTATGCCGAGCCATTAAATCTCAGGTGTTGGCTGACTTCGTCGCCGAATGGACAGAAGCCGAGCTCCCTAAAGAGTACATCACATACTCCAATTTGGTGATGTACTTCGACGGCTCTAAAATGTTAGTTGGATTGGGGCCTGGTGTCATCCTAACATCCCCTACATGGGACACAGTCCGTTATGTATTACAAATCATGTATACGGACTCCAATAACACGGCCGAATATGAAGCACTACTGCATGGACTTCGGATTGCCGTTTCTATGGGCATACAACACCTTGAGGTGCGTGGGGATTCGAACCTCGCGATATCTCAAATCAATGGAGAATTCGATGCAAAAGATCTGAAGATGGTGGCCTACCGCAACGCCGTACTCAAAATATCAGCTCGGTTTGAGGGGCTTGAATTTCACCATGTAGCTCGAGATAGTAATCAGGAAGTGGACATCCTTGCTCAAATGGGCGCTAAACGCGACCCCGTCCCACCTAACACCTTTGTGGAAAGGATTTTCAAGCCATCCATGGTATGGCAGGACGAGAGCGGAAATACCAGTTCGGCGCCGATCACACCCCCGGAGGCCGAACACGATTCTGATATCATTGGGGGCTCGGGCACTAAACCAACGCCTTCTGCCCATGTAATCATGGCGGTTATTGCTCCATGGACCGAACCCTTCTTAGCCTACCTTAATAGGCAGGAGCTCCTTGATGACCAGAACGAGGCCCGTCGCATAGTTCGACGCTCCAAAGCCTACAAAGTTCACGAAGGAGAGCTCTACAAGAAGAGCACTACTAGAATCCTTCAAAGATGTATCTCCGAAGAGGAGGGGCGGCAGCTCTTGGCCGAAATACACGCTGGCCTCGGCGGCCATCACGCCGCAGCTCGGGCCCTTGTAAGCAAAGCCTTCTATCGGGGTTATACCCCGCGGTGTAACCCGACCGGATGTATGACCCGGCCGGACTTGGCGACTCACTAGTGACCTGCCCTGACCCGGTGACTGACTAGTAACCCGCCTAGACTTGGCAGCTCATTGGTGACCCGACAGGAGGCGGGTTAGAGGAGCGACAAGACCCGGTGGCCCAGAAGGTGGCTCATGGAAGGTCGGCTTATGTTATAGTGGGCTGGTTTAACGCAATATGGAATATTCTCTTACAAAGGAAGCAAGACTAGGATTCCACTTGTAATAGAGTAGTCCTAGTCCTACTAGGACTCTACATGTAACCCATCCCTCCAACTTATATAAGGAGGGGCAGGCACCCCAAGAGCGAGAAGTTTTCACAAGTTGAGACAGACAAGTCGATAGCTCTCGAGAGAGAGGTAGCCAAAGAGCACCCTTGTAATCGTGAACATCATCATCATAAATATCAATGAAGCAGGATGTAGGCTCTTACCTCCACCGTGAGGGGCCGAACCTAGGTAAAACCTCGCATCTCTCGTCCCACTCAACCCCTCTCAAGCTACCACATAGATGTGTTGGCCTCATGACTAAGTCCTCACACTAAGGACATCTGCTGTGACAAATCCATGACAGTTGGCGCCCACCGTGGGGCCTGCGCACGGTGGTGTTGAGTTCTTGGAGGGATCTCTTAAGGGATCGAGAAGCTCGTGATTTGCTGGATAAAGGAAAAAAGACGACGCGGAATTCATCAGTAAAAATTATTTCAAAGGTGGCATAAATCAGTTCAGAGAGAGTTTTTTAGCGGTGTATGTCCACATGCAACACCCGTACAGACCAATCATCGTGGATGAGCAGATCAAATTTTGAGGGATCCAATTTTCATTAGACAAACAACGGTGACTCCATCACCGACTCGGTCCATCTCACGGTTCCAATCGCTCCACACCAAACTCGCTGAATCAATCGATTATGCTGGCTAACTTTCATGTGGCGGTACGTCCAAATCAGGGTACAACTCGGTTTTGACAATGACTCAAGGAATATTTCAAAAGGCAAAAGCGCATCGCTGGTCAACACCAACACGGTCACGAGCAAGGAGATGGCCACAACCTGAAATGGAGCCGGCTTGGACTCCCCCATGGTATGCGCCCGCGACCTCAGCTCGCCACCTCCGCCGTCGGGGCTCAGAGGACCACCTCACCAACCTCGCGCTAAGCCGTCCCATTCCAAGCCGCATCGCCTTTGCGCTCGGCCAAGCCGACTTTTGACTTTGCCACGCCACGGTTGCCGTTGAGCCGCCCTTGCTCGACCTCTGCTCCGGGCTGCCCCCGCTTCATGGCGTACGCCACAGCTGCCGCCATCTGCAAAGAGCCGTCGTCTGGGTCTCGGGCCTCACCTCCGCTGGCCCTCCGCACCATGCTGAGCCACCATCCTATTGTGGCCCCGTGCCGAACCGCTCACCGTCATGGCCGGCCGTAGCCGCCCTGTATACCCGCCGCTGTTCCGGGCACATTCGTCTCTGATACGTCTCCAACATATCTACTTTTTCTCACACTTTTCCTCTTGTTTTGGACTCTAATTTGCATGATTTGAATGAAATTAACCCCGGACTGACGTTGTTTTCAGCAGAACTACCATGGTGTTGTTTTTGTGCAGAAATAAAAGTTGTCGGAATGGAATGAAACTTTGCGAGGATTTTTATATCAATAATAAGAATTTATGGATCCAAGACCTGCTAGAGAGGGGCACCTGGGTGGGCACAACCCACCAGGGTGCGCGCCCCTATCCTGGCGCACCCAGGTGGGTTGTACCCACCTGGTGGCCCCGCAGACGACCCCCATGATACTATAAAATCACATATTTCCAGAAAAAATGGGGGAGAAGGAATTATCGCGATCCACGAGATGGAGCTGCCGCCAAGTCCTGTTCTTCCTCGGGAGGGCAGATCTGGAGTCCGTTTGGGGCTCCGGAGAGGGGGATCTTCGTTCTTTGTCATCACGAACCCATCTCCATCACCAATTCCATGATGCTCCCCACCGGGAGTGAGTAATTCCTTCGTAGGCTCACTGGTCGGTGAGGAGTTGGATGAGATTCATCATGTAATCGAGTTAGTTTTGTTAGGGCTTGATCCCTAGTATCCACTATGTTCTTAGATTGATGTTGCTATGACTTTGCCATGCTTAATGCTTGTCACTTTGGGCCCGGGTGCCATGATTTCTGATCTGAACTGTTTATGAATTCATCATTATATCCATGTTTTAGATCCGATCTTGCAAGTTATAGTCACCTACTGCGGTTATGATCCGACAACCCCGGAGTGACAACAACCAGGCCCACTCTCGGTGATGACCGCAGTTTGAGGAGTGCATGTATTCACTATGTGTTAATGCTTTGTTCCGGTTCTCTATTAAAAGGAGGCCTTAATATCCCTTAGTTTCCAATATGGACCCCGCTGCCACGGGAGGGCAGGACAAAGGATGTCATGCAAGTTCTTTTAATAAAGGACGTATGACTATTTATAGAATACATGCCTACATTATATCGATGAACTAGAGCTAGTGTCGTATTGCCCTAGGTTATAACTGTCACATGATGAATATCATCCAACAAGTCACCGATCCAATGCCTACGAATTTATCTTAGATTGTTTCTGCTAAGTTGCTATTGCTATCATCATTGTTACACTTGCTACGAAATTACTAATATCACTGTACCGTTGCTACTATCACTACTATCAAAACTATCAAACTACTTTGCTACTGATCACTTTGCTGTAGATAATTAATCTCCAGGTGTGGTTGAATTGACAACTCAGTTGCTAATACCTTCAAATATTCTTTGGCTCCCCTTGTGTCGAATCTATAAATTTGGGTTAAATACTTTACCCTCGAAAAGTGTTGTGATCCCCTATACTTGCGGGTTATCAGTCTCCACCTCGCAACCACCTCCGCCGTGGCTCTGCCTCGCATCAAAGCCGCCCCGAGTCACCTCCAATTGTGTTTGAGCTGCCACAGCGGCCTTTCTGCTGTCGAGCCGCCTCGACCCTGGATGACCCGCCGCCGTGCGGCCCCGGTTCCGCCGGTGCCATCCCTGAGCCGCCCCGCCTCGGTTGTCCGCTGGCCTCTCGCGCCGCGGCGCACCCGCTCTGCTGTGGCCTGCGCCTCTGCCAAGTCGCTTCCGCCGCCATGGCCCGCTCGCCTTCACGTTACCTCCACGAGCCGGCTATGCGAACTACCGCGACCCTGTTTGGATCTACTCTGCTATGGCGGTGAGCCGCCCAGGCCTCTACTCCCTTGTGTTCCCCTATCAAAGAGAAGAAGGATATAAGAGGAGATTGGTTTAGACAAGAAGACAAGTGACCAGGTCCTGAGGCCGTAAGTGAAAGATGTTGGTCGCAGCTACGCATACTTCTACGACTTAGTTCAAGTCGGCAGAATTCCCACCGCCGTGTGTTAAATCTGCAAACCAACGGACATAAATCGTAGAGTGGACGTCTGATGCTAATTGAGCAATGCTAGTTCAGAAGGCTACCAGAAACAAAAGCCAATGGCTAGCTAGCTACCGTGTTACAATCACGCGGAGGCCTGGCACAGTACTGCAAGTGCTATGATATTTACAAAGCAGTATTTCATCTACTTTTTTGTCCATACTACATCCAGCGTAGTCTGCCCATGCTAACAGGCGCTCATGTCGCCCGACAAAACATCAGGTGCTATTTTTTCTAAGTATTTTATCAGCACATATTTTGTTTGAGAACAATTACTCTTGTCGGTGGTATTCTTTTGCAGGACCATTATTCATCACAAATGTGTCGCAAAGGGGCATGCGCCAATATTATTTTTGCACTAGCGCGTTCGTGTCGTGCTGCTGGACGGATACATGCGTAAGTCGTTGATTTCTACTACACAACCTTCTTCTTGTAGATGTTGTTGGGCCTCCAAGTGCATAGGTTTGTAGGATAGTAGCAAATTTCCCTCAAGTGGATGACCTAAGGTTTATCAATCCGTGGGAGGTGTAGGATGAAGATGGTCTCTCTCAAGCAACCCTGCAACCAAATAACAAAGAGTCTCTTGTGTCCCCAACACACCCAATACAATGGTAAATTGTATAGGTGCACTAGTTCGGCGAAGAGATGGTGATACAAGTGCAATATGGATGGTAGATATAGGTTTTTGTAATCTGAAAATATAAAAACAGAAAGGTAACTAATGGTAAAAGTGAGCGTAAACGGTATTGCAATGCTAGGAAACAAGGCCTAGGGTTCATACTTTCACTAGTGCAAATTCTCTCAACAATAATAACATAATTGGATCACATAACTATCCCTCAACATGCAACAAAGAGCCACTCAAAAGTCACTAATAGTGGAGAGCAAACGAAGAGATTATGGTAGGGTACGAAACAACCTCAAATTTATTCTTTCCAATCAATCCGTTGGGCTATTCCTATAAGTGTCACAACAGCCCTAGAGTTCGTACTAGGATAACACCTTAAGACACAAATCAACCAAAACCCTAATGTCACCTAGATACTCCAATGTCACCTCAAGTATCCGTGGGTATGCTTATACGATATGCATCACACAATCTCAATTCATCTATTCAATCCAACACAAAGTACCTCAAAGAGTGCCCAAAGTTTCTACCGGAGAATCACGACGAAAACGTGTGCCAACCCCTATCCATAGGTTCCCAATGTCACGAAACCCGCAAGTTGACGAAACCCGCAAGTTGATCACTAAAACATACATCAACTAGATCAATAGAATAACCCATTGTCACCACGGTTATCCCACGCAAGACATACATCAAGTGTTCTCAAATCTTTAAAGACTCAATCCGATAAGATTACTTCAAGGGGAAAACTCAATCCATTAAAAGAGAGAAGAGGGGGATAAGAAACATAAGATCCAACTATAATAGCAAAGCTTGCGATACATCAAGATCGTGCCAAATCAAGAACACGAGAGAGAGAGAGAGATCAAACACATAGCTACTAGTACATACCCTCAGCCCCGAGGGTGAACTACTCCCTCCTCGTCATGGAGAGCGCCGGGATGATGAAGATGGCCACCGGTGAGGGTTCCCCCCTCCGGCAGGGTGCCGGAACAGGGTCCCTAGAGGTTTTTGGTGGCTACAGAGGCTTGCGGTGGCGGAACTTCCTATCTAATCTCCGTTCTGGAAGTTTTAGGCTACGTAGGTATATATGGGTGCAGGAGGTACGTCGGTGGACCGAAGGGGGCCACGAGGCAGGGGCGCGCCCCCCACCCTCGTGGGCACCTCCCTTCTTTCGTGACGTGCACTCCAAGTCCATCCGGTAGCTTTCCTTCCAAAAATAACTTCTCCAGTTGATTTCGTTCTGTTTCGACTCCGTTTGATATTCCTTTTCCTCGAAACACTGAAATAGGCATGAAATAGCAAATCTGGGCCGGGCCTCCGATTAATAGGTTAGTCCCAAAAATAATATAAAAGTGGATAATAAATCCCAATATTGCCCAAAACAGTAGATAATATAGCATGGAGCAATCAAAAATTATAGATACATTGGAGACGTATCAAGCATCCCCAAGCTTAATTCCTGCTTGTCCTCGAGTAGGTAAATGACAAAAAGAGAATGTTTGATGCGGAGTCTGCTTGGCATAATTTCAATGCAAATCTTCTTAATTAAGGTATGAATATTCAGATTCGAAAGATTCCAGACTAAAGTTCATATTGACATAAAAATAATAACACTTCAAGCATACTAACTAAGTAATTATGTCTTCTCAAAATAACACGGCCAAAGAAAGTTTATCCATACAAAATCATATAGTTTAGTCATGCTCCATTTTTGTCACACAAGAATGCTCTCATCATGCACAACCCCGATGACAAGCCAAGCAACATATATCCTGAACTAGAAAATTTTGTCTGTTCGAGCATGATGACTGGGATGCCTGGTTTCCGGGCGGATACTTCTTTTATCCTACGTATATGGAAACACTTCACCATTATTGGTTGAAGGTTAAAGCCAAAAGTCTGCGATGAAAAAAATCATTTCACATGTTCGGATGTAACCAAAGGTTGATTATAACCTACTCCTTCTCTAGACCGTCAATAAGACTGTCTAGTCTATAGTCTTCCTGCGAATATTTCGCGGCGGTCATTACTTGCTCATAGACCAGATTTAAAGGGATTTCCTTCACATCTGGTCCCTGTGGTCCTACTCGGGCCATATGATTTGGGTCCAGCTTCGTGAAGCGCATCTTCACCATGGCCCAGGCTTCTCGTGCGCCTTCACGACAGGCTGACATCTTCCATAGCTCGAACCGGCGTCAGGCACCTTTGAATAGGTTTGCCAGACCCTCCATACTTTCTGTCGCGGTATCAGATGGCCATAATGCTTTCACCATACTCCTCATGGCTTTTTGGGCCCAAGCATGCACGGTGAACAACTCCTTTAGCACATCGCCTTGAAATCCGGATACATCCTCTTCCGGCCGACCAGTTAACAGACTTGCAGCAGAAAACTCATAATATTTCGTATTACAAACTCAACATGCGCACCTATGGTAGTTCCGAATAAGAGGGGAAGACATACCAAACATGCCGCCCTTCAGCTTTTCATTTTTCTTCTGAACGGCCGATAGTCGAGCCTTCAAGCTCTCTATCTCTTCGGACTATTTGTCCTTTTCCTCCTCAAGTTTTCTCTCCCTAGGCGCACTTTTTGTGGTCTCTTTCAAAGCCACTAGTTCGGCAGTAACTGCACTCAGCTGCGTCTGGTTTGTGCTCAGCTCCTGAGCCAGCATAGTGTTCTTTTCTTGCAGCACCTGCACAAATTATCGATCCTTAAATTGGTTTGCTTCACCGTTTCAAGTCTGAGGGGCTACTGGCATATGACCATGTAAAATTGTGTCAAATTTAACCTGTATTTTCTTTGAGAACAGCTGAATAACTCCGGCAAGGCCATCTCGAGTGGCTCGGATATAGGCATCTGTCGAACTCAGTGCGGTGAATTCTTGTTCGGACAAGGTTGAAGCACGTATAGCTTCCTTCAAGCGACGGTGATTCATCACGCTTTCCACTTCGGAATTCGTGACCGACACGTCATTTGAATCCTCTTGAGGAGTCGGAATGGGCACGGTATTTGCTTGCGTCCTAGATGACAAGACCGACACCGGATTAGCGGACATTTGGCTAATCGGGCATTTTCCCACCGTTTGCCGCGTACTCCTCCTAAGAATAAAAAGGGGAGACTCTTAAACAATCCAGACTCATGCCTAGGCATGCATTAAGTATACATACCTCTTGGAAGACTGTGATGTCTCTGTAGTACTCTCGGTCCCTTTTCGTTTTGAACGACGGCCTTGCGCGGGGGCCGCCCTCAAGGAGTTACGGTCCCTGGAGCACCGATCCTGATAAAATCCGGATTAGTACAACACGAAAGGATACAAATGAGGATCTCTTCTTAAGAAGCCTCTGAATACTCACGATGCAGAATGGGTAAAGGCGAGGGTAGTCGGCGATGATGATATATATATATATATATATATATATATATATATATATATATATATATATATATATATATATATATATATATATATATATCCGAATCCTCGCAAAACCCAGGATCTTTGTCGTGATTATGATCCTTCGGCTGAGGAGCAGGACAATGGACGTCCTCGATCATCCTCCTCCATGACTAAGTTGGTGGCAATAAAACGTACATACGATTAGTATCTGCAATGCAGTAAAATAAGTACAGACGAATCGAGATCTTACCCACTAAATAGGGGCGTACATGGAATAGGCCTCTCGGCAGTTTAACCTGAGAAAATCTTATTTTTCGCCCTTATACAAATAGACCAAAATGGAGGCCAGTTCGGCTGGGGTATCCGGACCCTGTCGTCTGTAACGGGACGCGTCGTATTCTCTGTTGTGGCAGCACAATAAAGGAGTTACTCTGGATTGAAGAGGCTGCACACACCTCTTTATTGCGATCGCCATGACCTCAACTATTGAGAGTTCGGAGTGGGCCAACAGCCTGACCTTGCGGACCAACCTCTATATCTCCGCACTATCCTCTTCTTTGGGACTTCTGGGACGCCATTTGAGGCGCTTCTTTAGAGGAGTGCTAGAAATCTAGGAAGACCGCGCCTGATTGGATCTGGCATCGGAACATCATCCACATAGAACCACTCCGAAGACCACTACGGGTATAACTCTTTAGGTGTTCCTACGAGGTATCCGGATCTGGCTATACGCCATACTTCGGCACCGCCCACCTCAAATATAGAACCTCCTCAGTGGCGGGGAAAAAGACAGAAGAACTTCCTCCATAAATCAAAATGGGCTTCGATGCCCAAAATAGCTCGCAGAGGGCGACAAAGCCTGAGATGTGCAAAATCGAACATGGGGTGAGGTTTTGTAGTTGGATGCCGTAAAATTCCGGTAACCCCCTGAGAAAGAAATGGATTGGAAATCCTAGGCCCTGCAACAGGAATGGGATGAAGCACGCCCTCTCCTCCTTATTGGGGTTGGGGAAATTCTCAGCCATCGCGTCGTTGCCTGCCGAATACAATCCCGCTCGAACGAAGACTATATCCGCGAGGGGGAGGTAGCCTTACGTCTGGAGCTGGCTTAACTGAAGATGAGGCATGGGTCAACTCTGTCAATCGCCCTCTTGAGGGCTATGGGGCGCGAAGAAGAGCCTGGGGCGCTGGTCATGATGGAAGGCTTTGCTCGTGGCTAGACTTGGTGATTTTCTTTCCGCGCGATGTGAGATGCCATTTGGAGATCTATATCTCCTTATATAGAAGCCATCCATGTGTGGTAAAGGACTTATTTCTAAAAAAGCATGGACCGTTCATATTTACTCAGGGCATGGAAATTGAAGCGTCGTCAGGGGGAATCATAAAAGGCATCAAGATGATCACCAGATTGTCATCGGTCCGGATTATAGTGAAGAACCCGCCATGCAAAGCCGAAGACATGAGCAGAATACTACGTCGTCATGAGCCGAATACTACGTCATCATTGAAGGCAAGTTCGGGGGCTACTAAGGGAGTCCTGGATTATGGGGTCCTCGGGTGTCCGGGCTGTGTAGCATGGGCCGGACTGATAGGGCACGAAGATACAAGATAGAAGGCCTTCCCCCATGTCCGGTTGGGACTCTCCTCTGCGTGGATGGCAAGCCTGATGACCGCATGTGTAGTTTCCTTTCTTTGTAAACTGACTTTGTATAACCCTAGGTCCCTCCGGTATATATACCGGAGGGTTTAGTCCGTAGAGGCTATGACAAATCATACAGGCTAGACTTCTAGGGTTTAGCCATTACGATCTTGAGGTAGATAACCTCTTGTAACCCCTATACTCATCAAAGTCAATTAAGCAGGAAGTAGGGTATTACCTCCATCAAGAGGGCCCGAACCTGGGTAAACATTGTGTCCCGTTTATCTCTAGTTACCTTCGATCCTCAAACGCACAGTTCAGGACCCCCTACCCGAGATCGACCGGTTTTGACACCGACACAAGGCACGGCTCCTTGGAACTTCTCTCCAATCGATGCGACACTTCCTTGATCTGATTTGCCCTTGCTGCCCACCACCTGAAACGCAGCCCTGGCATGTCCTCCGGCGCCACCGATCTGTGATTCCAGAGCAATGGATCCCCTCTAAAACACATGTGGTTTCTATCAAAGGCGGCAGTGCTGCGGGCCGCAGCGAGAGGGCAGCCCGCGGGGTCCTGGGATATAAGGGATTATCCATGGCGGGATCCGGTGGGCGAGGCGGGGAGGCGAGCCTAGGCACTGGGAGAGCCCTACAAGGCTAAGATAAAGATAGTACTACTCCACTCCGTCCATATTTAAATACAAAGGCCACCAACAGTAGCCCTGGCAAAAATTGATCATGCTGCATGTGTCCTGGTTTATTGGCCCCCTTTTTTTGTGCCACTTTTTATGACATGCATAAATATTATGTTATTAAAAACATGGTAAAAAATTGGCACCTACGAAGGAGACCAATGGAAGTAGCAACCCATGATTTAACTACTCGCATGCACGCAGTGGAGTAGTAATGTCTTTCTTCCTTCCTCACGTCCACTCAATTTGCATGTGTTGTATTAATTGACCATCAATGAAGTGAAGGACTTTACACACGTCAAATTATCACATGGGATGGATCTTCGTACAAAAATGCGTCCCCCCGTGTACCTGCGTGTGCGTGCGAGGGAATGAGTGCGTGCATGGCGTGCGTGCACATCTTTCTTCATGCATGTACCGCTAGTGTGCCTCAGAGAGGACGAGTACATTTTTCTGGAGCTAGCAGCACGTCACTGTGATCAATTCACACAAGGAGGTCGCGACAACGCCTCCACATGTGCCACGTGGCTTCATGAACTGTAAGAGAGACACTGTGTAGCGTGCCATTGGAATTCTAATTTACGTGTTTTGCACATACTCAAAGTACTATTAAGGTACATGTGCATTGCACGCATCATATTTGGCAACCAAATTATGAATAAATACCACACTATAGCATGTAAGCTTTGAATCATATATGCCTAATGTAGACATTCGTTTGATTCTTATAGTTCATCTCATTCAAAATCAATTAGTTTTTATCAAAAAGTTAGGGCCTCTTTGATTCATAGGATTTCCAAAACGCGGGAATAGGAAAAACATGGTATTAGAGTGAAATGTCGTCTTGAATCCTACATGATTGTACGAGTGTTTGATTGTGCATAGAAAAAATGTAGGATTCTTTCAAAGAGGTTTGAGTGGATGGGATGTTTCCTACGAAATCTAGTGCAAACGAATCCTATGGAAAAATTCCTATGGTTTACAATCCTATGAATCAAACAACCAAGATAGGAAAAATTCCTAAGGATTAGAATCCTCCAAAATTCCTTTGAGAATCCTTTGACTCAAAGAAGCCCTTAATCTATTTTATGATTCATGGAATTGTGTGTTGTAAAGCATAAAGTAAAAACAAAGAATCACAATTCAACTAGAAAAAAGTTGGGGCAGTTATGATACAGAAGATTCTAGAACAAAGTTGAAGCACTTGTGCATTATGCTTAAGTTCAACCATGGAGTCTGCTAGATTGTACATGTGGCAAAATCCGGTGGGGGCTAGAAGATGGTGCGAGGGGCCAAGTGGAGGGAGACTATGAAGGAGCGCACAAGTGTGAGATTGATATTTAAAGAGAGGGGGCGAGAATGTGCGCTGTTGCGCGTAGTGGAAGAGCCATGAAAAATAAATGAGCTAGGGGGCCAAGCATTGCTAATCATTTACGAGGAGGGACAATTCATCAACTTAAACCATTTCACCAGCAATTGTCTAATGATCACATTCATATTAGCCTCGATATATAGTGATGTTAGGGGGGGCAGGGCCCTTGCTGCCCCCTGTCTTCGCCACTGTGCGTGCGTCTGAGATATGAAGCGGAAGGCATGAATGATGAGAGGGGGACATTGGATATATAATTAATGTGGGTGTATTAGCTATGTAATCCTATAGAGAGGTATAGATTGATCGATGTGTATGTGGGAAAGAGGGTGAGACCTCACTAGATATATAGATTGATCAGTTTGTGTGGAAAACTGGGATATACCTAGCTATATATACACACACATAGAGGAACATCGATCATTGCATATGCACATGAGAGATAAAGAATTCTCGGTATGATGAAGAGGGGGAGGTGTGTGTGTGTGTGTGCATGCATGGGAGACCGACCTGAAGAAAAAGATTGCATGTGTGTGATGGATAATGCCGAGTGGTAGTGTGTGTGCATGCATGCACGAGAGAATGTTAGTGGTACAATTATAAAGAGAAGACGAATGTGTGGGTGTAGAAGACTCGTTGAGGTCATAATGAATGTAAAGTTGAATTCAAATATTTGAATAAGAGATCATGATGTTTGAAACCCATGCATGCATGAATATAACTGAGATATGCGCGTTGTGGTTTGGAAACAAGCATGTTGTACTGTATACACATTGAACAAGGTCAGGCTGATTTGAATTTGAGATACCGATGGCAGACATTGTTTGGCCACATTGCATCTGTGCATGGACACACTATTCTAATTGGAGATGATGGGTGGCTTTCGCATCACATATCTATATCTATACCCCTATATATTATATTTTATATTTTTATATAGTGTGCGGATAACTTTAACTTAGAAAGATGGTCGTTGGATGAAGCCAATCCGATGGTGCAGAGATGGCAAATTTGAGCACTACTGGTTGTTGGATATCATCTAGATTCCACCAGATTTTACCACATGTACAATCTAGAAGACTTCATGGTTGAACTTAAGCATAATGCACAAAACCTCAAAACACAAGCACTTCTTCTTTGTTCTAGAATCTTCCGTATCAGAATTGCCCAAATGTTCTTCTACATGATTTGCCATTATTTGTTTTTACTTTATGCTTTACAACACACAATTCCATGAATCTTAAAATAGATTAGCTTTCTTATAAAAACTAGATGATTTTGAATGAAATGAACTATAAGAATTAAACAAACATCTACATCATGCATATATCACTCAAAGCTTACATCCTATAATGTGGTATTTATTCATAATTTGGTTGCCAAATCTCATGCGTGCAATGCACGTGTACCTTACTAGTCTAAATGGTGTTTGTCTGTGTGTGTTGTGCGTGTTAAACACATTGTACGTAGAATCATACATGGTTTAGATTCCGAACATCTAGCTAGAGCATACATGTACTATGATTTGAATTCAACATAAAATGGATACATATATTTGAATTTGAGATCGTATGTACATGTAGTTCGTATTTATTTACTTCTCCTATATTGATGTCATGTGTTGTGAAGATAATATTTAGATGGTTGTATAACTAACCCGAGTACAATCCCATTCAAACAAGGAAAATGTACTCAAATTTAGTCCATATGCTAGACAACACACATTTTTTTATTGTTGAGGGAAGTGCAAATTGTTTTGGTACTGTACACGTTATGTTTGTTGTCCCGTTTTTTTAGTTTTTTTTGTTGTATTTGAATGCATTTCTAGTAATATAGTAAAACGGGACATGGCTCTCTCTAGTGATGAGGTGCGAATTGTCTTCTTTTGGTACACGTTAAGCTTGTTCTCCCAAAATTTCAAGCCGCGCCATGTTATGCTGAAATTTCAAGCTAGCATCTCTGTCTATCGTGCTGCGAAACTCCCGCCCCTTCAACCCACGCCTTGTTACCCCGAAATATTTAAGATATATCTTTGTCTCACTGTGCTCCGAAAACTCCCTCCATCTCAACCCGCGCCTTGCTATCCCAAAATTACAAAACGCGCAAAAACTCCCACCTCCTGCGAAATCCCGACACGCGAAACGCCCGTGATACACCTGAACCGAAAGAACCGCCTAGCTCAAATCGGTGGGGGTACTTTCATAACTTACCCCACATTTTCGACAAGCGCGTCCCTAAGCCATGGTTCCCCACTCACATCCCATCCACCCACCCATTTGTACACCGAGGCCACGAAAACCCGCGAAGCCCCACACCCTCCTCCGTCCGCCACTGAGTCGAAGCCTCTTCCCCGATGATGTCGTCCACAGCAACACCTCGACGTCCCTCATCCACCGTATTGTATGAGGATCCATCGTCAATCTCGTCATCCCACTGGTTCAGCCACCCCGTCCTCCACCTCCAAGGAGATGCCCCGACGTTCCCCTCGTCTTTCGCGCCACCTCCATTCCCACACCGTCATCTTCACCCACACCACCGAAAGAGCAACATCATCACCGTTTCCTTGGATGAAGCTGAGGCCTAATCTACGCCACCAAATAGGTTGTACATTAATCGCTGCATTTTCTTCTTGATTCGATCTCACGATGCTGCCGGCGCTTGATCCTGAGCCGACATGGCGCGGCTTCATCCACGATGGCGTCGCCGGCCACTTCCTCCACAACATATCGCTCCCTCGGTGGGGACGTCCACATCAGTAGGAGCTATTGCTTCTTTAGCTCTTGCTCGTGCTGCTGCTCTACTCTTGCTCTCGGTCCCCTGCCTAGTCTGCTCTTGCTATTGCTCTTGCTCTTGCTAGCGCTGCTGTTCTCCCTCTTGCTCTTGCTTGTGATGCTGCTCCGATTTAGCTACACTTCAGTCGACTGAATGGACTTTTGGGTCAGTCGATTTTCAGGGGGTGGGGGGCTCGCCGGAGTTAAGGAAGAACCGGCCGTAGCGAGGAGGGGGGCTTGCCGGAGAGGTACCCCACTATCTATCTTAGGGTTCAGGGTGGGGGCGGTGGTCGCCGGCGGTGGTGGGGCAGTGGCGTGGGGATCGCCGGAGAAAAAGCTCGGCACGGGGGGCCTAGAGGGGATGGCCGGGGTGGTGGCGGACCGACGACGGGGAGTGGTTTAGGGGCGAGCGGGGCGGCGCACCGCCGACCGCGGGCAGCGGGGGGCCGCGGTTTGGCCGGTGGTTGCTGGCGGCTCAGGGGGTGGAGGTTGAAGATGAACTGCATGCCCTTGATTTCGTATCCAACGGCTGGAAAATCGACTGACCAGAGATTAAAAAGTCAGCCGACTGACATGTAGCCTCACCCTGATGCTGGTACACGACCAGCAGCCCCGGCTCTCACACGCGCTGCTAGTACTGCTTTTCTGCTACTAGTGCGTTCAGTTTCGACAGTAAAATTTTGTTTCGACAGCAAAATTCAGTTTTGTCAATTAAGTTCAGTTTCGATAGTTAAATTTAGTTTTGATAGTTAAGTTCAGAGATGAGCGGCTGATGTATTTTACATCTAGCACTTTGTGGTTATGTATTTTACGTCATCTATTGGAAATGCTATTAGAATTACACTCAGGTTAACGTTCTCTCTCTTGTCCTGCTTCAGCCTCGGCGTCGTACAACTCACCGGAGCTACTCCAACGACAAAACCCTCCATCACAGTGGAGCAGTACCCCGGGCTCCATCTCTAGACGCCTAAGATCTTCTTCCCCTACTCCGACAGCCAAGTCAGCCAGAGCATCCTTACCGACCAACCCAATCACGCTGAGATCGACATGGCTTCGCCAAAGAGGTCGTATACTTGTTGCATCTCTTTTTTTACTCTACATGTTATATATATTGTCCACTGACCATGATGTCTACTGCACAACCTTCTTCTTGTAGACGTTGTTGGGCCTCCAAGTGCAGAGGTTTGTAGGACAGTAGCAATTTTTCCCTCAAGTGGATGACCTAAGGTTTATCAATCCATGGGAGGCGTCGGATGAAGATGGTCTCTCTCAATCAACCCTGCAACCAAATAACAAAGAGTCTCTTGTGTCCCCAACACACACAATACAATGGTAAATTGTATGGGGGCACTAGTTCGGCAAAGAGATGGTGATACAAGTGCAATATGGATGGTAGATATAGGTTTTTGTAATCTGAAAATATAAAAAAAGCAAGGTAACTAATGATAAAAGTGAGCACAAAAAGTATTGCAATGCATTGAAACAAGGCCTAGGGTTCATGCTTTCACTTGCAAATTCTCTCAACAATAATAACATAATTAGATCATATAACTATCCCTCAACATGCAACAAAGAGTCACTCCAAAGTCACTAATAGCGGAGAAAAAACGAAGAGATTATTGTAGGGTACGAAACCACCTCAAAGTTATCCTTTCTGATCGATCTATTCAAGAGTCTGTAGTAAAATAACATGAAGCTATTCTTTCCGTTCGATCTATCATAGAGTTCGTACTATAATAACACCTTAAGACACAAATCAACCAAAACCCTAATGTCACCTAGATACTCCAATGTCACCTCAAGTATCCGTGGGTATGATTATACGATATGCATCACACAATCTCAGATTCATCTATTCAAGCAACACAAAGAACTTCAAAGGGTGCCCCAAAGTTTCTACCGGAGAATCAAGACGAAAACGTGTGCCAACCCCTATGTATAAGTTCACAAGGTCACTGAACCCGCAAGCTGATCACCAAAACATACATCAAGTAGATCACGTGAATATCCCATTGTCACCACAGATAAGCACATGCAAGACATACATCAAGTGTTCTCAAATCCTTAAAGACTCAATTCGATAAGATAACTTCAAAGGGAAAACTCAATCCATTACAAGAGAGTAGAGGGGGAGAAACATCATAAGATCCAACTATAATAGCAAAGCTCGCGATACATCAAGATCGTGCCATATCAAGAACACGAGAGAGAGAGAGAGAGAGAGAGAGAGAGAGCAAACACATAGCTACTGGTACATACCCTCAGCCCCGAGGGTGAACTACTCCCTCCTCGTCATGCAAGACACCGGTGAGGGTTCCCCCCTCCGACAGGGTGCCGGAATAGGGTCCCGATTGGTTTTTGGTGGCTACAGAGGCTTGCGGCGGCGGAACTCCCTATCTAGGTTTCTTTCTGGAGGTTTCTGTATTTATAAGAATTTTTGGCATAGGTCTCACGTCAGGGGGGGTCACCGAGCCGTACACGAGAGACGGGGGCGCACCAGGGGGGTAGGGCGCGCCCCCCACCCTCGTGGGCAGGCCGGGACTCTTCTGGCCCAACTCTTTTACTCCCGGGGCTTCTTTTGGTCCATAAAAAATCATCTAAAATTGGCACATCAATTGGACTCCGTTTGGTATTCCTTTTCTGTAAAACTCAAAAACAAGGAAAAAACAGAAACTGGCACTGGGCTCTAGGTTAATAGGTTAGTCCCAAAAATCATATAAATGCATATAAAACATCCTAGATGGATAATATAATAGCATGGAACAATAAAAAATTATAGATACGTTGGAGACGTATCAAGCATCCCCAAGCTTAATTCCTGCTCGTCCTCGAGTAGGTAAATGATAAAAATAGAATTTTTGATGTGGAATGCTACCTAACATATTTATCAATGTAATCTTCTCTATTGTGGCAAGAATATTCAGATCCATAAGATTCAAGACAAAATTTTAACATTGACATGAAATAATAATACTTCAAGCATACTAACAAAGCAATCATGTCTTCTCAAAATAACATGGCCAAAGCAAGCTATCCCTATCAAATCATATAGTTTGGCTATGCTCTATCTTCATCACACAAAATATTAAAATCATGCACAACCCCGATGACAAGCCAAGCAATTGTTTCATACTTTTGATGTTCTCAAACTTTTTCAATATTCATGCAATACATGAGTGTGAGCCATGGACATAACACTATAGGTGGAATAGAATGGTGGTTGTGGAGAAGAAAAAAAGGAGAAGATAGTCTCACATCAACTAGGCGTATCAATGGGCTATGGAGATTCCCATCAATAGATATCAATGTGAGTGAGTAGGGATTGCCATGCAACAGATGCACTAGAGCTATAAGTGTATGAAAGCTCAAAAAGAAACTAAGTGGGTGTGCATCCAACTCGCTTGCTCACGAAGAGCTAGGGCATTTTGAGGAATCCCATCATTGGAATATACAAGCCAAGTTCTATAATGAAAGATTCCCACTAGTATATGAAAGTGACATCTTAGGAGACTCTCTATCATGAAGATCATGGTGCTACTTTGAAGCACAAGTGTGGTAAAAGGATAGTAGCATTGCCCCCTCTCTTTTTCTCTCATTTTTTGGTGGGATTCTTTGGCCTCTTTTTTTATTTGGGCTTCTTTGGCCTCTTTTTTTCGTCCGGAGTCTCATCCCAACTTATGGGGGAATCATAGTCTCCGTCATCCTTTCCTCACATGGGACAATGCTCTAATAATGAAGATCATCACACTTTTATTTACTTACAACTCAAGAATTACAACTCGCTAACAAATATGACTCTATGTGAATGTCTCCGGCGGTGTACCGGGATATGCAATGAATCAAGAGTGACATGTATGAATGATGAATGGTGGCCTTGCCACAAATACAATGTCAACTACATGATCATGCAAAGCAATATGACAATGATGAAGCGTGTCATAATAAACAGAATGGTGGAAAGTTGCATGGCAATATATCTTAGAATGGCTATGGAAATGCCATAATAGGTAGGTATGGTGGTTGTTTTGAGGAAGGTAATGGTGGGTGTATGGTATCGGCGAAAGTTGCGCAGCACAAGAGAGGCTAGCAATGGTGGAAGGGTGAGAGTGCGTATAATCCATGGACTCAACATTAGTCATAAAGAACTCACATACTTATTGCAAAAATCTATTAGTTATCGAAACTAAGTACTACGTTCATGCTCCTACGGGGATAGATTGGTAGGAAAAGACCATCGCTCGTCCCCGATGCCACTCATAAGGAAGACAATCAATAAATAAATCATGCTCCGACTTCATCACATAACGGTTCATCATACGTGCATCCTACGGGAATCACAAACTGTAACACAAGTATCTCTCAAATTCACAACTAGTCAACTAGCATGACTCTAATATCACCATCTTCATATCTCAAAACAATCATAAGGAATCAAACTTCTTCATAGTATTCAATAAACTTTATATGAAAGTTTTTGTTATATCCCTCTTGGATGCCCATCATATTAGGACTAAAGTCATAACCAAAGCAAATTGCCATGCTGTTTAAGACTCTCAAAATAATATAAGTGAAGCATGAGAGTTCATCCATTTCTTCAAAATAAAACCACCGTCGTGCTCTAAAAAGAAATAAGTGAAGCACTAGAGCAAATGACAAACTACTCCAAAAGATATAAGTGAAGATAAATGAGTATCGAATAATTATGTAACTATGTGAAGACTCTATAACATTTAAGAATTTCAGATCTTGGGATATTATTCAAACAGCAAGCAAAACTAAATAAAATAAAATAATGCTCCAAGCAAAACACATAGCATGTGGTGAATAAAAATATAGCCTCAAGTAAAGTTACCGATGAATGAAGACGAAAGAGGGGATACCTTCCGGGGCATCCCCAAGCTTTGGCTCTTGCCACTCCTTATTCCATAGTCCACCGAATCTTTACCCAAAACTTGAAAACTTCACAACACAAAACTCAACAGAAAACTCGTAAGCTCCGTTAGTATAAGAAAATAAAACCACCACTTAGGTACTGTTGTGAACTCATACTAAATTCATATTGGTGTAATGTCTACAGTATTCCAACTTCTCTATGGTTCATACCCTCCGATACTACTCATAGATTCATCAAAATAAGCAAACAACACAATGAAAACGGAATCTGTCAAAAATGGAACAGTCTGTAGTAATCTGTATCATTCAAATACTTCTGTAACTCCAAAAATTCTGAAATAAATTTGTGGACCTGAGGAATTTGTCTATTAATAATCTGCAAAAAGAATCAACCTAATAGCACTCTCCAGTAAGAACATGACAGCTAATCTCGTGAGCGCAAAAGTTTCTGTTTTTTACAGCAAGCTCGCAAAGACTTCACCCAAGTCTTCCCAAAGGTTCTACTTGGAACAAACACTAATTAAAACATAAAACCACATATAAATAGAGGCTAGGTGAATTATTTATTACTAAACATGAGCAAAAATCAAAGAACAAAAATAAAATTGGGTTGCCTCCCAACAAGCGTTAACGTTTAACGCCCCTAGGCAGGATGATTTCAATGATGCTCACATAAAAGATAAGAATTGAAACATAAAGAAAGAATCATGAATAATATGACTAGCACATTTAAGTCTAACCCACTTCCTATGCATAGGGATTTTGTGAGCAAACAATTTATGGGAACAAGAATCAACTAGCACAAGAAAGCAAACCAAG
The DNA here is from genome assembly GCA_032464435.1 of Aegilops umbellulata. Classification (NCBI taxonomy): domain Eukaryota; kingdom Viridiplantae; phylum Streptophyta; class Magnoliopsida; order Poales; family Poaceae; genus Aegilops; species Aegilops umbellulata. The sequence goes on from CP136056.1 coordinate 244,566,430, forward strand.
CATAACTTTAAAAATTTCAACACATAGAGAGGAAACTTGATATTATTGCAATATGTAGAAGCATATGATCCTCTCTCATAATAATTTTCATTAGCATCATGAATGAATTCAACCATATAACCAGCACATAAAGCATTCTTTTCATGATCTACTTGCATAGAATTTTACTACTCTCCACATAAGCAAATGTATTATCATCAATAGTAGTGGGAGCAAACTCAACAAAATAACTGTCATGTGAAGCATAATCCAATTGAAAATTAAAATCATGATGAAAAGTTTCATGGTTATCTTTATTCTTTATAGCATACGTGTCATCACAATAATCATCATAAATAGGAGGCATGCTTTCATCATAATAAATTTGCTCATCAAAACTTGGGGGACTAAACATATCATCTTCATCAGACATAGCATCCCCAAGCTTGTGGCTTTGTTGTTTCTCATGTTAAATGAAAAATGACATACAGTAGGGTCGTCGCCCTACTGTTCTTTGGTAAAAAAAATCTTGTGGCTTTGCATATCATTAGCATCTTGGGTATTCAAAGAATTCATACTAACAACATTGCAATCATGCTCATCATTCACATATTTTATGCCAAGCATTCTATGTAATTCTTCTTCTAGTACTTGAGCACAATTTTCCTTCCCATCATTTTCACGAAAGACATTAAAAAGATGAAGCATATGAGGCACCCTTAATTCCATTTTTTTAGTTTTCTTTTATAGACTAAACTAGTGATAAAACAAGAAACAAAAAGATTCAATTGTAAGATCTAAAGATATACCTTCAAGCACTCACCTCCCCGTCAACAGCGCCAGAAACTGCTTAGTTGATGGGGTGTGAGTGCCGCTTACCTAGCCTCCCCGGAAATGGCGCCAGAAACTGCTTGATGTCTACTACACAACCTTCTTCTTGTAGACGTTGTTGGGCCTCCAAGTGCAGAGGTTTGTAGGACAATAGCAAATTTTCCCTCAAGTGGATGACCTAAGGTTTATCAATCCATGGGAGGCATAGGATGAAGATGGTCTCTCTCAAGCAACCCTGCAACCAAATAACAAAGAGTCTCTTGTGTCCCCAACACACCCAATACAATGGTAAATTGTATAGGTGCACTAGTTCGGCGAAGAGATGGTGATACAAGTGCAATATGGATGGTAGATATAGGTTTTTGTAATATGAAAATATAAAAATAGCAAGGTAACTAATGATAAAAGTGAGCACAAACGGTATTGCAAATGCGTTGAAACAAGGCTTAGGGTTCATACTTTCACTAGTGCAAGTTCTCTCAACAATAATAACATAATTGGATCATATAATTATCCCTCAACATGCAACAAAGAGTCACTCCAAAGTCACTAATAGCGGAGAACAAACAAAGAGAATATTGTAGGGTACGAAACCACCTCAAAGTTATCCTCTCTGATCGATCTATTCAAGAGTCCGTAGTAAAATAACAGGAAGATATTCTTTCCGTTTGATCTATCATAGAGTTCGTACTAGAATAACACCTTAAGACACAAATCAACCAAAACCCTAATGTCACCTAGATACTCCAATGTCACCTCAAGTATTCGTGGGTATAATTATACGATATGCATCACACAATCTCAGATTCATCTGTTCAACCAACACAAAGAACTTCAAAGAGTGCCCCAAAGTTTCTACCGGAGATTCAAGACGAAAACGTGTGCCAACCCCTATGGATAAGTTCACAAGGTCACTGAACCCGCAAGTTGATCACCAAAACATACATCAAGTAGATCACGTGAATATCCCATTGTCACCACAGATAAGCACATGCAAGACATACATCAAGTGTTCTCACATCCTTAAAGACTCAATCCGATAAGATAACTTCAAAGGGAAAACTCAATCCATTACAGAGAGTAGAGGGGGAGAAATATCGTAAGATCCAACTATAATAGCAAAGCTCGCGATACATCAATATCGTGCCATATCAAGAACACGAGAGAGAGAGAGAGAGAGAGCCAACACATAGCTACTAGTACATGCCCTCAGCCCCGAGGGTGAAATACTCCCTCCTCATCATGGAGAGCACCGGGATGATGAAGATGGCCACCGGTGAGGGTTCCCCCCTCCGGCAGGGTGCCAGAAAAGGGTCCTAATTGGTTTTTGGTGGCTACAGAGGCTTGCGGCGGCGGAACTCCCAATCTAGGTTTCTTTCTGGAGGTTTCTGTATTTAAAGGAATTTTTGGCGTAGGTCTCACGTCAGGGTGGTCTCTGAGCCATCCACGAGATAGGGGGCGCGCCCGGGGGGTAGGGCACGCCGCCCACCCACGTGGGCAACCCGGGACTCTTCTGGCCCAACTCTTTTACTCCAGGGGCTTCTTTTGGTCCATAAAAAATCACCAAAAATTGGCACATCAATTGGACTCCGTTTGGTATTCCTTTTCTGTAAAACTCAAAAACAAGGAAAAAACATAAACTAGCACTGGGCTGTAGGTTAATAGGTTAGTCCAAAAAATCATATAAATGCATATAAAACATCCTAGATGGATAATATAATAGCATGGAACAATCAAAATTATAGATACGTTGGAGACGTATCATAGCACACGTAGTAACGTGAAATATGATTATTTTATCCTACTATATGACAAGCAGTGAGGTGCCAGGCAACTTAGCTATCCGTGATGGACTCTCTTGAACTCCATCATTATTTATCTCTCCGCGTTTGAGCTGTGCATTTTTCGATGGGCCTGGGAGTTGAGCTAGTAGGGCAGTGGCCTGGGTCCAAAGTAGTAGAAGTAGCACAAAAACATTTTTTGAGTGTAGGCTTTTCCTTCCTCAAGCCTGCCTACTAGAATCGCCCGTGCTTGGAAGGGAAGGTGAAGGAAAAACATAGGAATTGGAAAGTTTCCTATGGTACTACTATTCATGCATTTGGTTCAAAGGAATGGAGCAAAGAAAACTGTAGGATTTGTTCCTTTAGTGTCTCCTTGAAAGAAAAACCATAGGAATTTTAATTTCCACTTGTCCTGCTTTTCAAATTCCTATTCATGAAGAACAATACTAAGAGATAGTAGCATAATAGCATTATAATCATAGATTTTCTTGTGGGTTGACTTAATCTCACCGTGCTTTTTTACATCCTGTGGTATTCCAATTCTTGTGAACCAAACACCCAGATTGGCAGAAATCCTGTGTTTTTAAATTCTCTGTTTTGCATGTTCATTCCTATCCTTTTCCTGTGTATTTCCTATCCCTGCATTGTTAGAATCCTCAAATTCAAACAAGCCCTTACACAGTTACTTCTGTTACAGATATGTGTCAAAGAAAACCTTGTGTGGTTTGTTCCGCTCCTGCTGCGCTGTGTTCCACCCCAGCTCAGCTGCTCCAACGATGGAAGGGTTCACCACAGCAGGGATCCGCTCTCCAGACTGTCTTTCACCACCTCAGATCTTCTTCCCTGCCGCTGGCAACCACGACAACTGCATTACCATCATCAACTGAGCAGATGACCTTGACGACTACACGGGTCCGCAAGAGAGGTCGCACTCTTCCGTGCTTGCTTATGTTATGCATCGCTTAATATGATGACATGCTACTTTATCGTCTTGTTCACCTATTAGACTCCGAGTCAGGTCCAAACTAATGCTGAAACTTGAGTTTTCAAATGGTTGTGGGGTACATATTGGGGCAGCAATCAGTACTATCTGGTTAATCTCGGGTGTCTACTATGAGTTTCATGTTGGGTGCAAACAAACATTAAAGGAGCCATTATCTGTATTTTTTAACTAAAGCAATTATCTGCCTACTATCATTGTTTTGGGTCTATCCACAGTTTGCTACCATCACTCTGGATTTGTGCATGCACTCCTTACATAATCTCACTATGGTTTATTCCTATGCATGTCAGTTATTGCACACAATGGAACTGGACATGTAGAGCAAAAGAGACGAGCCTTGTGTGGCAATAAAATTTCATGTAGACATCGCTCCATGGTGGGCGCAAAGGCAGCCCCCCTCCACCCATTTCGGATTGTAATCAAGAGGAAGATAACTATTCTGAGGGGGATTCAGACCACTCCTATTTACCCCCTGAGGTCTTTGCTCTAACTTGGCATGCTGATGTTGGTAATATCATGCATATGGTGCCTTGCATTGCTTACTTTACACATCAAATATGTCATCTGCTTAGTTTAGACATGCTTTGTGTGAATGTCATATGCTTAGTTTCTTTATCGTATATGTGAATCATGCAATGCCATCTTGTTTAGCCAGGCATCATATATGTGAATTTTGCAATGCCACCCTGGTTAGACAGCCATTTTATATGTGAATTATATCATGCCATCATTTTTTTATTACGTACTAAATTTGTCAACAATTTTAGTACATTCAATTACTCTTCCTGTGCATCAGCCATTCGGCACAGTCATGGAAAATCTAGAGTGGAAACAAGGTCTTCAGAGTAGACAATGCTATCTGACAAAGTGCATGTCTTGCTGGTTACGGATAGCTCCTCGGAGGAGGATTCAGAGATAGAGGACCAGTCCTATCCCCCCCCCCCTCGAGGTGCATGCTCTAACTTGGCGGGGTTATGTTGCTCATATCATGCGTATGGTATCTTGCATTGATATGTCATTTGCTTAGTTTAGACATGCTTTGTGTGAATGCCACCTGTTTAGTTTCTAATTACCATATATGTGAATTATGCAATGCCATCTTGTTACAAGGCATTATATATGTGAATTATCCAATGGCATGTTGTTTAGCCAAGCGTTATATATGTAAATTATATCATGTCGTCCTTTTTTGTATTTCTCATTGCATTTGTCGACAATGTTTGTATATTCGACTGCTCTTCCTGTGCATCGGCCATTTGAATTGGTGATGGAGAAATCTGGAGTGAAAACAAGGTCTTCAGAGCAGACAATGCTACCTGCTGAAGCAGATATCTTGTTGGTTACAGATAGCTCTTCAGAGGAGGATTCAAAGGCAAATGACCATTCCTATTATCCCCTGAGGTGTATGCTCAAACTTGGCAGGTTTATATTACTCATATCATGCATACGTTGTATTGCAATGCTTAGTTTTTACATCATATACACAATATTGAATGCCATCTCCTTAGTTGACACATCATATATGTGATTGCCCTCTGCTCACTTGCTTAGTATATAAATCATATATTTGAATTATATCATGCCATGATGTTTACATAGATAGCATGTATCTGAATTATGGCATGCCAACCCATTTTCAAAAGACATAATATAGCTATATCATCTCATCATGTTTACATAGTTATCATATTTTTAATTATGTCATTCTATTCGTGAATTATATCATGCCATCATGTTTCCATCGACGGCATGTTTGTGATTTATGGCATGCCAACCACTTTAATAGACACATCATATAGTTATATCATGTCATCATGCTTACATAGTCATCATATTTTGAAGTATGTCATTCTATCATGTTTAGTTAGCCATCATACATGTGAAATCGTGTCATGCTATCCTGTTTAATTAGCCACCATATATGTGAAATTATGTCCTGCTATTCTGTTTGGTTAGACAACATAAATGTGAATTATTTCATGCCATGTTTTCTTCCCTACTATCCATTGCACCTGTCTATCTTACAATGTATGTACATTCAATTATTACAATGTATGTACATTCAATTATTTTTCTTGTTTATCAGCCATTTCAATTGGAGGGGGTGATGGCAGTATCTGTGGGAGTAAAAACACGGTCTTCAGAAAAGATCATGCTACCTGTCGATGCAGATAGAACCACGGTTGTACTTGCCCAAGAACCAGCCCCACCACAGATAACCCAGACTCATGCAGATTGTACCCCTACCCAGTTGGACAGAGAACCAGCTACACCCCTTCTAACCCCAACCCCAGCAGATAGTAATCCAGTTCCAGTTGACACTGGACCGTCTCCACCACAAAGCACCCAAACACGAGCAATTAGTAAGGCAACTGCAGTGCCCAAAGCACGAGGACCACCACTCCGAACCCCAAGTCAACGCTTAAATCAGAAGAAGAATTGTTCTCAGGTCAGGTTCCGTAGCTATGGTTCATACTACTTTGCTCTTGCATCACTGTATTTACTCATACTAACTAATTTCAAATTTGAAGGATGCAATTGAAAATCCAATGGCGCAACAGGTATGTTCAAACTTGTTTCTTTAACGTGTTTGCTATTGTAACTTGCTTTATGTTGATTTCAGTTTCAATTGAATAAATAGTTATATTCTCATGCCATGCACATTACAAATGTTGCTATTGCTGTGTAGTTTCCCACACTTCCATTCTGTCTATGCTGCTTTGTCTTAAATAGAAATGATTCGAACTGTCTCTATCTTGATTTGGCAACAAAACTAGAATGATATAGACCATATAGTGACCATACTACATAGATATATGTTTGTTTCATGCTATTATCTTGTCCACCTTACTACTGAACTGGTTTACCAAAATGAGTTTCATTTACAACATGGTAAACATGTGATGTGTTTGTTTGTTTCTCTTTTAGAACGCTGATAAAATATTGGAGAAGAGTACCCCGTTATGCAATGGTAAAGGAAGTAATGCAGATAAGGTTCAAGATATGAGACATCCCTGTTGGTCTCCAAGAAAGCTGATAAAAACTAGATTGAAGACACTGAGACAACCCCAAAGTCATGTCTTGATGTAGTGTTCAAGTTACTGGCTACTACTGTTGGCACCAGCTCTTCGAACTCGCTGCATGAATCAGTTCGGCTTCTTGAGTCTCAACTTCAAGTTGAAAGACATCGATCAGATGTTATGCGACAGGAAGCCGAAGGACTGAAGAAGTCCCTTTAGAATTCAGATGCATACTTTCTGGTGTAACAGCAAGTGCTGGAGGATTTAAGCGCCAAACAAGAGAAAGTTAATAAGCTTTCTAAGCATCTTGCCAGCATTATGGGTACCCAGGATATTGTTTCTTGAGCTCTTCTGACGTGGTTTCAGTTTTGGACGTGTTTTGTTGTGGTGTTTATTTGCACTGATCAGCAACTTTGACAACCAGTGTATATGATATGCTGCTTTTTCCCTATATTTGAACTGGTGGTGATCTTTGATGCCCAGTGGATGTAATATGTGTAATAGCCGTGATAGCCTAGCGTAAGTTGCTTGCTTAATTATTTCCTTATTGTCTTGTTTATTTGTTTGCTTGTAGTCAGTGCAATTCTTTTTCCGCGGTTTGCTAGTGGCCGCAATAACATATTTTTTTAAAACTGGGCCACAGTAACCATGGGCTACATATTTACTGCAGTTACCATGGGCCTCCTACGGGCCGTAGAAACAATGGGCCTTCTAAGGGTCATAGAAACAATGGGCCTTCTATGTGCCGTAGCATCAATGGGCCTTCTACGGGCCATATGATGGATAGGCCAAACATGGGACAATAACAGACCGCATTATGGGCTGTAAACGGGCTAGATTTGGAATCGTCCATTCATGGGCCGACTATAACTGGCCATTGTTAATCGGCCGTATATGATGACGCTATGAAAACGGCCCAACAGATTAATGGGCCGCAAATGGGCCGATTGTAACCACGGGCAGAATTTAGCCCACGAGCAGAAAAGGCCAGTAATGGGCCGTAAGTAACCGAATGCTGGAAATGAGTGTCGGTATCAAAACCGGCGGATCTCGGGTAGGGGCTCCCGAACTGTGCGTCTAGGTGGATGGTAACAAGAGACAAGGGACACGAAGTTTTACCCAGGTTCGGGCCCTCTCGATGGAGGTAAAACCCTACGTCCTGCTTGATTAATATTGATGGTATGGGTAGTACAAGAGTAGATCTACCACGAGATCAAGGAGGCTAAACCCTAGAAGCTAGACTATGGTATGATTGTTGTATCTTGTGTTGGGTTGTCCTACGGACTAAAACCCTCCGGTTTATATAGACACCGGAGAGGGTTAGGGTTACACAAAGTCGGTTACAATGGTAGGAGCTCTAAACATCCGCATCGCCTAGCTTGCCTTCCACGCCAAGGAAAGTCCCATCCGTACACGGGACGAAGTCTTCAATCTTGTATCTTCATAGTCTAGGAGTCCGGCCGAAGGTATAGTCCGGCCATCCGGACACCCCCAAATCCAGGACTCCCTCAGTAGCCCCCGAACCAGGCTTCAATGACGATGAGTCCGGCGCGTAGATTGTCTTCGGCATTGCAAGGCGGGTTCCCCTTCCGAATTTCGTGTACCTGTTGAATAATGTCCTGTTCTTTGTAAATGCAGCGCTCCTTGGCTTCTACGCCCAATAATGGTCGTCTTACATGTGTCAAATGAATACGAAAAGTCTGGGTGTTTTTACATTCACACCCCTAGCCGCGTAAATGAGCCGCCTATTTAAAGGAATGGGGATTTAGATCTAAACCACACCTTCTCCCCTCCGCGAGTAGTCATCAGAGCGCATCCAGAAAAGGTCCATTCCACCATGGCCAGCTGTTGAACCTCCTCCTCTCGCCCTTCCAGTCCTAAGCCCGGAGACTGGGAGAGGTGCTCCATCCCGCATAGCGAGCTAGTATCGCTTTAGACCAAGGGATTCCTCCCTCCGGCCTACATGGTCCTGGTTCGAACCGGACTCGCCGCCTATAATGGCGGAGAGCAAGCGGAGAGCGCCCCCACTCCCTCCAAAGGAGAGCGGGTATGCCTTGTCCCTTATCTAATAAGGGGACTCGGATTTCCAATTCATCCGTTTCTCCGAGGGCTTCTGGAGTTCTATGGCCTCCAGCTGCACAACCTCACACCTGCCTCTATATTGCATATCGCGGGCTTCGTTGCCCTTTGCGAGCTGTTCTTGGGTGTTGAGGCTCATTTCGCGCTGTGGAAGAGGTTGTTCTGCCTGGTGCCCCGTTCTCAAGAGGGGTTAATATATGAAGTGGGCGGAGCCGAAGTGTGGTGCATCGCCGGGACCGGATATCTATCCGGAACCCCAAAGGTGTCCGAGGACTGGCCTTCGAAATGGTTCTATATAGAGGATGTCCCGCTGCCAGATCCTGTTCGGATCGGCCTCCCTGAGTTCAACAGTGCTCCCCCGAAGAAGCGCCTAAGCTGGCGCCCACGGAGCCCTCAGAGAGAAAGTGACAAGGACGTCCTTTACCTAATGGGCCGGATAAGATTATTGGCTCATTCCGGACTAACCATGATTGGAGTCATGGCCATATGCATCATGCGGGGGGTGCAGCCGCTTCAATATAGAAGTCACCCCATGTGGGATTTCAACGGGGAGGACGATGCCACCCGTCACTGCCGTAAGGGGCCGGACTCGGCTGCCGCTCTGATAAAGATCTTGTTCACTTTGTACAAGGGAGAAGAGGAGGAATTTCTCCGCGTCAACCCTCAGGGTGGTTTTACCATGTATAATCCTCCGAACTGGGTAAGCGAACGCTTTCACCAGTCCATCCATTTTGTATTCTTACTGTTAAATATATGGTCTGGCGACTTCGACGCAGGAACTGCGCCAGGCTGTTAAAAAGATAAACAGCCCCCCCTCCACAACCCGAGGATCCGGGACGGTCCCTCGACCCGGCCTCCCAAGAGGATTCGGACATATCTGTGGAGCTAATTGATGGGGTATTCTATCAATTAAGTAAGGACAACGCCTTGGTGGCCATTACGGCCGATTACCCAGGGCTAATCCCCGCCTTCCAGGTAACTAAGACCGAAATCCCAGTACTTTGAAAGGGGACCCATTCTCGCGTGTTTTTGATGACCGTATAACAACCGTGTTTAGCAGAGGAGGTTTTTGAGGCGGGAGGCCGAGCCTACGGCGACCAGACCATGAGGGGCTGCGGGGCCCCGTGGGATAAAAAGAAGTGTAGTCCGAACCGAGGTACCGGCGCAGAGGTACATCGCACCTTTTTTATTCCCCGGTGTTATTCCTTCAAGGCATATTAACACTCGTGCTCTGTTCAGGACAAAGAGACCTCGCCGGACTATATCCGGAGAGGCTGCCAATCGCGCCTCCACCAGCCAGGCCCCACGGCCTAGCCCGGAGGCGGAGGCGAACACGAGGCGCGTACCGGACGCTCTTGCGACAGAGGATGCGGACAGGCTGTCTGCCATCCATTCCGAGGTGGAGAGTGCCATGCACCACAGGCGTCACCGGACTGTTCTTCGCGACGCTTGTTTCTCCCAAGAGGCGTCTGATGCCTTCAATTCGGGAGAGGTGTATCTCCGTGCCGCTCAAAATGCTCTAGCCTGAGCCACGAAGCAATATGTAAAAGAGATATGGGTGAGAAAATTTAATGGTTATATATATCAGTAGCCCTCGAGACTTGAAACAGTTAGAATAACTGATTTAAGGACCGTGTAATACGCAGGTTCTTTCATAGAAGAATACCCAACTGTCCCAGGAGCTAAAAGAGTGCAAAGCCCAACTTGAGGCCGCACTAGCCTCGACGGGGGAGCCCAAGGAGCCCCCCTCTGGTAATATATGCTTCAAAAAGATAAGTGTGAAGTGCGGCATATGTGCCGACCTGACAAATGAAATTGCAGGCGGTGCCGGACTAGATCCGGACAAGCAACAACTCCCACGCCGGCTAAAGGCTGGCGAGAGCGTGCTAACAAAGATGAGGCGGGAGAAGATTGATCTTCAGGATGCCAACACCAAGCTGGGTGTTGAACTGAAAGATGTTCGTGCCCAGCTGTCAGACTCCGTTAAGGAGAATCAGCGGCTTCGACGCGGCATATTTAGTAAGTGCTTGAACGAACTTTTGAAAAAAAAAGGTTCGGCGAGGAAGTCGACTAACAGAGTGATGTCTGTAGGTATGCTAACAGGTCGTCCTGTAGAGGAGATGCCCGGTTCTACGGGTGACCTTCTTCCCGAGCTATCGCAACTGCACGAGCGAGTTCGGCAGGCGATGCAAGGCGTTGCCCAAGCCTTATGGCCATCCCTCCCCATGCCCGAGGGCCTTGGAGAGCTTGCAGAGAAGCTGAAGGGAGCACGGCGGCGCTTCCGATTGTGGAAGATAACGGCCTGCCGTCAAGGCGCTAGGGAGGCCTGGGCCATGGTGAAGACGCGGTACACAAAGCCTGACCCAAACCACATGGCCGAGGTCGGACCTGTAGGGCCCGATGGGAAGGATATCCCTGTAAGCTTAGTATACGGCCAAGTAGAATTGGCCGCAAAGTATTCCCAGCAGGACTGTAAATTAGACAGCCTGTTAGATGGTATTGAAGAGGAATACAATCAGTCAGAGTGACTATGTAATTTTAATTGACATGTGTAATGCCTTCTAGCCAGATTGTAGATCGTTTGTCATTGCCGACCTTTTCGATTCGACCTCGGGACCTGACGGTCCGGAGTGTGTCCGAATACCCTTGCGGTTATATAAAAACCGGGGTATGCATGGAGACCAGGCGTAGGGGTCATTAGTGCTTTATCAGACAAGTGCCCAACTAGTTATGTTATATTACATGGTTAGCAAGAAACATCTTCCAGGGAGAATAGTTCCGTTAGGGGTTCCTTTCTCTGGGAGGCATGCCCTAAAGTGCATGTCCGGACTACGAACGCAGAAAAAGCATCTGGGGGCACATAAGTAAACAAGTACAAAGGTCATCTTTAGTTCACCGACCGAATATTCCCTTAAGAACGCTAGCTTTCGGCTTCACCCAGTCTGAGGTACACATCCGGCTAACCCGGCAGTAACAGTCGCAGAGGTGCTCCCTTTACCACCTAGCCAAACAATCGGGAATGTAGGGGTAAGCACAGGATCCAGGCAACCCAGCTTGGCCAAAACTTAAGTCATATCGATGCATATAATGGTGAATAAAAGGTACATGTGGAAGTTTGACACATGTGTTGGGCATGAATCCCGTATAAATAAGCTTCTGTTTAAAGAAGCCCCCAGGTTTCAGTGAGCGCGGGTAGCGCGTCACTTGATGAGCCTTTAAGGGCTATATAAGAGAGAAAAAAGGGGGGAAGGAGAGAAATGTAAGACAGAAAATGTAAAAAATGGACAGAGGAAGGAGACGAACACAGAGTCCGGCGCTAGGCATAGAATCTTCGGAGATGGGCTGCGTTCCATGGGTTCGGCTCGAGTCGGTTATCCGATGCATCTCGCAGGCGGTACTGTAATGCCCTCGATGCGGCTATATCTCCGACGTGTCGAAGCACGACTTAGAGGCATAACCGCATTGAAACCAATGTCGCAAGTGAGGTAATCTTCACACAACCCATGTAATACATAAGGGAAAGAGATACATAGTTGGCTTACAATCGCCACTTCACACAATACATGAGTAAAGCTTTACATTAAACAAATACGATCAAGGTCTGACTACGGAACCAAAATAAAAGAAGAACCCCAAAAGCGACAAAGGTCCCCGGTCGACCCCAACTAGGCTCCACTACTGATCGATTAGAACGAAACAACATAAAGGATGAGATCTTCATCGAGCTCCTCCTGAGCCTGGTTGCGTCATCTGCTCGGTCTCAACGGCACCTGCAAGCTGGTTTTGGAAGTATCTGTGAGTCACGGGGACTCAACAATCTCACACCTGCGAGATCAAGACTATTTAAGCTTATAGGTAGGGTAAAAGGTATGAGGTGGAGCTGCAGCAAGCGACTAGCATATATGGTGGCTAACATACGCAAATGAGAGCGAGAAGAGAAGGTAAAGCACGGTCGATGAACTATGATCAAGTGATCCTAGAACAACCTACGTCAAGCATAACTCCAACACCATGTTCACTTCCCGGACTCCGCCGAGAAGAGACCATCACGGTTACACACGCGGTTGGTGTATTTTAATTAAGATCAACTTCGGGTTTTCTACAACCGGACATTAACAAATTACCATCTGCCACATAACCACGGGCATGGCTTTCGAAAGTTCAAACCCTGCAGGGGTGTCCCAACTTAGCCCATTATAAGCTCTCGCGATCAACGAAGGATATTCCTTCTCCCCGGGAAGACCCGATCAGTCTCGGAATCCCGGCTACAAGACATTTCGACAGTAATAAAACAAGTCCAGCAAAGCCGCCCGATTGTGCCGACAAATCCTGATAGGAGCTGCACATATCTCGGTCTCAGGGCACATCCGGATGAACACTCCGTACAGCTAAAACCAAGTCTCGAGTTGCCCCGAGGTGGCGCTGTAAAGGGCTCTAGTTCGGACCAGCACTTAGAGAAGCACTGGCCCGGGGGGGCTGAATAAAGATGACCCTAGGGCTGGCCGACCCAAGGGAAAGGGATAGGTGGTAGGAAAATGGTAAAACCAATTGTTGGGCCTTGCTGGAAAAGTCTTATTCAAAGCGAACTATCAAGGGGGTCCCATAAATCACCCGACCGCGTTAGGGACGCATAATCCGGGAACGTAACACCGATATGACGGAAACTAGGGCGGCAAGAGTGGAACAAAACAACAGGCATAAGGCTGAGCCTTCCACCCTTTACCAAGTATATAGATGCATTGATTAAATAAGATATATTGTGATATCCCAACAAGTAAACATGTTCCAACAAGGAACAACATCTCCATGTTCCAACAAGGAACAAACTTCATCTTCACCTGCAACTAACAACACTATAAGAGGGGCTGAGCAAGGCGGTAACATAGCCAAACAACGGTTTGCTAGGACAAGGTGGGTTAGAGGCTTGGTTTAACAATATGGGAGGCATGATAAGCAAGTGGTAAGTATCGCAGCATAGGCATAGCAAAAGAGCGAGCAACTAGCAAGCAAAGATAGAAGTGATTTCGAGGGTATGGTCATCTTGCCTGAGATCCCTCAAGGAAGAAGAACGAGTCCATGAAGAAGACAAACGGACGTAGACGAACGGATCCTCACAACTTTGGAACGAAACCGAAGCTAACGAGAGAAGCAACCCGGAAACAAACAACATAGTAAACAACCACCACATACACATGGCATGATATGCGGGATGTTGTATGCAATGCATATGCATGCTTCGGAAGGAAAAAGATGAACCAGGCATAATCTTGGCAAACCAAGTATACCACTGGAAAGGTGAGGTGATTTCGGTTGAAATCGATATAAAGATCACCGTGATCGGATGCACGGTTTGCAAATGACAAGCAAAACAAGAATGACAAGATTCTGCCATTAACAGCATGATGCTACTTAGCAAGCAACAAGAAATTAAGCTACTGCACCCAAACATATCAACAAAGCATATGGCAGTGATCTACTCAAGATGCTTGACAAAATATGAACACTGATCTCCGGCTAAATCACACCACAACAGGTCCAAACAAGCATGGCAAACGTGCAAAAGATAACAGGTTCACAGACATTGAAAATACTAACATGCCAGAATTAACATCAGGATGACATGTTTAGAGCAAGGAAACAACATGCTACATGAACACAATATAGCAAAGCAAGGCATGGCATGAATCTACTCAAATCATAGAACAAAAGGCCCTTAATGACCATGAGGCAGAAAGGACTAGAAAATATAATAACACCCATGTCAATTAAGCAAGTTACGTTACAGGTTTCAGACTTAGCAGAAAACTGGACATGTCAAAAACAGATAACAAGTAGGCATGTTTACGAGCTCGATGCACTCACTACATAGCATTGCATGATAAACTAAGCATACATGCATCAAGAAGACATGACATAGAAGCTAGACATGGCAAGAACAACACCATAGCAAGCAAGGATCAACTACAACAAGCTTGGCAAAATCGAATAACATGTAAACAATCTGCCAGTAACATTTTATAGCAAAAGTAGAGCTCGATTGATTCAAGCTATGGCACTCCATAATTACAACCAAAAGCATGGATGGATAGAGCACATTCATATGTTCAAAACATCCTTACTGATCATGCTAAAAAAAGGCATAGATCTCTCTGAAACATCAAGAACACATGGCATAAAAAAAGGCATAGATCTCTCTGAAATCAGCAACATTATGTACCCTAGTTTGCATGCTTGTGCTAGTCACCACAAAGATGAAAAAAATACATGGCATACACCCCTGTAAATATAGCATGGCATATTACAAAACAAATGTAGGACTCAACTCCATAGGTTGCACACATCAATCATGGCAAAAATGACAAAAGTGCATCTACTGAAACAGATCTGAAACTAACATCACATAGCCCTCTTCTAACAGCATTTCGGGCATCAAGATGAGCTCAAATGAGAATGATGCAATGAGATGAAATGATTTACTCATCGATACGAACAATTTGACATATTACACCCACAAAACGGAGCAGTAAGCAGAGAGTTTCGGCACGCTGAACATGGCAACATAATGCAAAATATTCGGGACTTGGACGAATTTCGGGGTCAACCTGCGAGATCCGGATCTGGATCTGGATCGGGCCTCGCCGGAGATGGGGAAGAAGACGGTGGCCGGCGGGGCTCGGGGCGCGGGGAGGCCGGGGAGGCGCGGAGGAAGGCGCGGGCGGGGAGCGGCGTCGCCAGAGCGAGGCGGGGCCGCGTGGGGACGCGGGGACGAAGCGGCGGCGGTGCGCGGTGTGGCGGCGGCGGGCGGAGGCGGCGCGCCGGCGAGCGAGGCGGCGGGGCAGCGTGGCCGGGCGGCGGACGTCGGGCGCGGGCGGGGCGTGCCGGCGGGCGGAGATGGCGGCGGCGGCGCACGGGCGGAGCCCGGGGCTCGGGCGCGCAGCGTGGCCCGGTCGGGCCCGGGGGCGGGCCGGCGATGGGCCTGGCGGCGCGGGCGGCGCTGGAGCGGGGCGCCGGGACGCGTGGCGGCCTGGGAGTGGAGGAGAGAGGCGGCGGCGCTGAGGTGTCGGCCTCCGATTCGTCGGAGCGACGTGGCGGTGGCGGTGGACATGTCCGGCCGCCGGGCGGACATGTCCGGCGGCACGAGGAGGGAGAGGGTTAGGGTTCATCTGCGCGAAAATTCCGGGAGGAGCACATATTTATAGGTAGAAGGAGATAGGAAGCTCCAAATGGAGTGCGGTTTTCGCCCACACGATCGTGATCGAACGACCGAGAAGATGGAGTGGGTTTGGATGGGTTTTGGGCCACTTTAAAAGGGGTGTTGGGCTGCACCAAAAGAGGCTTTCGCGGTTACCCGGTTAACCTTTGGAGTATCAAACGAACTCCGAATGACCCGAAACTTGACAGGCGGTCTACCGGTGCTATACCAGGGCCGCTTAGCAAACCTCGGTCCATTCCGAGAAAGTTTAATACCTGCTCACGGAAAAAGGTAAAAGGGGACGCCGCGGAACATAGGAGCGCTGGATTGCAAAACAGACAACGGGGAAAATGCTCGGATGCATAAGACGAACACGTATGCGAATGCGATGCACATGATGACATGATATGAAATGCAGATGATGACATGGCAAAGAGCAACACGCAAGCACATGACATGGCAACGACGGCGAATAACTGGCGGACACTTGGAGCATCGAATCCGGGGCGTTATAGGTACGCTCCACCAGTCAGGACCTGGTCGATTATGAAGGGACCTTCCCACTTGGGATTTAGTTTGTCCTTTTTCTTGTCCGGAAGGCATAGAACTAGTTCGCCAATATTGTAGTTTTTGGCCCGTACTTCTCTGCTTTGATATCTTCGAGCCTGCTGTTGATAGAATGCGGAACGGGCTTTTGCCACATCACGCTCCTCCTCCAAGGTGTCCAAACCGTCCTACCGATCAAGTTCAGCTTCTCTTTCTTCGTACATGTGCATTCGAGGTGAGTCATGAATTATGTCGCAAGGCAAAACGGCCTCTGCATCATACACCATGAAGAATGGTGTGTATCCGGTGGTGCGATTTGGCGTGGTCCGCAGCCCCCAGAGTACGGAGTCGAGCTCCTCTACCTAGTGCGTGTTGGATTCCCTGAGGGACCGCACTAATCTGGGTTTGATGCCGCTCATAATAAGACCATTTGCCCGTTCGACCTGGCCATTAGTTTGTGGGTGATAGACGGAGGCATAATCGAGCTTGATGCCCATGTTTTTGCACCAGAGTTTTACCTCGTCGGCCATAAAGTTCGTGCCATTATCAGTGATGATGATGTGGGGGACGCCGTAACGGTGTACGACCCCGGATATGAAGTCTATCACTGGTCCGGATTCGGCCGTCTTAACAGGCTTGGCTTCTATCCATTTGGTGAACTTATCCACCATGACCAGTAAGTATTTTTTCTTGTGGGTTCCACCTTTAAGGGGTCCCACCATGTCAAGTCCCCAGACCACAAAGGGCCATGTTATGGGGATGGTTTGGAGGGCGGTGGGTGGCATATGGCTTTGGTTTGCAAAAAGCTGGCAACCGACGCATCGTTGGACTAAGTCCTGAGCGTCTGCCCGGGCCGTTGGCCAATAAAAGCATGTACGGAAAGCCTTGCTTACAAGGGACCGAGCTGCAGCGTGATGACCACCGAGTCCGGCGTGAATTTCAGCCAGCAAGTTCCACCCTTCCTCTTCGGAGATGCACCTTTGAAGGACTCCGGTAGTGCTTTTCTTATAAAGCTCTCCCTCATGGACTTTATAAGCTTTAGATCTCCGCACTATGCAGCGTGCCTCATTTTGGTCCTCTGGGAGTTCCTTCCTAGTAAGGTAAGCTAGGAATGGTTCTGTCCACGGGGCGATAACGGCCATTATTACGTGGGCTGAAGGTGTGACTTCATTGGCGGAGCCTCCAATTGTGTCAGATTGTTCGTCATCGGGTAGTGCGGTTGAGTCCGGAATGTTATTGCCGGATTCCCCTTCCCATACTACGGATGGCTTGAACAGCCGTTCCAAGAAGATGTTGGGGGGGGGGGACTGTGTCGCGTTTTGCGCCGATGCGTTCCAGGACGTCTGTCGCCTGATTGTTTTCCCAGGCTATATGATGAAATTCGAGCCCTTCGAACCGAGCTGACATTTTTAGGATTGCGTTGCGATAAGCTGCCATTTTTGGATCTTTGGCATCGAAGTCTCCATTTATTTGGGATATTGCAAGGTTCGAATTCCCTCGCACTTCTAGGCGTTGAATGCCCATGGATACTGCCATCCGGAGACCATGTAAAAGGGCCTCATATTCGGCTGCATTATTGGAGTCTGTGTACATAATCTGGAGTACGTATTGAACTGTGTCTCCCGTGGGGGACGTCAAAATGACGCCAGCCCCCACACCGGCCAACATTTTAGAGCCGTCGAAATGTGTGATCCAGTTTGAATATGTGTCGTACTCTTTAGGGAGTTCGGCCTCCGTCCATTCTGCGATGAAGTCGGCCAAAACTTGCGACTTAATAGCTCGCCGTGGCTTGTAAGTTATATCGAATGGGAGGAGCTCGATGGCCCATTTTGCAATCCGGCCCGTTGCTTCACGGTTGTTCATAATGTCGTTAAGTGGTACTTCGGAGGCTACTGTTATCGAACACTCTTGAAAGTAGTGTCGCAGCTTCCGGAGATGAAGCGGCTTAGAGGGGTAGTGCCTTTTCCCCCAGGCGGGAGATGAAGCGGCTTAGAGCCGCCACGCATCCGGTCAATTTTTGTATTTGTTTGAGGTCCTTTGGGATATCCAATTGCGACAAGGCTCGGATTTTGGCTGGATTTGCTTCAATTCCTCTGCCGGATACGATGAAGCCCAAGAGCTTTCCGGCTGGAACACCAAAAACGCATTTTTCCGGGTTGAGCTTGATGTCGTATGTTCGGAGGTTATCAAATGTAGGCCTCAAGTCGTCTACTAGAGATTCGACATGTCTTGTTTTTACGACCACATCATCCACGTATGCCTCCACTGTTTTGCCGATCTGGTTCGCCAGACATGTCTGAATCATGCGCTGATATGTCGCGCCGACGTTTTTGAGCCCAAAGGGCATTGTGTTGAAGCAGAATGGGTCATATGGTGTGATGAATGCCGTTGCGGCTTGGTCTGACCCTGCCATCTTGATTTGATGGTAGCCGGAGTATGCGTCGAGGAAACACAACGAATCGTGTCTTGCAGTGGCGTCGATAATTTGATCGATGCGGGGGAGGGGGAAGGGATCCTCTGGGCAAGCCTTGTTAAGGTCTTTGAAATCAACGCACAGGCTACAGGATTTGTCCTTCTTTGGTACCATCACCAAGTTTGCTAGCCAGTCCAAATGTTTTATATCTCTGATGAATCCGGCCTCCAATAGCTTGGCTAGATCCTCTCCCATGGCATGTCTCTTGGGTTCGGAGAAACGCCGAAGGGCTTATTTGACAGGTTTGAATCCTTTTAGGATATTTAAGCTATGTTCGGCCAGCCTGCATGGGATTCCTGGCATGTCTGAAGGGTGCCAGGCGAAGATGTCCCAATTTTCACGTAGGAATTCTCGCAATGCGGCGTCTACATCAGAGTTTAATTGTGCCCCGATGGAAGCTGTTTTATTGGGGTCCGTTGGATGGACCTGGAATTTGACTATTTCGTCCACTGGTTTAAAGGAGGTGGACTTGGATCTTTTGTAGAGTATCACATCGTCCCTATTTACCGTGGAGTGCAGCGTAGTCAGTTCCTCAGCCGCTAGGGCTTCGGATAGTGCCTCAAGGGCCAATGCGGTTGTCTTGTTTTCGGCGCGGAGCGCTATGTCCAGATCACTAGCGAGAGTGATAGTTCTGTTCGGCCCGGGCATCTTGAGCTTCATGTACCCGTAATGGGGTATTGCATGCAAGATTGTAAACGCTTCCCGCCCTAGCAGAGCGTGGTATCCACTACTGAACGGGGCCACCTGGAACGTGACCTCTTCAGACCTGTAATTATCCGGCATGCCGAACACCACATCTAGTGTGATTTTTCCTGTACAGCGCGCTTCCCGACTGGGGATTATTCCTCTAAAGGTTGTGCTGCTTTGCTCGATGCGGTTCCAGTCTATTTCCATTTTTGAAGGGTTTCCTCATAAATGAGGTTCAATCCGCTGCCTCCGTCCATGAGTACCTTGGTGAGGCGAAAGCCGTCCACTATTGGACTGAGGACCAATGCAGCTGGTGCTCGAGCTGTTCGGAATTTAGGTTCATCACTGGCATTAAAAGTAATAGCCGTGTCACTCCATGGGTTTATTTTTGCTACTTGATAAACTTCGGCAAGACTGTGGAGTGTTCTTTTTCGCATATTATTTGATGCGAAAGTCTCGAAGACTGTTAAGACTGTACTGGAGTCCCTGAGGTGGCTTTCCGCGGCCTCCGGAATTAGGAGATCTTTGCCAATTTTGTCCACCTGCCGGAGTATCCAACATGCTCTAAGGCTGTGAGTTGGTGTGGCGTCCTCTGTACTATGAATTTTACAGGGTCCATTAAGCCATCCTTCCAGTACGGTTCCACGCCCTGTAGAGAGTTTTGGTTTTTTGGTGTTTAACTCGGGTGTTTGACGATGATACACCCATTTATTTCGGACGGGGTTTCTATTCAGGGCCGGATTATCCCAAAATTTTATTTCGGTTTTCCAGGCGCTTTCCATCGCACAGTACTTTTGTACTATGGACGCCAAGTCAGTGAAGCGTGTAATATCGCGACGACCTATGGCATTGAGGATTCCCTTGTTCGTGCAATTATTGCAGAATATTGAAATTGCATCTTCGTCACGGCATTCCTTTATCCTGTTCATAACCAGGAGGATGTACTGTTTCTTCGGGTTTTTGCCTGATTTGGGATAGATCGCTTACGTTCGGGTGGGTGGGTGTAATCAAATCCGAAACCTCTCCCACTCTGGGACTCAAAGGCCAAGGAGTTTCCGAACTCTGAAGTTTGGATTCTTGGAGGTTGTCCGATGAATCTAGCCCGCTGCCTGATTCGAATTTCAGGTCTTGAGTTACGTCCTCCCCTCCGCGGATATCCGGCTTGGAGGGATCGGGAATCCGGACGTAGCTAGTCCTTAGGATAGATGAAGGATCGCCGCACTGCGCCTCGACCATGGCAACGTGATGGGTGGCTTGGGGAGAGTTAATTTCTCTTAGATCGGGTTTAAGCCCAACTTGGTCGTAATCTGTAGCGACCCCCAGGGCGGCGATGCGATCGAAGAGCTCGTTTACGGAAGAAAGCTCCATTGGATCTAACTGATCGACGAGTTCCGAGCTGACGTGAAGATTGCTTTTGATGACCCGAGAGGTCACCATCGGCGCAACAGCCGAACAGGCGGTCATAAGAAAACCACCTAGCCGGAGAGTTTGGCCGACAGCCAAGGCTCCCTTAGTAACGGCGCCGTCTTTAAAGACGGGAAGAGGCATCCTTCCTGATTGCGACGGCACAGAGGAACTCTCAATGAAAGCACCAATGTTGGTGTCAAAACCGGCGGATCTCGGGTAGGGGGTCCCGAACTGTGCGTCTAGGCGGATGGTAACAGGATACAAGGGACACGAAGTTTTACCTAGGTTCGGGCCCTCTCGATGGAGGTAAAACCCTACGTCCTGCTTGATTAATATTGATGATATGGGTAGTACAAGAGTAGATCTACCACGAGATCAAGGAGGCTAAACCCTAGAAGCTAGCCTATGGTATGATTGTTGTATCTTGTGTTGGGTTATCCTATGGACTAAAACCCTTTGGTTTATATAGACACCGGAGAGGGTTAGGGTTACACAAAGTCGGTTACAATGGTAGGAGATCTAAACATCCGCATCGCCAAGCTTGCCTTCCACGCCAAGGAAAGTCCCATCCGGAGATGGGACGAAGTCTTCAATCTTGTATCTTCATAGTCCAGGAGTCCGGCCGAAGGTATAGTCCGGCCATCCGGACACCCCCTAATCCAGGACTCCCTCAATGAGCCCAAGAATAATTGGGCCCTGAGAAGGCCGAAAGATAACACGGATTGGAAACGGCCCAATGGAATAATGGGCCATTAATGGGTATAAAGCGGTACATTGTTCATTGCGGGCTAGAGTCACCATGGGTCGTTAATGGGCCAAGAGTTACAAATGGCCTCGTATGGGCCGAAAGACATCATGGCCCATACATGGGCCGGAAGTTACAACGGGCTGGAATCATATTGGACGGCCCAGGTGAAGCTACTGGGCTTAATTCCGATAGGCCATAATGGGTCGTGAGTTAGCGGGCCGTAAATGGGCTATATATGAACTGGCCATTAACAGGCTTCCCGTGGGCCGGCCTTTTCACCGGAATGGGCCTCTGTTGGGCCGTGCCATGTGTTGACATATCATAGGCGCCTCCTGTCCCATGAATGGATGACATATGTCCCAACGGTGAGCCAACACGTGTTTCCTCCGGCCAATGAGAATTTTACATGTGGAAAATCCTCATTGGTGCGGGCTGTTAACAGGTTATCGGATCCCAAACCGGACCCGATAGCTTAACGACGATCAGTTACAGTGGATACCACGTGTTGGTCACCCTTGACGAAAGCACTTCCATGACGCGCCATTTATCATCATGGAAGTGGACACTTCCATGATGATAATTTTGGTAATGTCATGGAACACTTCTACGACAGCACATGTATGACTATCTTGATTCTGTCATAAAATCATCATGGGTGTACATGCATGATAGAAAACGTGACCTACTATGACAAACACGTATCATCACGGAAGTGTATTTTTTTGTAGTGAGTAACGGTGACGGTAATAGTGATAGCAGTAATTTTGTAGCAAGCGTAACAATGATGATAGTAGTAGTAACTTAGCAAGAACAATATAAGATAAATTCGTAGGCATTAGATCGGTGACTTGTTGGATGATATTCATCATGAGACAGTTATAACCTAGGGCGATACGGCACCAGCTCCAGTTCGTCAATATAATGTAGGCATGTATTCCATAAATAGTCATACGTGCTTATGGAAAGAACTTGCACGACATCTTTTGTCCTACCCTCCCGTGACAGTGGGGTCCCATTGGAAACTAAGGGATATTAAGGCCTACTTTTAATAGAGAACCGAAACAAAGCATTAACACATAGTGAATACATGAACTCCTCAAACTACGGTCATCACCAGGAGTGGTCCCGACTATTGTCACTCCGGGGTTGCCGGATCATAACACGTAGTAGGTGATTATAACTTGCCAGATCGGATCTAGAACATGGATATAATTATGATAACATAAAAGATTCAGATCTGAGTTCATGGCACCCGGGCCCAAAGTGACAAGCATTAAGCATGGCAAAGTCATAGCAACATCAATCTTTGAACATAGTGGATACTAGGGATTAAGCCCTAACAAAACTAACTCGATTACATGATGGATCTCGTCCAACTCCTCACCGACCAGCGAGCCTACGAAGGAATTACTCATTCCCGGTGGGGAGCATCATGAAATTGGCAATGGAGAAGGGTTGGTGATGATGAAGAACGAAGATCCCCCTCTACGGATCCCCAAACGGACTCCAGATATGGCCTCCCGAGGAAGAATAGGAGGTGACGGTGGCTCCGTCTCATGGATCGCAATAATTCTTTCTCCCTGATTTTTTCTGGAAAAATAGGATTTTATAGTGTCGGTTTCAGGGTCTGTGGGGCCACCAGGTGGGAACAACCCACCTGGGCGCGCCAGGAGAGGGGGGCGCGCCCTGGTGGGTTGTGTCCACCCAGGTGTCCCTCTCCGGTGGATCTTGGCTCCAGAAATTATTATTTATTGTATATAAATTCCTCGCAAAGTTTCGTTCCATTCCGAGAAATTTTATTTCTGCACAAAAACAACACCATGGTAGTTCTGCTGAAAACAGTGTCAGTCCGGGGTTAGTTTCATTCAAATCATGCAAATTAGAGTCCAAAACAAGAGGAAAAGTGTTAGGAAAAGTAGATACGTTGGAGAAATATCACCCTCCCGGAGGAGGAAATCATTGTTATCATCATCACCAACAACTCTCCCATCTTGGGGAGGGAAATCACCATCAACATCTTCAACAGCACCATCTCATCTCAAACCCTAGTTCATCTCTTGTGTTCAATCTTGTTACCAGAACTATAGATTGGTGCTTGTGGGTGACTAGTAGTGTTCATTACATCTTGTAGTTGATTACTATATGGTTTATTTGGTGGAAGATTATATGTTCAGATCCAATATGCTACTTAATACCCCTCTGATCTTGAGCACGATTATCATTTGTGAGTAGTTACTTTTGTTCTTGAGGTCACGGGAGAAATCATGTTGCAAGTAATCATGTGAACTTGATATGTGTTCGATATTTTGATAGTATGTATGTTGTGATTCCCTTAGTGGTGTCATGTGAACGTCGACTACATGACACTTCACCATATTTGGGTCTAAGGGAATGCATTTTGGAGTAGCAATTAGATGATGGGTTGCGAGAGTGACAGAAGCTTAAACTCCAGTTTATGCGCTATTTTGTAAGGGACTGATTGGATCCAAAAGTTTAATGCTATGGTTAGAATGTATTCTTAATACTTTTCTCATAGTTGCGGATGCTTGCGGGAGGGTTAATCATAAGTAGGAGGTTTGTTCAAGTAAGAACAACACCTAAGCACTGGTCCACCCACATATCAAATTATCAAAGTACCGAACACAAATCAAACCAACATGGTGAAAGTGAATAGATGAAATTCCCGTGTACCCTTAAGAATGCTTTGCTTATCATAAGAGACCATTTTAGCCTGTCCTTTGCCTCAAAAGGATTGGGCTACCTTGCTGCACTTTTGCTATTATTATCGTTACTTGCTCGTTACAAATTATCTCGCTATCAAACTACTATGTTGCTTACAATTTCAGGACTTGCAGACATTACCTTGCTGAAAAACCACTTGTCATTTCCTTCTGCTCCTCGTTAGGCTCGACAATCTTACTTATTGATCCCCTATACTTGTGGGTCATCAGGGTCACAACTGCAAAGGATGGTGTTTGAATTGCTAGAACTTTTATCTGTAGTGAACATGCAACTATAGGTGTGTCATCAAAAAAATTGGAATCATTCAGGGTTCGTTTGGACATTTTTATACATTAACTTAGTTTTCTAGGCATTTTAGGTACGCAATTCAAAATTAAACTACATGCAC
Organism: Aegilops umbellulata; assembly: GCA_032464435.1. Taxonomy (NCBI): domain Eukaryota; kingdom Viridiplantae; phylum Streptophyta; class Magnoliopsida; order Poales; family Poaceae; genus Aegilops; species Aegilops umbellulata. The sequence goes on from CP136056.1 coordinate 244,591,306, forward strand.
ATGCTCCGGTGCACCAAAATGGGCTGTAAAATGATATATGTGTCCATGGGTTGATGTTTATGTCCCATTCAAGAAATGGGGATGAATTTCAAACACGACGGCACCGTGGCTCTCCGGCAAACGTTGAAGTGCTTGCTTTTGTAATTCTAGTAAATAAAAAACTTGTCTGAAATTCATGAACCTTGGCATGCTATCATGGAACGGCATCAACATGCTGGGGTAAAAAATATTGTCTCATTTGGGGCAGGTTATGGTATAAGCTTCTGACAAACCAGAGCTTCTCACGAGAAGCCTCATGGTTCCATTAGGGAAACATGTCACCTTTGTGGACAAAATTATATTCGTTGCCTCTTCTTCCTTTAAATTTTTTCCTAGTGTCAACATAGAACAACAGGAGTGTCGTGTTAAATTTTGGATTTTTTGCGGGGATTGTTTGGACATTTTTATACGTTAGCTGAGTTTTCTAGGCATTTATGTGCATAATTCAAAATTGAACTATATGCACATGCTCCAGTCCATAAAAACGGGTTGCAAAATCAAATGTTTGTCCTTGGTTGCAAGCTTAGGTCACATGCAAGAAATGGGAATGAATGCCAAACACCTTGACAATGTCGCTCGGCCGCTAACATTGAGATACATGGTTTTAAAATTCTAGTAAATCAAAAACTCATTTAAAATTCGTGAAACTTGACATGATATCATGGAACGGCATCAACATGCAGTGGAAAAAATATTGTCCCATTTGTGGATGGTTTGGGTATAAGCTTCTCCCAAACCAGAGCTTCTCTCACAACAAGCTTGCTGGTTCCGGTAGGGAACATGCCACCTTGGCGGACGAAACGGTATTTGTTGCCTCTTCTTACTTTCAAAATTTTTCTCGTGTCAACATAGAACAACAGGAGTGTGGTGTCATTTTTTGGGATTTTTCGGGGTTTGCTTGGACATTTTTATACATTAACTGACTTTTCTATGCATTCATGTGCATAATTCAAATCTGAACTGCATGCACATCCTCTAGTGCATATAAACGGGCTGAAAAATCAAATGTGTGTCCTTGGTTGCAACCTTAGGTCCCATGCAAGAAATGGGAATGAATGTCAAACACCTTTGACCATCGCTCGTCCGCTAACATTGAGATACATGGTTTAAAAATTCTAGTAAATCAATAACTCGTCTGAAATGCATGAAACTTGACATGCTATCATGGAACGACATCAACATGCAGTGGTAAATATATTGTCCCATTTGGGGCAGGTTGGGGTATAAGCTTCTCACTAACTAGAGCTTCTCACAACAACCCTCATGGTTACGGTAGGGAATGTTTCACCTTTCTGGACAAAACGATATTCGTTGCCTCTTCTTGATTTCAATTTTTTCTCTAGTGTCAACATAGAACAATGGGAGTGTTGTGTTAAATTTTGGAATTTTTAGGGTTCGTTTGGACATTTTTATACATTAATTGAGTTGTCAATGCATTTATGTGCATAATTCAAATTTGAACTATAGGCACATGCTCTAATGCATATAAATTGGTTGAAAATTCAAATATGTGTCCTTGGTTGCGTGCTTAGGTCTCATGCAAGAAATGGGAATGAATGTCAAACACCCTGCCACCATCACTCAGCCACAAACATTGAGATACCTGGTTTTTAAATTCTAGTAAATCCAAAACTCGTCTGAAATTCATGAAACTTGGCATGCTATCATGGAGCGGCATCAACATGTCGTCGTAATTTATATTTGTCCCATTTGGGACAGGTTTGGGTATAAGCTTCTCACAACAAGCCTGATGGTTTCGGTAGGGACCGTGCCACCTTTGGGGACGAAACGTATCTGTTGTCTCTTATTGCTTTCAAAAAATTTCTAGTGTCAGCATAGAACAACAGGAGTGTTGTGTTAAATTTTGGAATTTTTTGGGGTTCGCTTGGCCATTTCTATACATTAACTTGTTTTTCTAGGCATTTTATGTGCATAATTCAAATTTGAACTACATGCACATGCTCTAGTGCAGATAAATTGGTTGAAGATCAAATATGTGTCCTTGGGTGAATGCTTAGGTCCCATGCAAGAAATGGGAATGAATTTCAAACACCAGGGCACTGTTGATTGCCGGCAAAATGTTGAGATACTTTGTTTTTAAATTCTAGTAAATCCAAAACTCGTCTAAAATTCATGAAACTTGGCATGCTACCATGGAATGGCACCCGACATGTTGTGGTATTTTTCGTGTCCATTTTGAGAGAAGCCGCACTCAAATAACAGCCAACAAAGGCATTTTGAAACAAATAGCTGCCATTGTAACATCGCAAACATTTTAGATAGAACACACGTATGTAAATTGACAACTTCCCCAGTAAGCCAAGGGAAAATGTGGCAAGCATGATTTGTTTAGCTCTTCATCGCAAACGTTTTAGATAGAACACCTGTATGCAAAGTGAGAGCTATGGTCTTCCGCAATAAGCTAAGGGAAAATTCGCCGTGCGGGACTTGTGCATCTCTTCAACGCAAAAGGTTCAGATTGAATAAGGTATGCAAAGTGAGACTTCGGCGCTAAGCCAAGAGAAAATTTGGCAAGCAGGATTTGTACCTCTCTTCAACGCAAACGGTTTTATCGGATGACCCGTGTGCAACCACGTACAGAAAATTTGGTAAGATTTGCATCTGTCATATTGGGTATATTGACATTTATCAACTGGAAAGATTGACATTTGTTGATCTAGTAACATTGCCATTTGTCAATCCTTGTAACACTGTGATTTTTCAAAATATGCAGCTAAAAATCACTAGCACTATCTAATTTATGCAACTAAAATTCAGTAATTAAGCATCGATTTCATTCATAGATTAAGCAGTCATTCTTAATTTATACAAACAGTTAAACTCGACAGCTGAACCGACCAAACTTTTTCCCAATTGTTGCCAATCACGTACTGAAATAGCTAGTTCAACTATATATACTAGCTAATTTTAAGTACGTTGTATAGTTCCACCACATCTATAGTCAGATGAACTGAACAAAATAGCCCCTAAATACTACTACTAGGGAGGGGCTTTGTACTACTTCCGGCAGTCTCTCCTCTGCCGAGCGCGCTCAGTAAGAGGAAGAGAAGGAGGAGCCTGCCGACAAGCTGGATAACTGCAATACGGTGCCTGCCGCTGCTGCACCTTCAGCGACGCTCACCTTGAACGCCCTCTGCCGCTCCAGACGACCCCTCTCGAAGCGGCCGCACTGCTCGTAGATCTCCTGATTCCTCGCCTCTGCGTCGGCGTGTGTTGCGGCCATGGCTGCGATAAGGCTCTTTGCATGCTCGACGAGATGCTCCTCCTCCTCACGTAGGAACTCGATGTAGTGCGCAAGGTCGTTGACACACATCATGCCTCCACCTCCAACTCCCTCATTCGGGAGGCGGTGGCGGAATGGGTGATGATCCCGATGGTCGACGGTGGGCTGGCGGCCACAACGGCCGACGATGGGGTGGCGGCCACGACCACCATCTCTCGCCTTCGGGCCGCGGTGGCGGAGCAGGTGATGGCCATGGTGGTAGACAGTGGGGTGGCGGCCATGACGACCACCTCCTGCCTTTAGGCTGCGGCGGCAGAGCGGGAGATGACCCTGGCTTTTGACGGTGGTGTGGCGGCAATGGCGGCTGGCAACAGCTGCCAATGGGCAGCAACGGCGGAGCATGTGGTGGGTGTTCCGCGCGCACCAAACAGGGATGCCACACGAACTACACTATGTCGGGGACTGCGCTGCCGCCGCGGTGTAGCCTCCTAGCTGGAGCTGTCCTCTGATGACGGCGGAGTGGCTGAGCAACGATGACGGACCGGTGCCATTGGCGATTGTGGGAGAAGCAGACGAGATAAGCTACAGTGAGGGAGGGGAAAATGCGACGCAGGACTTGCCGGCCTGAGCGTTTATATAGTAGGCTGTTAAGCATTGGGATTTGGGGGAATTTCACTGAGTCGGGCGGGAAGCTTGCGCAGGAACCTGCATGGTTGCGCGGGAAGGGGCTCACCACCGTTTGGCCAAAAGAACGCCCCCGCGCTGCTCAAGCTTGCGCTCGAAGCTGTCTGTGACAGCGGGATGACAAGACGTGCGAAAAGAGGATGAAAGGGCACGTACACATACAGTTAATAAAAAAACATTTGTGATTTAATTACCTACTATAGCCTCGTCCTGGTTTATAACTAGGATTTAACTAATAAAATACGAATGCATGTCGCCAAAGATTATATCATTGGATTCGTATTTGAACATAGTTTCCAGTTATATGATATTTGTAACATGCAATAACATTTTGTTGGTTAAATTTAAGGTTATATACTAGGAAGCGTTTTCCCACAACACACACAACTTATGCCACGTATCGCACACACAACTCTAATCTGATTCGTGCTTGATGTCTTCGACATCGCTCGCACAGTTCGTCTTATTTGCCACATATCACTGTGTCGGCCTCTGCTCGCTGTTAGGCGCTGCAGCGCGTTGTGCTCGCCATCAGGCGCCGCGGCACGCTGTCCTCACATCCGACGGTGCGCTCGTCTTGTGGACAGCTTTTCCTTGCGCGTTCAACTGCTATATGCATATATATGTTGCTCGCCATTGAGGCGACCGCGGAACGCTCTGCTCGCGTCCCTCCGCGCGCGCTTTGCCAGTGGTTGGGCCTGCGCACGATCACGTTGGGGGACCCATATGCATGCGGTCGCGCCGCGCGCGTCGCCACGTGATGCAGTTATGTGCGGCACGATGGAGTTACACGCTGCAAATTAGAACTGCCATCAGGGCGTGCCGATATTCCAGGCTGTCCGACTTCCCCTTTAATTTCTGCGGACATTATAACCTTAGTCTCTTCAACCTTTCGATCGCGGCCCACAACACAACAAGCACACCCACGACGACACATAGAGAGGGGATGTCTAGCGGTGCTCCAATGGAGTACGGCGAGCATAAAGTGGAGACCCACGCGAGGGAGATGGATCTCTTGGTGGTGTACGCCATCGACCCGGCCGTGGTGGACGACTACATCAACACCGTTGAGCAGTTGCACTCTCGAGACAAGTACAAGGTGGTCGGCATCGACCTTCAGTCCACCGCCGGTCATCCCAACATATATCAGAAGGTTGTCGTCGCCCAATTGTGCGTGAAACCGCCGAGCTGGAGCACCTGTCCTAAAGTTAGGCTCCTTCCAGAGGTGATATCATCGTTGATGACAAGGCGAGGCATAAATCGCTTTTCGCGTCTACACAGTGGAGCTCTCAATGAAAGCACCATTGTCGGTGTCAAAACCGGCAGATCTTGGGTAGGGGGGGCCCAAGCCGTGAGTCTAAGGATCAATGGTAACAAGGGACAATGGGGACATGATGTTTACCCAGGTTCGGGCCCTCTTAAAGGGAGTATAGGGGTTATAAGAGTTGATCTACCTCGAGATCGTAATGGCTAAACCCTAGCTATCTAGCCTATGATTATTTTGATGATCTATGCGGACTAAACCCTCCGGTTTATATACACAAAGAGGGGCCTAGGGTTGTACAAAGTCGATTCATAGAGGAAAGGAGTACTACACCCGGACACCAATCTTGCCGTTCTACTTCTACGCATATAGGAGTCCTACCCGGACAAGGGAGGTGGTCTTCTGCTTCGCCTTCACGGCCCATCAGTCCGTCCCATATCGAATAGACCGGACACCTGAGGACCCCCAAATCTAGGACTCCCTCACCCTCGCAGGACTGCCCCCGCACCCCCCTCGAACTCACACGCGACCCTCCTTGTGAGTCCCGTCTGCCCTCCTCTCTCTCCCCGTCGCTGGATCGGCACGTGCCCGCTCACCATGCCCCGGTCTACCCGCCACGCGCCCGCATTGCGGCAGCCGTTGCCACCGGCCGTGCCACGCCGACCGCGCCCGGCAGCGCTCCGCCTCCCCCCGCTTGCACCACGGCCACCACACCCGCCTCTGCCCCGCGCCACCGCTCACCCGTGCCGTCGCTGGCCACCGCGTCGGCCTCGTGCCCTCCTCTGTAGCCCCGCACCGTTCGTCTGCCACACGTACCTATCATAGCAAACATGCAGCCGTCCCCCTTCGTTTCATCTATCCAAAAAATGCAAACTTCGGGAAAACTTTCCCAGATGTTTCCCCCTTCCCCGATACCGCGTGGCACTGCGTTAGAACACCCCTAGCGCTACTTATTGTCTTGTCATGCATAGTATTGCACTTGTTTACTCTGTATTTATTGTTTCTTCCCCCTCTTCTTCTCCGGTAGACCCCGAGACCATTGCTGATGCCACTGTGGTCGACTACGTCACTGACGACACTTCTTCCCTTTCAGCAGAGCTTCCAGGCAAGTAAACCCCCATTGATCATTCCGATATCGCCCAGTTCCATTCTCTCTCATGCTTGCATTTGATTTTGCTACTGTAATTGTTTGCTCCTATATCTGATGCATAGCCTGCTTTTGTAACCTGCTCATTGTACCTTACCTGCTTAACCTAAACTGCGTAGTATATGTTCGTTTGTGATCCACCAGTGACCCCTCTCCTTGTCCCAGTTGCCTCGGCTTGTTGACCGATGACTCGATCAACGTTATCGACGTCCAGAGACCGACACAACACCTCACCCCCTTTTGTTGTATGACTTTGCAGAGTTACTATCGAGTGCCGAGGGTGATACCTTGTACATCACTCATGATGAGATCTCTATAGTGTAGTTATTCGCTCGTGGTCACCGAGGGTGATTCCTCCTTCACCACTCTCGATACGACTCTATCATGCAACCCCTCAAGTGTGAACCTCGAGAGTGATTCCTCTTAGTTCGCCTTGACGGTCACATCGAGTGGAATACATCAAGGGTGATTCCTCGGGTTTCCTCCCTTGATGTTTTGGACACACAGTTACCTTGACTTTAATTCAGACCCTTGTTAAAGTCAGGTGGGCCCGGAGAGCACCCGCAAGATGTTATGGTGGCGGATGGCTGTTTAGTGGTATCACCCAGGAGGGGGTGGTAGCTCCGGACTTGTCCCGACAGCCGTCACTTCTTTTAATAATGCACTAACATGTTTTGGTATTTGTTCTGAGTTGGTCACTGGCCTATACGCACTAACCACCACGCAGGAATAGTTATGGACCTCGACATCGTAGTATCATCCGAAGCTTCGTCAGATGTCCAGTTCAGCATTGCGGCATGGTCGTATCGTGCCAACCATCCGCGGTGGCGCTTTTATCCACCCTGCGCGCAATGACCCGGAGTGCAATGGGCGATGGGCCCAAGACCCCGGAGCGCTTAGGATGTAGACTGATGGGTGAGGGGGTCCTAGATTTGGGGGTCCTTGGGTGTCCGGTTTATTCAATATGTGCCGGACTGATGGGTCGTGAAGATAAAGCAGAAGGCTATCCCTCGTGTCCGGGTAGGACTCCTATATGCGTAGAATGGCAGGTTTGGTGTTCGCGTGTAATGTTTTCTTCCCCTGCAAGCCGACTTTATACAACCATAGGCCCCTCTGGTGTGTATATAAACCGAAGGGTTTAGTCCTTAGAGGCTATCGAAAGAATCATAGGCTAGACAGTTAGGGTTTAGCCATTACGATCTCGAGGTAGATCAACTCTTGTAACCCTTATACACATACCGAATGTAATCAAGCAGGACATAGGGTATTACCTCCTTTAAGAGGGCCCAAATCTGGGTAAACATCATGTCCCTATTGTCCTTTGTTACCATCAATCCTCAGACACACAGCTTGGGACCCCCTACCCGAGATCTGCCGGTTTTGACACCGAAATTGGTGCTTTCATTGAGAGTTCCATTGTGTTGTCAACAGAAGAATCAATGGCTCGCCTCTTCATCTACAGTGGCACTGTCTCCGGGGAGACTCCCCTCCCTGGTCAACTTTTCGTGTTTCGCGGCTTCGTGCTATGTGCCAACTTGACCGGTCACCTTGAGCAGGTCGACAGCTACACCCCTGGTCACCAAATCAGGTTTGGAAGCTTAAACTACATCGTTGATGTCTAAGGAGACCTGATTTTCGAGGGTTTCATAGCCTCGGCCGTTGCTCCCCGCCCACACGAAGTAGACCCTTCGGATCTACTATCAGATCTCGTCCAGGGGTCGACGCTCACACCCGCTCCGGCCTTAGATCTGGAGTGGTCCACATCATCCGAAGACGGGAGAATAAACCCCGCTGGACTCTCTTTCCTCACGGAGCTTCTAGCTAGAGAACCAGATGCGACCACGTCGGCGGCGGACCTGAAGTCAAACGGGACTCTCCCCATTATCAGGAAGCCGGACACGCCTCTGGACACCAACTCCGAACTCTCGAGGTCTGTGTCCTTTGGGCTCGGTTGAGTACTTATCGCCGAACCTAGCTCCGTAGATCCTCATACGCTTGTCCAGCTCTCGTTCTTAAACGAGACACTGGACTTAATACAATCTCTCTCCATCACGGAGGTGTCACCTTCAAACTACGCCCAGTTCGAACTGGGGGCTGAGACTAGGGAATTTTACGTCCTACCCACCACCCACTTAGTAGCCATTGTCGAGGATTTAACCGACATGCTAGACTACGCCTCTGAAGACATCGACGCATTGGACAACGATGTCGAAGCCTAACCAGGTCAAAACCCGCCCATCACCTGGCGTTGGACGGCCACTTCTACTTACGATGTATACATGGTGGGCACCCCCGAGAAGAAGGACGACGATGGCACTCAGGATCCAGATGAGGACAAGCCCAGCGATGAACCACCAAAACGTCGGCGTCAGCGGCGCCGCTCATGATCGTGTCGAGAAAGGGAAACCAACACCGGCACCGGAGACAATGACACTCCGGATAATGCCGAAGACTTCGAAAACCCCATGGAGCCTGCATTCGAGCAGGATGAAAGGGAAGAGGGTCAATTCAGCCCCGAAGAACTCGCCTATCACGAAGATTCGGAAGATAGTAACTACTTACCTGTCTCCGAAGAGGATGTCAGCCTCGGTGACGAAGATTTCATCGTCCCAGAGGAACCCCTCGAACAACAACACTTCAAGCGACAGCTCATCGCCACCGCTCGAAGACTGAAAAAGAAACAACAGTAGATTAAAGCCGAAAAGGATACGCTCAATGACAGATGGACTAAGGTCCTAGCCGCCGAAGAAGGATATGGCCTTGAGCGCCCAACAAAGAGTTACCCAAAACACAGGCTACTGCCATAATTCGACGATCAGGCCCTTGCGCCAATCCGTCAGAATAAAATCAGGCGGATCAACTGGACCGACCACCACGTGGACGGGACAAAACGGCTAATCGTGCCGAACACGAGCCCGCGCGCCCTCGCCATAGAGGCAGGGAGATGGCGGCTCCGGGATACAGGTATGACCTGCGTCAGGACCTGACCAATATAGCCGGACAAACCAGATCAATTTATGAATCAAGTGCATGTGCCCCAACACAAGATTACGGCCATCAAGCCTGGCACGACAAAAATAACCAAGTCCGGAGTCAGCACCGAACACTGATGTCACCCGATATAGAGGTGCCGCACACCCCATGTGCTATATCAATGAGGTAATGCAGCACCAATTTCTGGAGGGCTCAAACCCGTGAACATCAAGCAATACGATGGAACAACGGATCCCGTTGTATGGATTGAAGATTTTCTTCTCCACATTCACATGGCTCGCGGAGATGATCTCCACGCCATTAAATACCTCCCTCTAAAGCTGAAAGGACCAGCACGGCACTGGTTGAGCAGCGTCCCAGAGAACTCCACTGGAAGTTGGGAAGACTTAGAGGATGCTTTTTGGGCCAACTTTTAGGGCACTTATGTCTGACCACCGGATGCTGATGACCTGAGTCACATAATTCAGCAACCCGGAGAGTCACCTCGCAAACTTTGGAATCAGTTCTAAATTATAAAGAACCAAATTGTGGACTGTCCGGACGCCGAGGCCTTAGCGGCATTTAAGCACAGCGTCTGTGATGAATGGCTCGACTGACACCTCGGTCAGGAAAAGCCGAAGAACATGGCGGCTCTTACCGCACTTATGACCCGCTTCATTGCGGGCGAAGATAGTTGGTTGGCTCATAGAAGCAACAGTACCAGCGACCCCGGCACTTCTGAGGCCAGGGATGGCAATGGCAGGCCACGACGTAGCAAAAACAAGCATCGGAACAATAATGAAGAAACAAAGGATACGAGAGTAAACGCCAGATTCAGTGGCTCTAAATTGGGGTAGCAGAAGAAGCCGTTCAAAGGTAATAGAGATGGTCCACCCAACTTGTACAAAATACTAGAGAGACCTTGCCAGATTCATGGCACCCCTGACAAGCCTGCGAATCACACCAACAGAAACTGCTGGGTTTTCAAACAGGCCAGTAAATTAAATACTGAACATAAGGGGAAAGGACCTCAAAGCGAGGACGATGATGAGCCTCACCCACCGAACACCAGGGAACAGAAACAGATCCCCCCGAGGTGAAAACATTGAACATGATCTGTCACCCACATCCCCAAGAGGGAGCGCAAACGCACATTAAGGGACGCCTATGTCGTAGAGCCTGTCGCCCCAAAATTCAACCCATGGTCGGCTTGTCCGATCACCTTTGATCGCAGGGACCACCCAACCAGTATCCGAGACGGAGGTTCGGTAGCCCTGGTACTCGATCCTATCATCGACGGATACCATATTAGTAGAGTCCTTATGGACGGTGGCAGCAGCCTCAAATTGATCTACAAGGATACCGTCCGTAAGATGGGTATAGACCCATCAAGAATCAAGCCTAGCAACACTACCTTTAAAGGAGTGATACCGGCGTGGAGGCCTACTGCATGGGCTCCCTAACACTAGAAGTAGTATTCGGCTCTCCAGACAACTTCCAAAGTAAAGAATTGATCTTCGACATCGTCCCTTTTCGTAGTGGTTATGATGCACTACTCGGACGAACTAATTTCGCCAGCTTTAATGCAGTCCAGCACTATGCTTATCTAAAACTCAAAATGCCTGGACCTCGGGGCATCATCACCGTAAATGGGAATACGGAGCGCTCCCTCTGCACTGAGGAGCATACCGCGGCCCTAGCAGCCAAAGTACAGGACGGCCTCATCAAGCTGAATAACTCATCGGTCATCAAGACCAGTGACACTTCTAAATGTGTCCGATCCGGCTTACAATGTGGTAGCTCAGTGGAACTAGAGCTTGAATAGCAGTTTAGCCTCCGCCGATCGCCCCATAAAGTTGGGGCATATGTACCGCGCGTACATAACTACGCACTTGAAATACCTTGGGCAGCGCCGGAGTCACACTGCGGAAAAGGTCCATAGTATAGCTTGACCCTATTCGGACCTCAAAGATTTCTTTTTTTCTTTCTCTCCCATTGTAGGTTCGTTAAGAAACCTACCTGATCTTCGGTCGTACGAGGACTCTTTTTTAGGTCCCCCTTTCTTGCAGGCGACCATCGACTCCTCCTCTCAAAGGATTTCTCACCAAGGAGAAACGACGCAAACGTGCGGCAGGGCACCATTGGGATCTTCAAACCACTACTTTTAGGCCCTGTATAAACCTTTCCCTTGTGTAAACTTTTGGCATGTAAAATGACCTAGATACTCATGGCATTATCTGTAACAACACGGCTTGACGTATTAATCAGGGTATAAAGGAAGCAGTTGATCACCACTCTTGTTTGGCAATCACTTTATTTTGTATTATCATCTGTATTCCCTCCCTACTTTATACTGCCACACGTGCTTTAGCCGGCCTTAACATCGGGGGCTGTATTCGGCCCTGCACATTTCAAGTCCGAACACCTATAGGGAACTCTTCGGCATCCCGGATATTGCATTATATGCATCGGCTCCGAACCATGTCTTTGGTCTATAGTTGGGTTGCCCTGCTCCTATGCTTACCACCTTACGTTCCGCTCGTTCGGCTAAGGTAGTAAAGGGAGAACTACTGCGATTGTATTTCTGGTTCGTCTGGTCAAGTACCTCAGTAGAGAAAGCCGAAAACTAACTGTCATGATAGGCGAGAGCTGGTTGTCGATTCGAAGACTTAGTATTATACTACAAATGGTTAGCGATTCACTCCGTTTTATACGAGGGGCTGGTCTTCGTCCGGCTGCATGGAAAAGGCACCATAGTCCAGATAGCCGCACACACACAAGGGTCTAGTACTTAGCTCCACAGTCAAACTCCTATGGCTAAGTGAAACTAATAAAGCCGCATAGTCTGATTGCCTAGTTCACCCCGCGGACACCTCCTTTATGGACCAAGACGTTGGATAAAGTGTGGTCACGCATTATGCCGAATACCCCTGTAGCATGTAAGCTATGGAAAGAACAGCACAAGAGACACAGGGTTTATACTAGTTCGGGCCACCATTGTGGTGTAATACCCTACTCTAGTTTGTGGTGTGGTGGATTGCCTCTTGGGCTAATGATGATGAGCAATACAAGGAAGAACAGCCTCGCGAGGGTCTGTTCTTGGCTGGGGCGATGAACTGCTAGGAGGAGTTCAGTCACCCTTCTCTCTCTCTGTGTGTGTGTGATGCTACTCGATCCGATCCCAACTTGTTTCTGGATTGGCCGATTCGCCTCTACCCTGGGGGTGGCTAGTCCTATTTATAGGCAAAGGCCCTAGGCCTCTTCCCAAATATTGAGCGGGAAGGGCGCCAACAATTGGCCATTTTGAAGGGGAACATCTGGTACACTTATCCTGACTAAAGTTGGTCCTCGCCTGCCAAAGGCTCTGGTGGTGACGCTGGCTTGGGCTCCATAATGACTTCCTCCCTGCCGTTGGGCTGGTCTTGGTCTCGTTGCACCGAAACGGGTGCGTTTGCTTGATTCTCTCGCCTGCGCTTGCTCCCTTTGCACCAAAGAGTAAAGGAGGACACTGCGCGGGCTGGCGCCCGCCTGGCGCCCTTGGTCGTCATGGCTTGCGTCACGGGCACCTTGTGAGGTACCCCGCCTTGATCTCTCCGCCTCCTCGCGAGCCAGCCTGATGAGGTCGTGCCTGAGGAAGCTCCGTGTCGTCCGCCCCGCGAGGCTTGGCTCCTCGCGACGGTCTTGGGTCTGTGTTGATGAAGATGGGCCGTGCTGGGGCCCCCTTTGAGCCACGCCGCAGGCCGCAGGCAGGCAAGTCTGGGGACCCCCGTTCCTAGAATGCCGACAGTAGCCCCCGGGCCCAAGGCGCACCCGGACTTGGCCGTGCAGGGAGGCGAAAGGGCAAGGGCAAAGCGCCGCGGGCCCTAACATCCTGCGGCCTTGGGCGCAGCGTGGCGGTTGATTGGACATGGGCGTCTCCGCTTCCCCACGACGCCTCGGCAACTGCACGGATCGGACAAGTCCCTGCATGCAAAGCGGGTCATGATTACCTGTGATCGTGGAGGTCGGCGGTTGGCCTTCGCCGGCCATAAGTACGGAACGGCGTGCGCCCTTCCAGTTCATCCTCCCTTGCTTCTCCTTCTTCTTCATGGCTCCGTTGAGGAGGTTCTCGGCCACAGAGAAGGGGAAGGCTCGCTAGGTTGAGCCTGCCTCTCCCCCGCCCAAGCACGGCCGAGGGCGCCCTCGCAAACATCCTGTGGCCACCACGGCAGCTCCCCGTGGCCGTGGAGATGATTTCCAGCACGGTGACGGTCGGACAGCTGCGGCCGGGGGGCGCGCTTCGGTTGCGCGTTCCCCTAGGCCGCGCTTTCGCGCTACAGAGGTGCTGCCGGAGTTCGCCGTATGGTCGGCGGAGCCAACTAGCGTCCGGCTTCAACTTCCTCGCATCCTCCTCGGCGAGCATCCGACCGGCGCCCCGGGCGGCCTCTGGCTTCAGGTAGACGGCTGCTGCTACCAGGCCTCATGGGCTTCACTGGAGGTCTCCGCAGCCGGGAGCCTGGCCTTGACCCGCGGTTGGCAGACGTTTGCCCGCGCGCGTGGTCTGAGCCGTCGATGCACCCTGCACTTCAAGTTTGACGGCGATGCCACCCTCTACGTGAGGGTGGGAAGATGGTCGCCGCGCAGGGTGCTGCCCTGAGGACGACGACTGCGGCCGGGGCCCCGGCCCCGGCGATGACGGAGAGGACAGCGCTCGCGTGATTGGCGGTGCTCAGGGTTCCCCAAGCTTCACCGTTACTTCTTCAGGCGGCGACTCTTCCAGAAGTGGCTGCGGTCAGCCTCCACGCCGTCGTACCTGTTTGGGGGATGGTAGCGTGTCTGCCTGCCGTTGCGCCTCAATGAAGCGCGAGAGGGAGACTGCTTGAGCCCCGGAGGCAGCTCGAGTCTTCCCTGCAGGCCGGTGTGAGGCGAGCTGCGCCTGATTTGCTCTTTCTTTTCCTTTTTCCTGCGTAAAAAGACAGTAACATGGAGCCCCGCGGGGGTGTGTTTGGGTTATTGTTGTTAATCATCGCTTTGCTTCCGTTATCGTGCCTTCTGGCTATGTGCTCGCGCGTGGATAGTTCCCGGCCCCAGCCGAGGGGGGGCGACCGACCCAGGCCCTGTGTTCGTGTCGCGGTGCCCGTGGGGCACGGACTGGAGGGGTGCTCCTGTAATGGACCCAGGTCGCGGAACCTTTGAACGACTAGGACAGAAACACTTACGAGGGCGCTCGGCTGCCCCCCTCACGAGGCCTTGCATAAGATAAATGGAGGCAGGAGAGTGAAAAGGCGAAGAACCATAAGTCAAAGAGGGTAACGGCTTCAACAAAACTTTGAATGAGAATGAACAAGCCAACTGCGGAAAGCAAATGAAAAAGCCTACTTCGGCACCTAATCTAGTCTTCGACGTCTTCTCACCAGCGCGGAGCTAAGTGCTGCCACTGGGCGTGGGAGGGAGCCCCAGGGCCTGAGGCCGGCGCTCCTGAGACTCCGGGGCGTGTACAGCCCTAACTCATTATTACGTGAGAGTGTCACGGGCGGCGAGCTTCACAGGCGTTGGCCTTCTTCACAGGCTCTGGGCCTTTCTTGGGGGAAGCAAGCTTCACGGTCATTTTCCCTCTTCACAGGCCCTGGGCCTTTTCCAAAACGCGACAGCTTCACAGGCATTCGCCTTCTTCACACGCTCTGGGCCTTTTCCAAAAAGGATAACCTTCACAGGCATTCGCCTTCTTCACAGGCTCTGGGACTTTTCCAAAAAGGATAATCTTCACAGGCATTCGCCTTCTTCACAGGCTCTAGGCCTTTTTAGGGGTATAACCTCCGGAGGTGCTGGATGTTCCATGCGTTCTGGACCGGCACCCCCTCCTGAGTCTCCAAGCGCGCGGAGCCAGGCCTGGAAACATGAACAACCTTGAACGGGCCCTCCCACATGGGAGAGAGCTTGTGCAGTCCCTCTCTGGAGAGAACCCGCCTGAGCACGAGGTCTCCTACCTCGAGATTTCTGGGGCAGATTTTGCGGCAGTGATATCGTTGCAGTGCTTGTTGGTACCTCGCCGCTCGCAGCGCGGCTTCTCGGCGACGTTCCTCCCCCAGCACGAGGTCCATCCCCCGCATGGCGTCCTGCTGTGCCTCGTCGAACGCCAGGACCCGTGCGGAGCGACGTCTGACCTCGTGAGGGAGGACCGCTTCGGCTCTGTAGACCAGGAAGAACGGGGTCTCTCCAGTCGGCTTGGTCGCGGTTGTGCGAATGGACTGTCGTGGTACTAACTCTGACAGTGATGTAGGTGGGTATGAATGGAGAGGCTAGATCTTAGCTATGGAAGAGTTGTAAGCACACGAGGTTTACGAGTTTAGGCCCTTCGCGGAGGAAGTAACAACCCTACGTCTTGGTGCCCGGAGGCGGTCGATTGGATTATAGGTGTGTGAATAACAGGGGTGCGAACCCTTGATACTGAGGAGGGGGGTGGCTTATATAGAGTTCGCCAGGCCCCTCCAGCCCTCAGTAATGCAGGGTTTAAAGTACATTAAGACTGGGAGTTACTGGTAACGTCCCTAATAAAGTGCTATGATGACCATAAAAGCTACTTAATGGCCAACCGTTTGCGTGCGGAGTGACTTTAGATCTCCTGGCAGTCGAGTGGTTGGTTCATGGTCGAGTGATTGCTTCATGGTCGAGTGTCTTCGAGTCCGTCGAGTGGGATACCTCCAAGTCGATTGAAAGGTGACTTCTTCTATGGATGTCCTTGGGTAGGGCACTTAGGACAGGCCTATGCCCCTACCCTAGGTACAAAGCTTCATCGTTAGCCCCCGAATGGATCGAGGTTTGAGTGAGGAAGGAGTTGGGGATCCTTCTGACTGGTTCTCCGTGCTATATGCGCGCCTTGTTTCGGATCAATCGTCACGGATGAAATCGTCAACTTCTTTCAGTCGCCTTGATCCATTCTAGGCCTCTTGTCGAGTGAGTTCCTTTATTTGTGAAGTTCCGAGTGATGGTGTGAAAGGGATCTTCTGCTTGACAAGTTGTGCTGCAGCCCACGGATTTTGCGGGATTTGAATTTCGGGAAGTGCGCGGGACGGGGGCGGCCGCAGTAATCGGATGTGATAAGACGGAAGCTCCTCGATTCCCGCGCCACTTTTTTCGCCACGTACCGCGCGCGCGCCTATTGCGGGATTTGACAGGATTGCCCGGGCCTACCAGTCAGCCACTCAGAAGCGACCTCTTATAAGCTGCCGGCTCTGGACTTCCGAAGAGTGCGCCTTCACTTTACCTCCTCCCTTCGCGAGATCCTCCGCCACCTCCGCTCTCACCTTAGTGTCGTAGGTCTGTTCGAGCTTCGCCAGCGACGATGGTGAAGGACAAGACATCAGCTCTGGAGTGCGCGAAGAAGGCGGCGGTGCAGGGGAAGGGGAAGAAGTCCGCTCGGGGCGGATCTTCCTCGAGGACTGCTCTGCCCAAGGATTGGATCCAGGGCGACTGGATGCCATCGGTGATTCGGCAGGAGGACCTTGATGATATGGTCGAGGGGGGAGTCATTCTCCACGAAGCTGCGCGTCTCCCGGGGAAAGAAGTTGAACCCCAGCCTCTTGATGGTGAGTGTGTCCTCCTCGCTACCCATATCGATCCCGGATTCTCTCTGCCTCCTCATCCTTTTTCCGGAGTTTCTTGAACTTCTTCGGAGCGCAGCTCCATCACTTCACTCCCAATTCTATCGTGTATCTTGCTGCTTTCGTTTCCTTGTGTGAAAATCTCTTGGGCTGCCGCCCCCATTGGGGACTCTTTAAGCACATCTTCACTTGTCATTCCCAATCGGTCAAGAATGCTAAGTCGAGTGACGAACGGACTCAAGTGATCCAGCTGTGCGGGGGCCTGGCGATCCAGATGAGGGGAAAAAGTTATTTTCCGTCTATCACTTTTCCTGAGTCGGTCCATGGTTGGCAGTCGACCTGGTTTTACTGTAAAGACCAGGCGACCCCAGGACAGTCGACTGGGCTTCCCCCTTTCTCTCTGAACCGAGCGCAGAAACTTGCCTCCCTGAAAGTGGAGCCGGAGGAAAGGGCGCAAGTCAAGTTGTTGGTGGGTCGAGTGGTTCAACTTGTCTGCGAGGGCGTGACCGGCATGGACTTGTTGGAGGTCTTCCTTCGGAGGCGCATCCAACCGCTTTAGGATCGTGACCATCCGATGTGGCTGTACACGGGTCTCGAAGACACCACTCGGATTCACCCAGAGGAGGTCACTGACGAGATGCTGGAAGGATGGTTGTCAAGTATCACAGGGAACAAAGACAACCCTCGAGGAGCCACGAGGATTCCTCCACTCGACAACACATACAAAGTGGACCAGGTCTGACCTTGTGTTTCCGACTGAGATCTTGCTTTATTTATCTGTTCTCTTTGAATCAGTCGATTGATTTTTGTCTTGTATGCTGTCCTCCAGGCAACTACTGAGATGTACTCGACACCCAATGGAGCGCAAGAGCAGGCCGAGGAAGGAGAGGCGAGCGGAGGTGAGAGCGGAGACGAGCCAGGAGAGTGGGAATCTGACGGCGAGTGAGAGGGGGATGGCGACGATGACTCTAGCGAAGAGGAGGACGAGGAAGACGAACCCCCCCCCCCCCCCGCTCGGAAAGGCGATCCAAGCTTACACACGACCCTGCGCGGGAACGTGGTAAGGTGACTGCTCCTGTTGGGCAGTCGTCGAAGCGCACTCGAACCTCTTCTCCAGCGCCGACTGAAAAAGCTCCCAAGCATCCACGCGCGACGCCGTCGAAGCCGCCCAAGACTCTGCCCAACATGAAGATGACTGTCCCCACCATTTCTGGGTAATAGTAGAATTTGTTTTCTTTTGCTGAACGCGACTGACTCTTGGTCGACTCATTGATCAAGCTGGCTGACTTTCAAAATTTTGCAGAGCTGCCACCTCGGAGATCTCCGCCAAGGATGAAGATCAAGAGATGGAAGATGCTGTTACCTCCAACCCTGGTATGATTATTGATGCTCTGCCTGGAGTCGACTGTCAATTTGTTATAACTCTGGTCGATTGAACTTTTCTCTTGTAGCTCCTCCTCATGTCATTGACCTCCCTGATGATGACGACGAAGTGCCGCTGAGGGCGAGAAGGAACAGGAGGGCGCCGGCTGGCAAGACTCCACAAACTACCCCGGCGTCTGAGGCCGTAGTGCGTGAGGGTGGCGATACCACTCGGGCTTCTGTGACCTTTGCTGAGCCTCTGACGAGTGTCCGGCCTTCAATGTCGACTGCAGATCCGCCTTCGCTTTTCGCCACACACCACGTCCCTGAGGACCAAGTGGGTGCTGCTAAAGAAGCTATACACCAGGCGGGGATCATGACGGAGCAAGTGAAGGTGGTTCGGGAAGCCAGCCAAGCAGCTTATGACACGAGTTCAGCTCTTCAGAGCAACGTCCAGGTCAGTCGACTCAACACTTGTTCTGTTAGGATATGCTGTCTGAAGAATCTCTTTTCCAAAGATCTTTATTTCTGTACACCCACTGGGTGCGGCTGTTAATTTTTGGACGAGTGGGGGCACGCTAAGTGCACCCACTGGGTGTAGTCCCCGAGACTACGGTGGACTGCTGGCAGTCGACTGTAGTCTTTATACTGTCTTTCTGTAGTTTTACTTCTTCACTCGGTCTGGTCAGGCCATGTCGAATGGAACTGTATCCGGTCGACTGCGGGCAGTCAACTTTTTTTTTGAAACCTAGTGGGGGCACGCTGAGTGCACCCACTGGGTGTAGTCCCCGAGACTACTGTAGAATGTTTTTGATTCGGCTGTAGTCTTAGAAACGCCATCATTGTCTCTTGGTTACTCGGAAGCAACTTATCTTGGACATATGTCGACTGATTTCTCGCAGAAATCCTATGAACTTGTGGCTCGCTTCACCGGGTTGGAGAAGCAATAGATCCAGCTCAACCTCGACCTGAAGCTTGCTCAGGAGAATTTGCAGAAGGCGCGAGAAGAAGCAAAAGGTATGGCTGGTGAGGTTCTCCATTCTTGACGAGTGACTTTTCTTTCTTGTCCATTCTTGATGTTGATCTCACTCGACGTTCCGTAGATAAACTGGAGGAAGCTCTGAAGAAGAAGGATCAAGATCTTGCCGAAGCGCAAAAGGAGGCCTTGAACAAGACCAAGCTTGCTGAAGAAAAACTGACTTCAGTCGGAACTCTTCAAAAGGAGAACTCCAGACTGAAAACTGCTCTTGATGCGGCTAACCAAGAAGTCAGCCACCTGAAAAATGACAAGATAGCTCTGGGTGACAAGGCTAGTGAACTGGTGGGGAAGAAGAACGATCTTGAGGCTTATCTCGGGGGACTCGCCAAGAAGCTATTCATCATGCTTGAGGGTAACAAATTTTCACCTGACTGGGTTGTCGTCACTAAGCTCATGCAGGGTCGCTGTCTTAACTTTGACTTGTGTTTTCAGAATTCTGTCAGAACTTCGAGGAGGAGACCATTCGAGTGGACAGAGATTTGGATCCCATAAACTCCCCAGTGAAAGATGAAGCTGCTATGAACGTGCTCCAACTTGAGTCTCGTGTTGCAAGTGTGGTTGATTATCTGGCCCGACTGAAGGTTCGGTGTCGCGGATCGACACGTCGCTCTGGCCCAGGACGACGCTTCCGAATGACCTCGAGTCTCTGATGACTTGACTGAATGACGTTCCTGGTCGAGTGACGGAATGGAAGAAATCCTCTGCAAGGTGTGGTGCCGATGTTGCTCTGTCTCTGGTCCGCGTGCACTGCAAGGAGGCGCGAGAGGAAAAGCTGGCTGCCATCCAAGTCGCCAATACCAGGAAGCACAACTTTCAAGATTTCATGCAGACTTTCATCGCCGCAGCCACTCGTATTGCAGACGGGATCGACTTGGATGAGTTCGTCGCCCCTTCCAGTCCTCCAGCGGAGGAATAAGACTTTGATGCTTCACTTTAAATTTGCCTCGGAATGCCGAGTGGATTTTGTAACCGCTAAACTCAGTCGAGCTAAAGGCTCGAGCACTTTGATCTGAGGTCTGGGTCCTTTGGGATCTTATCCGAACTTGAGTTATCATTGAATACCTTCATGGATTAACTGTCGAGTGGAACTTGATCTTCACTCGAAGTAACTTCGTATTTGAGGTGCAGCTCCGAAGGAGAAGGTAGCAGTCGATTCGCACTTTGTCGTCCTTGCGGATTGGGATGTGTTCTGTACATATGTGAGCACTGGGGTGCAGCTAAGCCCCCGAGTGGGAGGTTTTCTCACCACTCGGTAGGATTTTCAAACACTTAGGCGAGCACTGGGCTGCAGCTAAGCCCCCGAGTGGGAGGTTTGCTCACCACTCGGTAGGATTTTTAAACACTTAGGCGAGCACTGGGCTGCAGCTAAGCCCCCGAGTGGGAGTCTGGCTCACCACACGGTAGGATTTTTAAACACTTAGGCGAGCACTGGGCTGCAGCTAAGCACCCGAGTGGGAGTTTGGCTCACCACTCGGTAGGATTTTTAAACACTTAGGCGAGCACTGGGCTGTAGCTAAGCCCCCGAGTGGGAGTCTGGCTCACCACTCGGTAGGATTTTTTCAATCTTAGGCGAGCACTAGGCTGCAGCTAAGCCTTCGAGTGGGAGTCTGGCACACCACTCGGTAGGATTTTTAAACACTTAGGCAAGCACTGGGCTGCAGCTAAGCCCCCGAGTGGGAGTTTGGCTCACCACTCGGTAGGATTTTTAAACACTTAGGGGAGCACTGGACTACAGCTAAGCCCCCGAGTGGGAGGTTTGCTCACCACTCGGTAGGATTTTTAAACACTTAGGCGAGCACTGGGCTGTAGCTAAGCATCCGAGTGGGAGTCTGGCTCACCACTCGGTAGGATTTTTAAACACTTAGGCGAGCACTGGGCTGCAGCTAAGCCCCCGAGTGGGAGTCTAGCTCACCACACGGTAGGATTTTTAAACACTTAGGCGAGCACTGGGCTGCAGCTAAGCACCCGAGTGGGAGTTTGGCTCACCACTCGGTAGGATTTTTAAACACTTTGGCGAGCACTGGGCTGTAGCTAAGCCCAAGAGTGGGAGTCTGGCTCACCACTCGGTAGGATTTTTCAATCTTAGGCTAGCACTGGGCTGCAGCTAAGCCTTCGAGTGGGAGTCTGGCTCACCACTCGGTAGGATTTTTAAACACTTAGGTGAGCACTGGGCTGCAGCTAAGCCCCCGAGTGGGAGTTTGGCTCACCACTCGGTAGGATTTTTAAACACTTAGGGGAGCACTGGACTGCAGCTAAGCCCCCGAGTGGGAGGTTTGCTCACCACTCGGTAGGATTTTTAAACACTTAGGCGAGCACTGGGCTGTAGCTAAGCCCCTGAGTGGGAGTCTGGCTCACCACTCGGTAGGATTTTTAAACACTTAGGCGAGCACTGGGCTGCAGCTAAGCCCCCGAGTGGGAGTCTGGCTCACCACTCGGTAGGATTTTTAAACACTTAGGCGAGCACTGGGCTGAAGCTAAGCCCCCGAGTGGGAGTTTGGCTCACCACTCGGTAGGATTTTTAAACACTTAGGGGAGCACTGGACTGCAGCTAAGCCCCCGAGTGGGAGGTTTGCTCACCACTCGGTAGGATTTTTTTCAATCTTAGGCGAGTACAGGGCTGCAGCTAAGCCTCCGAGTGGGAGGTTTGCTCACCACTCGGTAGGATTTTTAAACACTTAGGCGAGCACTGGGCTGCAGCTAAGCCCCCGAGTGGGAGGTTTGCTCACCACTCGGTAGGATTTTTAAACACTTAGGAGAGCACTGGGCTGCAACTAAGCCCCCGAGTGGGAGTCTGGCCCACCACTCGGTAGGATTTTTAAACACTTAGGCGAGCACTGGGCTGCAGCTAAGCCCCCGAGTGGGAGGTTTGATCACCACTCGGTAGGATTTTTAAACACTTAGGCGAGCACTGGGCTGCAGCTAAGCCCCCGAGTGGGAGTGTGGCTCACCACTCGGTAGGATTTTTAAACACTTAGGCGAGCATTGGGCTGCAGCTAAGCCCCCGAGTGGGAGTCTGGCTCACCACTCGGTAGGATTTTTAAACACTTAGGCGAGCACTGGGCTGCAGCTAAGCCCCCGAGTGGGAGTCTGGCTCACCACTCGGTAGGATTTTTAAACACTTAGGGGAGCACTGGACTGCAGCTAAGCCCCCGAGTGGGAGGTTTGCTCACCACTCGGTAGGATTTTTAAACACTTAGGCGAGCACTGGGCTGTAGCTAAGCCCCTGAGTGGGAGTCTGGCTCACCACTCGGTAGGATTTTTAAACACTTAGGCGAGCACTGGGCTGCAGCTAAGCCCCCGAGTGGGAGTCTGGCTCACCACTCGGTAGGATTTTTAAACACTTAGGCGAGCACTGGGCTGAAGCTAAGCCCCCGAGTGGGAGTTTGGCTCACCACTCGGTAGGATTTTTAAACACTTAGGGGAGCACTGGACTGCAGCTAAGCCCCCGAGTGGGAGGTTTGCTCACCACTCGGTAGGATTTTTTTCAATCTTAGGCGAGTACTGGGCTGCAGCTAAGCCTCCGAGTGGGAGGTTTGCTCACCACTCGGTAGGATTTTTAAACACTTAGGCGAGCACTGGGCTGCAGCTAAGCCCCCGAGTGGGAGGTTTGCTCACCACTCGGTAGGATTTTTAAACACTTAGGCGAGCACTGGGCTGCAACTAAGCCCCCGAGTGGGAGTCTAGCTCACCACTCGGTAGGATTTTTAAACACTTAGGCGAGCACTGGGCTGCAGCTAAGCCCCCGAGTGGGAGGTTTGATCACCACTCGGTAGGATTTTTAAACACTTAGGCGAGCACTGGGCTGCAGCTAAGCCCCCGAGTGGGAGTGTGGCTCACCACTCGGTAGGATTTTTAAACACTTAGGCGAGCATTGGGCTGCAGCTAAGCCCCCGAGTGGGAGTCTGGCTCACCACTCGGTAGGATTTTTAAACACTTAGGCGAGCACTGGGCTGCAGCTAAGCCCCCGAGTGGGAGTCTGGCTCACCACTCGGTAGGATTTTTTCAATCTTAGGCGAGCACTGGGCTGCAGCTAAGCCTTCGAGTGGGAGTCTGGCTCACCACTTGGTAGGATTTTTAAACACTTAGGCGAGCACTGGGCTGCAGCTAAGCCCCCGAGTGGGAGTCTGGCTCACCACTCGATAGGATTTTTAAACACTTAGGTGAGCACTGGGCTGTAGCTAGGCCCCCGAGTGGGAGTCTGGCTCACCACTCGGTAGGATTTTTTCAATCTTAGGCGAGCACTGGGCTGCAGCTAAGCCTCCGAGTGGGAGACTGGCTCTCCACTCGGTAGGATTTTTTTATACATATAGACTTAGGCGAAACGAATTCGCAGCTGAGCCACCCACTGGGGGATTTCACACGCAAACCGAAGCAACAACAATTACTGGAAAAATTGTAACACTCTTGTCTTTGATAAATAAACTACAGAAGTTTTTCTTATTACATCTCATCCGAGTGAGAATTCAAGTGTAAAAGGGGCGGAGCAGGTCCGCATTCCAAGCTCGTGGCTCGTCAATCTGGCGATCGACATTGTAAAGGTGATACGCTCCATTGTGGAGGACTCTGGTGACGATGAAGGGGCCTTCCCAGGTAGGAGCGAGTTTGTGTGGTTTCTGTTGATCCACTCGGAGGACTAAATCTCCTTCTTGGAAGGTTCGACTCTTCACGTTTCTGGCATGGAATCGACGCAAGTCTTGCTGGTAGATGGTCGATCGGATCATCGCCATTTCTCTTTCTTCCTCTAAGAGATCGACTGCGTCCTGCCGGGCTTGTTCTGCTTCAACTTCGGAGTAGAGCTCGACTCGGGGTGCGTTGTGAAGCAGATCACTCGGCAAGACGGCTTCCGCTCCGTAGACCAGAAAGAACGGGGTTCTTCCAGTCGACCGATTCGGGGTGGTCCTCAATCCCCAAAGAACTAAAGGAAGCTCGTCGACCCATGCGCCTGCTGCATGCTTGAGGTCGCGCATCAGCCAAGCTTTCAGCCCTTTGAGAATCAGACCATTTGCCCTTTCTGCTTGTCCATTCGACTGAGGGTGAGCGACCGACGCGTAGTCGACTCGCGTGCCTTGTGAGGCGCAAAAAGCTCTGAACTTGTCTGAATCAAAGTTTGACCCATTATCAGTGATGATGCTATGCGGGACTCCATATCTGAATGTTATCTCCCTGATAAAACTGATAGCAGTGCAAGCATCAAGATTCTTGATAGGCTTAGCTTCAATCCATTTGGTAAACTTGTCGACTGCCATGAGCACATGTGTGAAACCGCTCCTGCCTGTTCTCAGTGGACCAACCATATCCAATCCCCAAACAGCGAAGGGCCAGACGAGTGGAATGGTCTTCAGGGCCGATGCGGGTTTGTGGGACATGTTGGAGTAGAACTGGCACCATTCGCACTTGTTGACTATCTCTTTTGCCATTTCGTTTGCTCTTGGCCAGTAAAATCCCGCTCGGTATGCTTTAGCCACGATGGTCCGAGAAGACGCATGGTGACCACAGGTCCCCGAGTGGATATCATCAAGGATTATCTGACCTTCTTCTGGTGTTATACACTTCTGACTGATTCCAGTCGCGCTTTCTCTTTTATGACTGTGAAGGCTTTGGATCGACGGACGACCTCTCGAGCCTCTTCTTCGTCCTCCTGGAGTTCTTTCCTTAGGATATACGCGATGTACGATATCGTCCAGTCGGGGGTGATTGTCAAGACTTCCATGATCAGGTCGACCACTGCTGGAATTTCGACTTCAGTCGGATCTGAGGCACTCTTTGGTTGGGGAGCTTCATCTGTGAAAGGATCTTCCTGAACTGAAGGCGAGTGAATGTGTTCCAGAAATACATTGCTAGGAATGGCTTCTCTCTTGGAACCTATCTTTGCCAAATCATCAGCTACTTGATTTTTTAGTCGGGGAATGTGATGAAGTTCTAACCCCTCGAATTTCTTTTCTAACTTTCTCACTGCATTGCAATAACCAGTCATAGCTGGACTTCTGACGTCCCACTCCTTCATCACCTGATTAACCACCAAATCTGAGTCGCCATAGACCATGAGGCGACGGTCGCCGAGTGAAATGGCCATGCGCAACCCATACAAAAGTGCTTCGTATTCTGCTTCGTTATTGGAGGAATCGAAATGAATCTGGAGAACATATCTGAGTTTATCTCCTCGGGGGGAAACGAATACTACCCCAGCACCGGATCCATTCAGCATCTTTGATCCATCGAAGAACATGGTCCAGTGCTCCGAGTGAACTTGAGTCGAAAGTTGTTGTTCGATCCACTCGGCGACGAAATCTGCAATTGCTTGGGACTTGATAGCCTTTATTGCCTCAAACTGGATATCTAGGGGAAGGAGTTCAATCGCCCATTTTGCCACTCGACTAGTTGCATCTCTGTTGTGAAGAATCTCTAATAGTGGAGCGTCGCTGATGACTGTAATGGTGTGGTCAGAGAAGTAATGTGCAACCTTCTTCGTGGTCATATAGATCCCATATACGAGCTTCTGATAATGAGGGTCTCTTTGCTTTGAAGGAGTCAAAACTTCAGAAACATAGTATACTGGGTGCTGAACTTTGAAGGCCTTTCCTTCTTCTTCCCGCTCGACCGTAAGTACTGTACTGACAACTTGTCCCGTGGCTGCAATGTAAAGCAGCAAAGGCTCTTTGCTGATCGGGGCAGCAAGCACCGACTGGGTGGATAGCAGGGCTTTGAGCTCTGCAAACGCTGCATCAGCTTCTGGAGTCCACTCGAACTTGTCTGACTTCTTCATCAGTCGGTAAAGAGGCAATGCCTTTTCACCGAGCCGAGAAATGAATCAACTTAAAGCGGCCAAGCAACCTGTAAGCTTCTGGACATCATGCACACGCACGGGACGTTTCATCCGGAGAATAGTACCAATTTTTTCAGGATTGGCGTCGATTCCCCATTCAGAAACGAGAAAACCGAGTAACTTCCCACCTGGAACTCCGAATGTGCACTTTGATGGATTGAGCTTGATATCATACCTCCTGAGGTTGGCAAAGGTTTCAGCAAGGTCAGTTAGCAGGTCGGAACCCTTCCGTGACTTAACCACAATGTCATCCATGTATGCCTCCACATTCCGACTGATCTGAGTGAGCAAACACTTCTGAATCATTCTCATGAACATGGCTCCGACATTCTTTAGGCCGAAGGGCATGGTGACATAACAGAAGCACCCGAATGGAGTGATGAAAGCTGTTTTGATCTCGTCGGGCCCGTACAGACGGATCTGATGGCACCTTGAATAGGCGTCTAGAAAAGACAAACGCTCACAACCCGCGGTCGAATCGACTATCTGATCGATGCGGGGGAGAGGGAAATGATCTTTCGGGCAGGCTCGATTGATATGTTTAAAGTCAATGCACATGCGAAGTGACTTGTCCTTCTTTGGGACCATGACAACATTGGCGAGCCACTCGGAGTGGTAAATTTGTCGGATGAACTCTGCTGCTAAGAGCCGAGCCACCTCCTCGCCAATGGCCTTCCTCTTCTGAACGGCGGACCGTCGAATATGTTCTTTCACAGGCTTAAATTTTGGGTCGACTCGTAGACGGTGCTCAGCCAGCCCCCTGGGAACTCCAGGCATGTCAGAAGGTTTCCATGCGAAGATGTCCCAGCTCTCACGGAGGAACTAGATGAGCGCTTCTTCCTATTTGGAGTCGAGCGTTGTTGAGATGTGAGTCGGAGCAGCATTTGGATCGGTCGGGTGAATGTGAACTGGCTTCGTTTCACCAGACGACTGAAAAGCTGACTCTGAAGCAGGCTTCTTGGCTCGTAGCAACTCACTCGGATCTGCAGTCTTCTGGTACTCTTGCAGCTCGACCACTGCCATCTGAGCGTCAGCAATCTTTGAGCCTTTCTGAAAACACTCTTCTGCTTTCTTCCGATTGCCTGTAACCGTGATCACACCTTTGGGACAAGGCATTTTCAATTTTAGATACACATAACATGGTCGAGCCATGAAGCGTGCATAAGCTGGCCTGCCCAAAATGGCGTGATAAGCACTTTGGAAATCCACAACTTCGAATGTCAACTTTTCCTTGCGGTAATTCTTGTAGTCACCAAAAACCACATCAAGAGCAATTTGGCCGAGTGACTCGGCCTTCTTCCCAGGAATGACTCCATGGAAACTCATGTTACTGGTACTGAGTCTGGACATCGGAATGCTCATCCCTTTCAATGTTTCTGCATACAGTATGTTCAAACCACTGCCACCATCCATCAGGACTTTAGTCAGTCGAGTGCCTTCGACAACTGGGTCGACCACCAAAGCTTGCCTCCCAGGGGTGGCAATGTGCGTAGGGTGATCCGACTGGTCGAATGTGATGGCAGTCTGAGACCACTTCAGATAATTGGGCGTTGCCGGGGCAACCATATTCACCTCGCGGTTAATGACTTTCAGTCGACTTTTGCTTTCAACATCAGCAAAAATCATCAAGGTGGAATTGACCTGGGGGTATCCATCGTCACTATCTTCCTTGTCCTCAACTTTGTCTGACTCCTTTTCCTTATCTTTGGACTGTTTGCCCTGAATCTGCTGGATCAGGAGCCGACAATGTGGAGTGGTATGCTTTGGGTAAATGAGTTTACCCTCTTCGTCCTTCTTGGTATGGATGTGACACGGCGGATCCAAAACATCATTTCCATCTTGGTCCTTAACTTTCTTGGGGTTCCAAGGCCCCTTGGGTTTTCCCTTGAATTTTCCCTGGGTTACGGCCAGGGCCTCCCCAGGAGCGGCTGGATTGGCCTTCCGCTTCTGTTTCCGACTGGAATTTCCTCCGGTTTCCTGGGCGACTGCCATTTGCTTGCCACTCCGGAGCCGATCCTCATCTTCACCATTAGTGTATTTGGTGGCGATCTCCATCATCCGATTGACAGACATCTCTCCGGTTCAACCGAACTTCAGATTCAATTCTCTGTATTTAACGCCTTCTTTAAAGGCACAAACTGCTTGGTGATCTGGCACATTTTCAACTGTGTGATGCAAAGTGATCCATCTCTGGATGTAATCCCTCAGAGTATCGTTCGGCTTCTGCACGCAGGACCGCAATTCTGTAAGACCTGCAGGTCGCTTGCATGTTCCTTCGAAGGTTGTGACAAACAGTCGGGAGAGGTCCTCCCAAGTGTAGATGCTACTGGGTGATAACTGGTTTAACCACGCTCTGGCTGAGCCTTCTAACATGAGAGGCAAATGCTTCATAGCTACCTCATCATTGCCGCCGCCAATCTGGACAGCCACTCGGTAATCCTCGAGCCAAGTGTCAGGCTTGGACTCACCGGTGAACTTACTAACTCCAGTCGCCAATCTGAAGTTGGGAGGAATCACAGCAGCCCTGATGGCTCGACTAAAACATTCTGGTCCTGAAACATGTACTCTGCTACTGGTAGGAGCATCTCTGTCATGGCCTTCTCGGTGAGCTCTATTCCTGTCGACCAAACTTTGAACGAGAATGGATCTCGCATCAAAGCCTGGATCTCTGGGGTCGACTGGAATTCTCCGCCCAACACTATGAGCGCGCCTGTCATCTTGCTGTCGAGGCGCATATGACCCGCTCCTCGGGGGAGGGGTTGGCTCTCGACGTCGATCATCACGATCGAATCGGTGATCATACTGCTCATTCCTTCTGTACTGATCATGCCGGTCCCCACGTCCCTCACGCCTCGGGGGCGATCTTGGGCTATGAACCGACTGGACTGTATCTGCTGCAACGGATCGACTATGGATCTTATTCCGCGACTGAGAAATAGCTGAATTATGGTTTCCCGCTGCCCGGAGCAACGCTCTGATTTGCAACAAGCCCCTACCAGCTTCTGACTGGGAGGGCTGAATCGGCTCTACTATACGGGCCGCAGCCGCCAAATTCTGAACCGGAGTTCGATATACCTGCGTAGGTGGGAAGAGCTGACGCCGACTGGATTCAGGAACCCGTTGACGCGCTCGCTCGTCGAGTGCTCGCTGGAGATTCTCCAGTCGAGTGCGCTCGGCCAAGTTAGCCAAGCGCGCGTCCTCCAAGGCTCGTGCCTCGGGGGTTTCTCCAACGATAGGAGTGTGGAGTGCATCCATGTTTCGGCGCCGAAGCTCCTCTCGCTGCACGGAAGTAAGAGGCTCGGGGAGATACTCCTCGTGAGGATGCGACGGGTCGCCCCCACCCGCGCCTCCGTCGGTGCGGGGAAAACCGGGAGGACTGCGTGTCAAGTCGATCACCAGAACCTCCGCCGCTGGATCACTGTTGTCGCATTTGGATGCAGTCTCTGCGGAGCCAGTCAACAGGTCGAACAGGCCGTAAAGGGATTCGTCGGGCTTGATCTCCGCGACTTGTGGGGTGGCCGACTGGCGGGCCACCGCATGTCTCACCCACCTCTGAAGCCTCGACCGACCGGAGCGCTTGCGCCGGTGAGAGACTAGGCGGGAGGACATCACTGGAGCCGACCGATACTAGGTCGACGGCTGCCGCAGGAGGACACCACGGACGCACGCGCGAAAGTGCGTCGCCCCGCAGACGGGGAGCGCATCAACATCGAGTGGGGCCTCCTGAAGCCAAGCGGAGTCGTCGGCGATGAACATGAGCGCGCCAAGACGGATCTCGCAGCCCTCCACCAAAGCTCCGCCCGAAACCAAGATCAAAGAGATCGGAAAAATCGCAACTTCTCCAACTAGGCGCTAAGACTCCTAGCCCCACGGTGGGCGCCCACTGTCGTGGTGCTAACTCTGACAGTGATGTAGGGGGGTATGAATGGAGAGGCTAGATCTTAGCTATGGAAGAGTTGTAAGCACACGAGGTTTACGAGTTCAGGCCCTTCGTGAAGGAAGTAACAGCCCTACGTCTCGGTGCCCGGAGGCGGTCGATTGGATTATAGGTGTGTGAATAACAGGGGTGCGAACCCTTGATACTGAGGAGGGGGTGGCTTATATAGAGTTCGCCAGGCCCCTCCAGCCTTCAGTAATGCAGGGTTTAAAGTACATTAAGACTGGGAGTTACTGGTAACGTCCCTCATAAAGTGCTATGATGACCATAAAAGCTACTTAATGGCCGACCGTTTGCGTGCGGAGTGACTTTAGATCTCCTGGCAGTCGAGTGGTTGGTTCATGGTCGAGTGATTGCTTTATGATCGAGTGTCTTCGAGTCCGTCGAGTGGGATACCTCCAAGTCGATTGAAAGGTGACTTCTTCTATGGATGTCCTTGGGTAGGGCACTTAGGACAGGCCTATGCCCCTACCCTAGGTACATAGCTTCATCATGGACCACAACACGGACTGAAGCTCATCGTACCAACCCCTGCCGCAGGCCTCCAGCTTCTTCTTGAACGTCCTGGTCTTGAGGCCCCTCAAGATCTCTGCGTTGGCTCGCTCGACCTGGCCGTTGCTTCGGGGGGCGATGAGGCACTGAAGGCTTGACGAGGTGGCACCATGCGGGGCTGCCGCGGCCAAAGCTCAGCCATTCAGGTTTGTCGGTGTTGCAGGGACGGACCCATGCGCAAGCGTCGTGCCGTTTTGGGAGCAGCTCCGTCAGTTGGCGTCAGTTGAGTGGGCAACTAGGTCAAACACATTAGCCACGAAGGAGTGGATTCATTCAAATAGATGCTGGGAAGGCGGACATCACTGGGACAGGCCCGAGCGACTTGGGGATGATGCAGCCCGAGGGGCGTCCCCAACAAAGTAAGCTAACAACATGAAACAAAAGGGATACATGCCGCAGGGACGGACCCACGCGGCCTGGGAATAATGCAGCCCTGGGGGTGCTCCCAGCTGGAAATGAAACTTGAAAGATGTCACCTGATGATGTTGAGGACGAATGAGTGTTGGTGTAGCAGACTCGGTGGGCTGTGGAAGCCAATCCTCATGAGCCCCCAGGCCCAGGGGCCTCGGGAGGCTCCGGAAGCGCTGGTGGCTCCTCGCGAACCATCTCCATCTCCGCCAAGGCTGCGGAAAGCCTGGCCTCTTGAGCCTCCGTGATGCCCCTCATGAGGAGCTGGTATGTGGCAGCCGTGTTCGGCAAGCCATAAGGCACGCGAATGTAGCTGTGGGGTGGACCTTCGCAGCGCCCCACGCGCGAGGGCCAGAGGCGCTCCAGGGAGGCGACTCGATTGAGCCCTGGTATGTCGATGCAGACGCGCAGCCCACCATCCTTGCCTGGATGGGGAGCCACAGCTGGTAGGCGGCGACCGCCTCTCATGACTCTTGACTCCTGTAGCTCCTGAATGTCCTTGCTGACGAACTCCTGAGGGTCTGGCCCTCCTTGCCTTACTCCTTCTTGAGGGAAACGTGCTTCGAAACACACCTCCATGTGGTGCCCAAGCGCCTCCCTCGTGACCATAGCCAGGTCGGTGGCCCTCCAGGGGAGAGCCCCCGAGCCCTGCCTGAGGAGGGCGCCAAGTGCGCTTTCCTATGCGATGGAAGGAGGTTCCCCCTGGGCAGGCGCGAGCCCTGAGGGGCCTGCCTCCTGAGGGGCCGGGCCAGACGATTTCTTCTTCTTGGGGGTGGTCTCGGGAAGCCTCCTGCTTCCGCGATCCGGGTCTTCCAGTGATGCGGCCTGAAAGGCTTGTTCCAGGGAACACACCGCGTACTTCTCTTCACAGGGCACCGTGATGACTCCGCCACTTCCTGGCATCTTGAGGACGTTGTAGCCGTGGTGAGTTACGGCCATGAACTTGGCCAGCGCTGGGTACCCAAGGATGGCGTTGTACGGCAGGCGAATGTGAGCGACGTCGAAGTCGATGAGCTCGGTGCGGTAGTTGTCGCGTGCCCCGAAGGTGACAGGGAGGTGGACCTGCCCAATCGGGACCGTGGAGCCGTCGGTGACTCTGGAGAAAGGCTTGGTTGGCTGAAGCTGGTTGTAGGGCACTTGGAGATTGTTGAATGTTTCCACGGACAGGACGTTGAGCCCTGCCCCACCATCGATGAGGGTCCTGGTGACCAGCACATTGCTGATGATTGGGGAACAAAGCATCGGGAGGACTCCGGCTATGGCCGCACACTTGAGCTTGTCTGCTGAGCTTAACGTGATGGCGCACGCCGACCACCTGAGAGGGCGCGTGGCTTCGAGCTTGGGGAGGACTGCATTTACTTCACGGGCGAACTGCTTGAAGATGCGCTGAGAGGCTGGGGCTTGAGCCCCGCCCAGGATGCAGGCGATCGCGCGCGGCTCCTGGAAGCCCCCAGCCCCCTCGTCCTGATGGCGGTCCTCGTTTCTCCTTGGCTGCGGCGGCAGCGGAGGGAGGCCTGCGTTGCCTTGCGGGCGATCCTCGCGAGGCTGATCCCTCCAGTCTCCCTCGCGAGGCGGGTCTTGCCAGTGGTCCTCGCGAGGTCGATCGCGCCATCCTTGGTGCGGGCCGCGGTCTTCCCAGCGTCCTGCATTCCTTCCTCCTCCTCGACCGTAGCCCCAGTCACCACGGTCGGGATGATGGCCGATCCTTCTTTCTCGCACGGCTCGGAGCTCTTGACATTCGTTGGTGTTGTGGGTGTGGAGGTCGTGGTACACACAGTACCGACTGCCCTTGGAAGACTCGGGCTGATCTCTGCCCCGCTTGGTGTCTGGTTCTGCCGCGAGCACGGCAGCCCCCTTGCGCTTCACATCCTTGGCCTTGGGCTTCTTCTCTTCTGGGTCTACGGCAGGCAGCTCGAGGAGGTAGAGACGCCCTTCCTCAGCCCTGGCACACTTGGTCGCCAAGTTGAACAGCTCCAAGGAAGTGCACAGGTCTTCATGCATCGCCAGCTCCTCCTTCATCTTGACGTCGTGCACGCCGTCGAAGAAGGCTGAGATGATGGCCTCCTCGGTCACCTTGGGAATCTTGAGGCATGCGTTGTTGAAGCGCTAGATGTACTTCTGCAGGGTCTCTCCGGGTTGTTGCTTGATGTGGCGCATGTCGCTCACGGCGGGTGGCCGGTCGCGAGTACCTTGGAAGTTGGCGATGAAGCGGGTGCGCATCTCGTCCCAGGAGGAGATCGTGCCTGGAGCCAGGTTCAGGAGCTAGGTGCGGGCCCCGTCCTTGAGTGCCATGGGAAACTAGTTCGCCATGATCTTCTCGTCTCCGTTGGCAGCTTCGATGCCCAGCTCATTGAGCTGGAGGAACTCCGCAGGGTCGGCCGTGCCGTTGTAACGAGGAGGCAAGTCTGGCTTGAACTTGCCGGGTCACGCGACGCTGCATAGCTCGGTGGTGAAGGCACGGCAGCCTGCTGTGGCCACGGGAGGCCTTGGGTGACGGAGAGCTTGGTCTTGCAGGTCCCCATGCGCTGCAGCTGGGAGCAGCGCGGGGTCTTGACGTGCGGGAGCAGGAGCATGGTCGCGACGTGCTGGAGCAGGGAGCACCCGGGCAGCTTCTTGCGGGCGAGGGACTTCTTGGCAGCTCTGCTCTTACCGCGCTGGCACCTGACGGAGCGGGTTCCACCCAGGGGCCACGCACCTTGAAGCCAGGGCGCCTTCTTGAGGAGGAGGCGGCTGGGGCGCCCCCGGAGCTTCGTCGCCCGCGCAGGGCGGGGTGCGGTGCAGCCGAAAGGACGGCGCAGGAGAGCCCCCTGCGGCACGGACGAGCTCGGTGACGCGGTCGAGCCATTCTTCATAGATGTCATCGACGGGACGGTAGCACAGGAGCTCGTTTGCCGCGATGAGCGCGGCTCGAGCCTCCATGGGTGCGCAGAGCGCGCGGGACGAAGAACCTGCTGGGGTGAGTGAGGGAGTAGCGGTGCGGCCATCTTGCCGCACGGACGGATGCTGAGACGACGCTTGCTGCTCGTTTCCCACCGGGCCGGTGGCGGCGTTGACGGCAGGTGACGGGGAACGGCGAGAACGCCCGCCGACAGGAGCCGTCTGGGCGACGTGGGAAGCAAGAGCGGCTCGGCGCTCGGCGCGGGCCCGACGAGCGTCAGACATGGACGCGATGGTCGGAGGAGAACGGGGCGGTGGAAGACGAATTCCGGCGCACCTCTACCTGGCGCGCCAAATGTCGGATTTCGGGTTCCGGCAGACCCTTGAGGTTCGAACACTGGGGTGCGCGCGGAGATTTCGCCTTCTACCTACCTGCACCCTACCGCCTCGCTAAGATCTAAGCTATGGAAAGAACAGCACAAGAGACACGGGGTTTATACTAGTTCGGGCCACCATTGTGGTGTAATACCCTACTCTAGTTTATGGTGTGGTGGATTGCCTCTTGGGATGATGATGATGAGCAATACAAGGAAGAACAGCCTCGCGAGGGTCTGTTCTTGGCTGGGGTGATGAACTACTAGGAGGAGTTCAGTCACCCTTCTCTCTCTGTGTGTGTGATGCTACTCGATCCGATCCCAGCTTGTTTCTGGATTGGCCGATTCACCTCTACCCTGGGGGTGGCTAGTCCTATTTGTAGGCAAAGGCCCTCGGCCTCTTTGCAAATATTGAGCGGGAAGGACGCCAACAATTGGCCATTTTGAAGGGGAACATCTGGTACACTTATCCTGACTAAAGTTGGTCCTCGCCTGCCAAAGGCTCTGGTGGTGACGCTGGCTTGGGCTCCACAATGACTTCCTCCCTGCCGTTGGGCTGGTCTTGGTCTCGTTGCACCGAAACGGGTGCCTTTGCTTGATGCTCTCGCCTGTGCTTGCTCCCTTTGCACCAAAGAGGAAAGGAGGACACTGTGCGGGCTGGCGCCCGCCTGGCGCCCTTGGTCGTCATAGCTTGGGTCACGGGCACCTCGTGAGGTACCCCGCCTTGATCTCTCCGCCTCCTCGCGAGCCAGCCTGATGAGGCCGTGCCTGAGGAAGCTCCGTGTCGTCCGCCCCGCGAGGCTTGGCCCCTCACGAGGGTCTTGGGTCTGTGCTGATGAAGATGGGCCGTGCTGGGGCCCCCTTTGAGCCACGCCGCAGGCCACAGGCAGGCAAGTCTGGGGACCCCCATTCCCAGAACGCCGACAAATATAACAATAAACAACCGCACAGGAGGAAAAAATCGCTTGAAAACAAAAGGCGTAAACATAGATATGTAACAGCATGGGTTCATGATAACCCACAAGTATAGGGGATCGCAACAGTTTTTGAGGGTAGAGTATTCAACCCAAATTTATAGATTCGACACAAGGTGGCCAAAGAATATTTGAAGGTATTAGCAGCTAAGTTGTGAATTCAACCACACTTGGAGATTAATTATCTGCAGCAACGTGATCAGTAGCAAAGTAATATGACAGTTTTCATAGTAGTGACAGAAGCAATAGTAACGATAACAATGATAGCAGTAGTTTTGTAACAAGTGCAACAGTAACGATAGCAGTAGTAACTTAGCAAGAACAATATTAGATAAATTCGTAGGCATTGGATCGGTGAATTGTTGGATGATATTCATCAAGAGACAGTTATAACCTAGGGCGATACGGCACTAGCTCCAGTTCATCAATATAATGTAGGCATGTATTCCGTAAATAGTAATACGTGCTTATGGAAAGAACTTGCATGCCATCTTTTGTCCTACCCTCCTGTGGAAGCGGGGTCCAATTGGAAACTATGGATATTAAGGTCTCTTTTAATAGAGAACAAGAACAAAGCATTAACACAAGGTGAATACATGAACTCCTCAAACTACGGTCATCATCGGGAGTGGTCCCGACTATTGTCACTCCAGGGTTGCCGGATCATAACACGTAGTAGGTGACTATAACTTGCAAGATCGGATCTACAACATGGATATAATGGTGATAACATAAACGGTTCAAATATGAAATCATGGCACCCGGGCCCAAAGTGACAAGCATTAAGCATGGCAAAGTCATAGCAACATCAATCTTAGAACATAGTGGATACTAGGGATCAACCCCTAACAAGACTAACTCAATTACATGATGAATCCCATCCAACTCCTCACCGACCAGCGAGCCTACGAAGGAATTACTCACTCTCAGTGGGGAGCATCATAGAATTGGTGCTGGAGAAGGGTTTGTGATGATGAAGGACGAAGATCCCCCTCTCCAGAGCCCCAAACGGACTCCAGATCTGGCCTCCCGACGTAGAACAGGAGGTGACAGCGGCTCCCTCTCGTGGACCGCGATAATTCTTTCTCTCTAATTTTTTCCTGGAAAATAGGATTTTATAGCGTCGGTTCCAGGGTCTGCGGGGCCACCAGGTGGGGACAACCCACCTGGGCATGCCAGAAGGGGGGAGCGCGCCCTGGTGGGTTGTGCCCACCCAGGTGCCCCCCTCTGGTGGATCTTGGCTCCAGAAATTCTCTTTATTGATATAAAAATTCCTCGGAAAGTTTCGTTCCATTTCGAGAACTTTTATTTCTGCACAAAAACAACACCATGGTAGTTCTTCTGAAAACAGCGTCAGTCCGGGGATAGTTTCATTCAAATCATGCAAATTAGAGTCCAAAACAAGAGGAAAAGCGTTAGGAAAAGTAGATACGTTGGAGTAGTATCAACTCCCCCCAAGCTTAAACCTTTGCTTGTCCTCAATCAATTCAGTTGATAAACTGAAAGTGACAAAGAAAAACTTTTACGAACTCTTTTGCTCTTGTTTGCATAAATAAGCTTAAACAACACCCGGGTTTTCAGCCAACATTATAACTAACCATGCCGACAATAACTATTAAAAATTATATTAACTCATATCAATGACATAATCAACTAGCAAACAATAATAATATATCTCAAATGGCAACACATTGTCAAAACAACCATGATATAGTAGGACAATAGTGGTATCTCGCTAGCCCTTTCTGAGACCGCAAAACATAAATGCAGACCATCTCCAAAGTTCAAGCAGCGAATAAACATTGTAATTCATGGTAGAAAAGATCCACTCATGATGCATCCAACATTAGCTACACACAATGCATCAACATGACAGCAGTGCTCTCAGGTTCTGGCGCTTATTTTAGAGGGTGATGACACAACATAAAAGTAAATAGATAGTCCCTTCGTAGAGGGGAGCGGTGATTTGCAGAGGTGCCAGAGCTCAAGTTTGAAAACAGAGGTAAATGATATTTTGAGACATGCACCCTTCTCATTTACTTCACGACTATCAGTTATTAATATATTCCATGGTAAGCACGCTAATGGCGGTTCCCAAGCGATAAAAGTAAAGGTTTACTATCCCTCCACCAACAATCACACTCCACGGCTTGTCTGAAACAACGGGTGCCATCCATACCAACAACAGTCCTGAGGGAGTTTTGTTTAATTATTTGCATTTTGAGTTCGGGACTGGGAATTCCTATTACCGCCCTTTTCTCGTGCGATGGCGAGTGAATAAACACTCGACCTGAGAACAACCCGCTTAGCATGGAAGATACCGACCACCTCCTGTCGTTCCATAAACGATCCAGGCACACAAAAAGGATATTTACTAGAAGTTTTTATAGGTGCCACATGCAAATTTACTTAGGACGGCAGGGTAATACCACATATAGGTAGGTACGGTGGACTAATCTGGAATAAATTTGGGTTCAAGGTTTTTGATGCACAAGCAGAATTCCCACTTAGTACAGGCGAAGGCTAGCAATTAGATTGAGAAGAGGCCAACTAGAGAGCAACAATTGTCATGACCATGCATTATGCATAAGTAACATTGGACACTAGCATGAGTAGGATATGAACACCATGAACATAAATATCATAGAGGCTATGTTGGTTTTGAT
Source organism: Aegilops umbellulata (assembly GCA_032464435.1). Classification (NCBI taxonomy): domain Eukaryota; kingdom Viridiplantae; phylum Streptophyta; class Magnoliopsida; order Poales; family Poaceae; genus Aegilops; species Aegilops umbellulata. Next base: position 244,629,249 of record CP136056.1, read on the forward strand.
TCAACTACATGCATGAACATGTGCCAAGTCAAGCCACTCGAACATTCAGAGGAGGATACCATATCATCATACTACATCACAATCATTTTAACGCAATGTTGATATCCAAGATAAATCATTATCCACTCCTAGCTACTTATGCATGGCATGAGAAACTATAATCTCTAATTGTCATTGCAAACATGTTTAATCATAATGGGCTGAATCATGGATACCAGGTTAAACATATTTACACAAATAGAACAAGTCGAGTTCATACCTGTTTCTCTCTGCCACGGCCAGTTCATGGAATATCGTCATTATTGCCTTTCACTTGCACGACCGAACGATGTGAAAATAATAATAGTGCAAGAGTGTTGTGGACTAAGCTAGAATCTGCAAACATTTTATTCAACGGGAGAAGACAAAGGTGAAATGGGCTCTTTATTAGATCAACAATTATTCATATGAGAGCCACTCAACATTTTCATCGTGGTCTTCTCCTTGATATGACTCGAATAAAAAGAAAATAAATTCAAAGAAACACACTGAAATATTTTTGGAGTTTTTAGTTTTCTTGAACAAGCAAATAAAAAGGGAAAAGAAAAAATGAGAAAAACTGTTTACACGGGAAAGCTCCCAACAAGCAAAAGAAGAACAAGGAAATCTTTTTGGGTTTTCTTTTTAGTACTACAACTAAGCATGCATAGAAAGTAAACTAACTAGAACTAATTTTTTGGTTTTTCTAAGGTTTTTCAAACACACAAGAAGAAAGCGAGAAAATAAATCTAAGCATGGACGATACAATGAAAAAGTGTGAACACCCACAACTGGAATGATATGTGTGAACATGAATATAAAGTCAGTGGAAACACGTACTCCCCCAAGCTTAGGCTTTTGGCCTAACTTGGCAATCAACCAGTAGTCTGGATAGTAGTCGGCGTGGTAGCTCATGGAAGCTCTCGGTGCGGATGCCTCGGCTTGCCGTGCTGCCTCCACTGCCGCGTTTTGAGCTCGGGCCTCGCTCTCAAGAACAAAATATCTTCCCTTGTTGTGATAGTCAAAAAGAGCAGGCGCAGGAAAATATGTGTGCGCAACAGATGTTTTGTTAAACAACAAGTTATAAGTGAAATTATGAATGTCTCCTTTAAGGATCTTATGATTTTTCATAGCATCAAAGTCTAAATACTGCATGGGTAGGATAGGGTCAAAGGGCAAAGGTGAAACACCCAACCCTTGTGATAAACGCGTGGCATAAATTCCACCATAGAAATAGCCACTATTAGCGTTGTGTTGCAGTATGCATGCAACAATCGCTCCAAGATTAGAACTCCTGTCACCAGTGAGAGCGGTGCATCTGAGGCTCAAGTCTGGAGCACAAAGTGTACTAAAATCTTGCTTGCCTATGATACATTTCCTGTTAAATAATGCAAAGTACTGAATTGCGGGAAAATGGATGCTCTTTATTCTACCTTGCGTCACTCCCCTCGTCTCGCCGTAGAAAAGAGTAGTCAAGAATGATTGGTACTCAGTCCTTGGCGGTTCATCAAGCGAACCCCAGAATGAGAGTTTGCAGTGGTGAGCAAAACTCTCTAGTGAAATGGTAAATGAATTTTCATACAACTTAAATGACACCCTAGACTCACGGGGATGGAATTTAAATCCTTTGACAAATGATTCAGTGAGAGTGTGGTGTTGATCGCAATTATCTAAAATGTAGGGACCGAGACCGGCATTGTGAACATATTGTTCAAATTCCTCCTTAATGCCCACACACACCATATAATCATCGCATGGCCATAGGCACGTTTTGGTGGCGGCATCTCGAATGGAACTTTCACTTGGTTCAACATAAGACAGACGAGCGGAGCTATCACTAGAAGATGCCCCCGAGGACCTCCTCCCCGAAGAACTCCTTCCAAATAGGTTCATCACATTCACGTACAATTTTCTGAAAAAAAGAATTGGATGACAAAAATTTATTAACAAAACTTAACATGATTGATAGCAACTACTCATAGGGATACATAGAGGTCATAGCAAGCATTCAAACTACTTAGAACTCTAATAATTCAACATGAAAGCTCATCTATAGCAGCACCAAGAGTAGCTAATTATTCAAAATATAAACCACTAAAAAACTAATTGGACAAATGGTGGAGTCACATACCAAGCAACAATCCCCTGAAACAGTTTCAAAAACGGAGCTTCGAGCAAAGAGATCGAAATCCGCGGGTTTGAGAGCAAGAACACGGGAGAGAGAGCAATGGAGAATTTTTTCTGGAGGTAAGTGATGATGTGGTGTGAAGGGATAAGTGAGGAGGCCCACATGGGGACGACAACCCACCAGGGCGCGCCTGGGGGTCCTGGCGCTCCCAGGTGGGTTGTGCCCACCTGGTGCACCTCCCTCTTGTATTATTTGCACCAGAATTTCTTAAATATTCAGAGAAAAATCGTACTAAATTTTCAGAGCATTCTGAGAACTTTTGTTTTTGGGTCACTTTTATTTCACAGAAAATTCAAAAAACAAACAAAACATGGCATATTATTTTATTTAACTAATAAAAACAGAAAACAAAAGGTAGGGATAGAAGGTCGTGCTTACTAAATACATCAACTTCATACCTCTAAAAATTGATCCATTGATAAGGTTGATCAGGTCTTATTAACAACCACTTTCGATTAGCATGAAAACGAAGAACTTTCATAAATCACTAAGTTACCTCAACGGGGATATGAATCTCCCCCACAATACGCATTTCATATTTCTTTTTAACAGTAGGTAGGGTTAGTTGAAAACTTCCAATAGGGATTGTCAGAGATTTTTTAATAACATTAATACCATTCACTTGGAATTGTTTCTTTGGAAAGTGCGCCGTATGCTCATTACCATTGATATGAAAAGTGACCTTGCTTTTATTGAAATCTATAATAGCCCCTACAATGTTCAAGAAGGGTCTACTAAGGATAATCGTCGTCCTTGGGCATCTCAAGTATAATAAACTTAGTCAAAATAGTAACATTAGCAACAACAACGGGCACATCCTCACAAATACCGATAGGTATGGCAGTTGATTTGTCAGCCATTTGCAAAGAGATTTCAGTAGGTGTGAGTTTGTTCAAATCAAGTCTTTTATATAAAGGGAAAGGCATACCACAAACACCAACTCCTAAATCACATAAAGCAGTTTTCACATAATTTCTTTTGATGGAGCAAGGTATAGTTGGTATTCCCGGATCTCCAAGTTTTTTAGGTACTCCATCTTTAAAAGTGTAATTAGCAAGCATAGTGGAGATTTCAGCTTCTGGTATTTTTCTCTTGTTGGTGATGATGTCTTTCATATACTTTGCATAAGGAGGCATTTTCAAGATATCAGTCAAGCGAGTATGCAAAAAGACTGGCCTCAGCATTTTAGCAAAGCGTTCAAATTCTTCATCATCTTTCTTTTTAGTTAACTTAGGTGGAAAGGGCATAGGTTTTTGAACCCACGGTTCTCTTTCTTTACCGTGTTTTCTAGCAATGAATTCTCTTTTCTCATATCTTGTATTCTTAGGTTGTGGGTTATCAATATCAACTGGTGGTTCTATCTGAACATCATTGTCTGGTTCTTTAATATTTGGTTAAGTATTTTCATGAAACTCATCATTATCTTTTTCATTATCAGAAGGTGAGTGTTCATTACCAAACTGAGTTTCAGCATCAGAGATAGAAGTTTCATTATCATTATCAGGAGGTTTATCTACTTCAGGTTCACTAGAGGCATGCAAAGTCCTATCATTTTTCCTTTTCTTTTTCTTTTTAGAAGGACTAGGTGCACTAATGTTATTTCTTTGTGAGTCTTGTTCAATTCTTTTTGGGTGTCCCTCAGGATAAATTGGTTCCTGAGTCATTTTACCTCCTCTAGTTGCTACTCTAACGGCAAAGTCATGTATGTTGTTATTCATTTCATCAAGCAACTCTCTTTGAGATTTAGCAACTTGTTCTAACTGAGTTTGAACCATAGAAGCATGCTTTCCAACACCTGTAACATCATTTGAGATTCTAAATAACAAGTCACTCAGGCGAGCAATCATATCAGCATTATATTTCAATTATTTCATAACATTTGCATTGAAGTGATCTTGTTTTCTAATGTAGTTTTCAAACTCATAAAGGCATTGGCTAGGGTGCATATTGTGAGGACTGTCATTAGCATTGAACTTCATTAGAGAATTTACCTCTACCACCTTAAGCAGGGGTGCTGTATTAAGCCCATGTATTTCTTCAATAGGAGGTAAATTTTTAACATCCTCGGCTTTAATACCTTTTTCCTTCATAGATTTCTTTGCCTCTTGCATATCTTCAAGACTGACATATAAGATACCCCTCTTCTTTGGAGAGGGTTTAGCCGGTGGTTCAGGAAGAGTCCAATCATCATATTTTTTCAATATGTTATTCAATAATTCTTCAGCTTGCCCAATAGTTCGTTCCCTAAAAACACAACTAGCACAACTATCTAGGAAATCACTAGAAGCATTGGTTAGTCCATTATAGAATATATCAAGTATTTCATTTTTCATAAGAGGATGATCAGGCAAAGCATTAAGCAACTAGCAAAGCCTCCCCCAAGCTTGTGGGAGACTCTCTTCTTTAGTTTGCACAAAGTTAAATATTTCCTATAAAGCAGCTTGTTTCTTATAAGCAGGGAAATATTTTTCAGAGAAGTAATAAATCATATCCTGGGGACTACGCACACAACCAAGAGCAAGAGTATTGTACCAAGCTTTAGCATCACCCTTTAATGAGAACGGAAATAATTTGAGAATAAAGTAATAGCGAGTCTTCTCATCATGAGTAAAAAGGGTGGCTATGTCATTCAACTTAGTAAGATGTGCCACAACTGAAAGGATCGAGATGGACCTAGATGGGGGTGAATAGGTACAATTACAAAATTTTAATTATGACTTAGCAATTTTAGGCAATAATGCGGAATATGAAAGTGGGCCTAACAATTGCAAGTGTAGTACTAACTGCTATGCAAGTAACACAAGTATGTAAGTAAGCAACCACAATATGATATAAGTAAGTGCTAAGAGACAAGTAACCACAAGTAGAGAGTTAGGGTTAGGAATAACCGCAACTCTGGGAGACGAGGATGTATGCCGATGTTCACTTCCTTGGAGGGAAGCTATGTCACTGTTAGAGAGGTGGATGTTACCACGAAGGCTCGCCATATTCTCCTTTTGAGACAACACCACGGAGGCGTTTCTCAACCACTAGTGGTAGACCTTGGGGTGGTCTCCAAACCCTCACAAACTTTTCTGGGGGTAATCACAATGGTCGATTCCTCTCCGAAAGACTCCTACCGCCTAGGAGTCTCCAACCTCCAAGAGTAACAAGATCCAAAGGGAAAAGCTCAAGACTTGCTCAACTCACGATTTGCTTCGGTCACAAGAAGGAGAGGGGGAAGATCTTTCTTTTGATTGGAACAACTCTTCGAAACTCACAAGAATCAAATGGGGATCTAAGATTTAGTGTGTGAGCAAGGGAGAGGGAGCAGTGGTGTTCTTGAGGTGTGTTTGAGTGAAGTGTTAAACCTTATCTCAAAGAGGTAAGGGACTATTTATACCACCATAAAATTAGAGCGTTTAGACAGAGATTGACCTGCCCGGATGATCCGGAAGACCATCCGGATGATCCGGAAGACCATCCGGATGATCTGGCTCAAGGCCCGGATGATCTGGCTGAAGGCCCGGATGTAAGTGGCAGTAGAAGAGCTGCGAGGAGCTCGGATGATCCGGATGACTGGCCGGATAATCCGGCTACATCCACCAAGGTTCTGTGAAAATAGGGGCAAGATTACCCGGATCATCCGGACGATCCGGGCACAGCCCGGATGATCCGGGACAGGATCCGGACGATCCGGCTTCAATCACCATGGTTCTGTGATCGAGGGCGTACATTACCCGGATGATCCGGAGTAAGGTCCGGATGATCCGGGCCTAGCCCGGATGATCTGGGACTCCGTCCGGATGATCCGGCAAGGAGCTTGTGTAGAGAAACAGTAGTAGGTTTTGGCTAAGGGGTTTTGCTAGGGATTTTTGCTCCTTTGTGAAAAGGTTCTTGTGAGACAAAATATGAGCAAGCCTTGAACCTATACCTCGGATTCCCTCTTAATAGTGCGGGATTCCTATTACTCAAGAAATATAAAAGAGCATAATGCTTCATCTTTGTTTGCTCCTTTCCTCATTGATAATTTGCTTGAGTAACATGTCATATGATGTGATCATGATGCACATTAGAAGAAAATAGAGAACTAACAACCTATGTATAAACTTAGCAAACACAGTTAGTCCCCTATAAGTAAATTTGTCATCAATATCAAAAATAATCTTTAAGAGCAAGATTGCACTTTCAATCTCCCCCTTTTTTGGTAGTTGATGACAAACTACATATAGCACTTAACAAGTGGAATGTGATGCGAATAATTTTGGGAGAGTAGTCGGGTATGTGCTTTTAGGAAGAGCTCCCCCATAATATATGCAGGGATGTGTTTTAGAGAGAGCCCCCCTTAAAGTATGCATAGGAATGAAATGATAACATACAAAATCATGCACATATGGCGAGGATACCCTTATTCGAATAAGATGTTGTAACAATAGTGTAGTCATACACCATTACAATTAACATAGGCAATGATAGCAAAGAATGAAGATAGCCACAAAAGATAGCATACTTAAGCTCTTACCTAGTAGCAAAGACTCATATAAGGTAGCATAACACATGACCAAGGTAACCAAGGTCTTACATAGTAGAATAGACTCATATAAGGTAGCATAATACATGACCAATGATCATTACAATAGTAATAATACAGAGTCCAATAACTAGAACTCAATAGACATAGCAAACTCACACTTATACTCCTAAGAATTACATCTCCCCTTGGCAGCAAGTACCGAAAAGGGAAAGACGTCCGAGAAAGTAGGAGGATCACTCGGCATCCTCATCAGCATCATCACCATCACTCAGATCAGCAGGTGCAAAGAAGAATGATAACCCACAAGTATAGGGGATCGCAACAGTTTTCGAGGGTAGAGTATTCAACCCAAATTTATTGATTCGACACAAGGGGAGCCAAAGAATATTCTCAAGTATTAGCAGTTGAGTTGTCAATTCAACCACACCTGGATAACTTAATATCTGCAACAAAGTGTTTAGTAGCAAAGTAATATGATAGTAGTGGTAACGGTAATAAAAGTAACGGAAGAAAAAGTAATATTTTTGGTATTTTGTAGTGATTGTAATATTAACAACTGGAAAATAAATAAGCGAAGACCAATATAGGAAAAGCTCGTAGGCATTGGATTGGTGATGGGTAATTATGCCGGATGCGGTTCATCATGTAACAGTCATAACATAGGGTGACAAAGAACTAACTCCAATTCATCAATGTAATGTAGGCATGTATTTCGAATATAGTCATACGTGCTTATGGAAAAGAACTTGCATGACATCTTTTGTCCTACCCGCCCGTGGCAGCGGGGTCCTAATGGAAACTAAGGGATATTAAGGCCTCCTTTTAATAGAGGACCGGAACAAAGCATTAGCACATAGTGAATACATGAACTCCTCCAACTATGGTCACCACCGGGAGTGGTCCTGGTTATTGTCACTTCAGGGTTGCCGGATCATAACTGTCGGATTTCGGGTTCCGGCAGACCCTTAAGGTTTGAACTCTGGGGTGCGCGCGGAGATTGTGCCCTCTACCTCTCCGTCTCGCAAAGATCTAACTACTGAAAGAACAACACAAGAGACACAGGGTTTACACTAATTCGGGCCACCATTGTGGTGTAATACCCTACTCTAGTTTGTGGTGGGTGGATTGCCTCTTGGGCTGATGATGATGAACAATACAAAGAAGAACAGCCTCGCGAGGGCCTGTTCTTAGCTGGGACGATGAACTGCTAGGGGGAGTTCAGCCGTCCTTCTCTCTCTCTGTGTGTGTGTGTGTGTGTGTGTGTGTGTCTGATTGCCGATCAATTCGTCGATGCCTTATTCTGGGGGTGGCTAGTCCTATTTATAGGCAAAGGCCCTGGGCCTCTTCCCAAATATTGAGCGGGAAGGGCGCCAACAACTGGCCAATTTGAAGGGGAACATCTGGTACACTTATCTTGACTAAAGTTGGTCCTCACCTGCCAAAGGCCCTGTGGTGACGCCGTTCTGGGCTCCACGGTGACCTCCTTCCCACCGTTGGACTGGTCTTGGTCTTGTTGTACCGAAATGGGTGCCTTTGCTTGATCCTCTCGCCTGCGCTTGCCCCCTTTGCACCAAAGAGGAAAGGGAGACACTGCGCGGGCTCGCGCCCGCCTGGCACCCTTGGTCGTCATTGCTTGCGTCATGGGCACCTCGTGAGATACCCCGCCTTGATCTCTCCGCCTCCTCGTGAGCCAGCCTGACGTGGCCGTGCCTGAGGAAGCATCGTGTCGTCCGTCCCGCGAGGCTTGGCCCCTCACGAGGGTCTTGGGTCTTGTGTTGGTGAAGATGGGCCATGCTGGGCCCTCTATCGAGCCACGCCGTAGGCCGCAGGCAGGCAAGTCTGGGGACCCCCGTTCCCAGAACACCGGCAGTAGCCCCCAGGCCCAAGGCGCGCCCGGACTTGGCCGTACTGAGAGGCAAAAGGGCAAGGGCGAAGCGCCGCGGGCCCTAACAACCTGCGGCCTTGGGCGCCGCGTGGCGGTTGATTGAACGTGGGCGCCTCCGCTTCCCCACGACGCCTTGATGATCGTGCGGATTGAACAAGTCTCTGCATGCAAATCGTGTCATGATTACCTGCGATCGTGGAGGCTGACGGTTGGCCTCCGCTGGCTATAAGTATGGCGCCGCGCGTGGCCTTCCAGTCCACCTCTCCTTGCTTTCTCCTTCTCCTCCATGGCCCCGTCGAGGAGGTTTTCAGCTGCGGAGAAGGGGAAAGCCCTCCAGGTTGAGCTTGCTTCTTCTCCACCCAAGCGTGGTCGTGGGCGCCCTCGGAAGCATCCCGTGGCCGCCTCGGCAGCATCCCGCGGTCATGGGGACGGCTCCCGGCGTGGTGGCGGGCGAGCCGCCGTGGCCGGGGGGCGCGCCATGGTCGCGCGCTCCGCTAGGCCGTGCTTTCGCGCTGAGCAGGTGCTGCCGGAGTTCGTCGTTTGGTCGGCGGAACCGACTAGTGCCCGGCTCCAACTCCCTCGCTTCCTCCTTGGTGAGCTCCCGGCTGGTGCCCCGGGTGGCCTCTGGATCCAGGCGGACGGCTATTGCAGCCGGTCTTCATGGGCTGCGCTGGAGGTCTCCGCCACTGGGAGCTTGGCCTTAACTCGTGGCTGGCAGGCGTTTGCCCGTGCTCGCGGCCTGGGGCGTCGGTACACCCTGCACTTTAGGTTTGATGGCGATGCCACCCTCTACGTGAGGGTGTTTGGGGAAGATGGTCGCCGCGCAGGGTGTTGCCCCAAGGACGACGACCGCGACCGGGGGCCCAGCCCTGACGACGATGGAGGGGATAGTGCCCGCGCGGATGGCGGCCCCCGAGGCTCTCCAAGCTTCATCAACTCTTCTTCAAGTGACACCTCCAGTGGTGGCCGCAGTCAGCCCCCACGTCGTCCGCCCACCGTCGCGCCCCGGTGAAGCGCGAGAGGGAGTCCGCTTGAGCCTCGGAGGCATCCCGAGTCACCTCCGCTGGCTGGTGTGAGGCGAGCCACGCCGGGCTTGTCCTTTCTTTCCCTTTTGTTTCCTGCGTAAAAGAAAGCAGCTGCATGGAGCCCCGCGGGGGCGTGTTGGGGATTATTGCTGTCAACAATTACCTTGATTTCGTTTTCGCGCTTTTCAGTTGTGTGTCTGCACGTAGATAGTTCCCGGCCCTAGCCGCGGGGAGGCGACCGACCCAGGCCATGTGTATGTGTCGCGATGCCCGAGGGGCACGGACGGGAGGGGTGCTCCCGCAATGGACCCGGGTCGTGAAACTTTAGAACGATTTAGGACAGGAACCCTTGCGAGGGCGCTCGGCTGCCCTCCCTCGCGGGGCCTTTCATAAGAGGAATCAAAACGGGGGAGTGAAAATTGACGAGACATAAACCAGTGTTGGCAATGATTTCAATAAGACTTCAACTGCGAACAAAGCAAGCCAACTACGGAAAGCAAATGAAAAAGCCGCGTCCAGCACCTAGTCTAGTCTTCGACGTCTTCTCACCAGCGTGGAGCTAAGTGCTTCCACTAGGCGTGGGAGGGAGCCCCAGGGCCTGAGGCCGGCGCTCCTGAGACTCCGGGGCATGTACAGCCCCACTCATTATTACGTCAGAGTGTCACGGGCGGCGAGCTTCACAGGCGTTTGCCTTCTTCACAGGCTCCGGGCCTTTCTTCTTAGGGGTAACGAGCTTCACAGGCACTTGCCTTCTTCACAGGCTCTGGGCCTTTCGTCTTAGGGGTAATGCGCTTCACAGGCACTTGCCTTCTTCACAGGCTCCCGGCCTTTCGTCTTAGGGGTAATGCGCTTCACAGACACTTGTCTTCTTCACAAGCTCTGGGCCTTTTTCCAAAAAGGGATAATCTTCACAGGCGTTTGCCTTCTTCACAGGCTCTGGGCCTTTTCCAAAAAGGGATAATCTTCACAGGCGTTAGCCTTCTTCACAGGCTCTGGGCCTTTTCCAAAAAGGGATAATCTTCACAGGCGTTTGCCTTCTTCACAGGCTCTGGGCCTTTTCCAAAAAGGGATAATCTTCATAGGCGTTTGCCTTCTTCATAGGCTCTGGGCCTTTTAGGGGTAGAACCTCCGGAGGTGCTGGATGTTCCATGCGTTCTGGATCGGCTCCCCCTCCTGAGTCTCCGAGCGTGCGAAGCCTGGCCTGGAAACATGAACAACCTTGAACGGGCCCTCCCACATGGGAGAGAGCTTGTGCAGCTCTTCCCTGGAGAGAACCTGTCTGAGCACGAGGTCTCCTACCTCGAGGGTCCTGGGGCGGATGTTGCGGCAGTGATATCGTCGTAGCACCTATTGGTACCTCGCCGCTCGCAGCATGGCCTCTTGGCGGCGTTCCTCCCCCAGTACGAGGTCCATCCCCCGCATGGCGTCCTGTTGTGCCTCATCGAACGCTAGGACCCGCGCGGAGCGACGTCTGACCTCGTGAGGGAGGACTGCTTCGGCTCCATAAACCAGGAAGAACGGGGTCTCCCCAGTCGGCTTGGTCATGGTTGCGCGGATGGACCATAGCACAGACTGGAGCTCATCGTACCAACCTCTGCCGCAGGCCTCCAGCTTCTTCTCGAATGTCCTGGTCTTGAGGCCCCTCAGGGCCTCCGCGTTGGCTCGTACGGCCTGTCCGTTGCTTCACGGGTGCGCCACCGAAGCGTAGCATATCTGCGTTCCAAGGTTAGCACAGTATGTTTTAAAGAGGTTACTGGTGAACTGCGAACCGTTGTCTGTGATGATGCGGTTCGGCACCCCGAACTGGCTCACGATGCCCCTGATGAACTTAACCACGGACCCCGCGGGGATTGTACGGACAGCCTCCACTTCTGCCCACTTGGTGAATTTGTCAATGGCGACGTAGAGGTAGCGGTAGCCCCCTGGCGCCCGAGGGAACGGGCCCAGAATGTCCAGCCCCCAGACTACGAATGGCCACGAAAGGGGTATAGTCTGCAGGCCTCCCGCCGGCTGATGGATCTGTTTGGCGTGAAATTGGCAGGCTTGACAAGCCTTTACCAGTTCGACAGCGTCGTTGAGTACGGTGGGCCAATAGAACCCGCTGCGGAACGCCTTGCCAACGAGGGTCCGTGATGACGAGTGATGCCCATAGTCCCCACTGTGTATATCCTCCAGCAGTTCCTTTCCTTGCTCCCTGGAAATGCAGTGCAGGGATACGTCGTTCGGCCGCTTCCGGTAGAGCTCTCCATCCCTGATGCAATATGCCGTTGCCTCCCGCGCCACACGCTCCGCTTCTTCCTCCTTCTCCGGCAGGACCCCTTGTGTTAAATAACTCCGGAGTTCCGTGATCCAACACTCCTCCTGAGGTTCCATAGTCAGGAGCAGGCATGCCCCTGAGGTAGGGCCGTAGGCCGGGGCTCCTGAGGCAGGTGGCTGGGGGAGTTCCTCCCGAGGCTGAGCAGTGTTTGATAGTGACGGCTGGGCCGAGGGCTTCAAGAGCCGCTCTTCGAAGATGCCAGGCTCCTGAGGTAACCGCCTGGACGCCCGTCTGGCGATGTCATCGGCCTCCTGATTGGTGCCACGGGGCACATGCTTCAATTCCAACCCCCAGAACTGTTTTTCTAGCCCGCGGACCTCCGCTAGATAGGCTTCCATGTGCTCATCCTTCAGCTCATACACCTTGTTGGAGAAATTGACAAGGAGCTGCGAATCGCCCTTAACGGTGAGGCGCTTTACCCCCAGAGCTGCTGCAGCCTTCAACCCCGCTATCAAGCCCTCATACTCCGCTATGTTGTTGGAGACCTTTTCACCTTGCTGGAAACAGAGTTGTACGGCGTAGTAGAGTTTGTCCTGAGTGGGTGATATCAGCACCGCTCCAGCCCCAGCGCCGTGCCAGGAGAACGCCCCATCGAAGTACATGACCCAGCCTTCCGGCGCCTCGCTCCCTGGGGAGAGGGACCGATCCTCATTGTCCTTGAGGCCTGGTGCCTCCGCCCATTCCGCCACGAAATCCGCTAACGCTGCTCCTTTGATGACCCTGGTCGTGCTAAACTCGAGCTGAAACGCTTGCAGTTCTATGTTCCATTCGGCGATCCTTCCGGCTGAGTTAGGGCTCCTGAGCACTCTCTCCAAGGGGTATGACGAGACAACCTTGATGGGGTGACCCTGGAAGTAGTGATGCAGCTTGCGCGAGGCCACTAGTAGCGCGAGGAGGAGCTTTTGAGGCATAGGGTATCGTGCCCTCGCGTCCCGTAACACCGTGCTGACAAAGTAGACTGGGTGTTCAACAAGGCTGAGAGCAGCAATGTTCGTGGCGTCCTTCGGAGGCAAGGGCGCCTCGCGAGGTGACGCGGCCTCGGGAGGTGGACTGTCCAGGCGGGTGGCCTCTCCTGCCTTCGGTGCACTCTTCGGCGGCTGTTCTTCTTCAGCCGCGGTTACGTCTCCTGTGGGCCTTCCTTGTTCCTGCTTTGCCTTATCTCGAGCTGCTACTGTGGTTCTGATTTAGCGCTCCTCCCTAACCGCCACCAGAGCTGCGCTGACAGAGTAGGGGGTGGCGGTGAGGTAGAGCAGTAGGGGCTCTCGAGGACGCGGAGCCACCATGACTGGGGGACTAGTCAGGCACCTCTTGAGATCTTGAAACGCCTTATCTGCCTCTTCAGTCCATTCAAAGGGCCCCTTCTTCTTCATTAGCTGAAAGAAAGGCAGCGCTCGCTCCCCCAGTTTGGAGATGAAGCACCCTAGCGCGGTCACGCGCCCAGTGAGCTTCTGCATTTCTTTGAGGGTCTTCAGCGGGCTCATGTCCTCGACCGCCTTGACCTTCTCCGGGTTAGCCTCGATGCCTCGATGGGACACAAGAAAGCCCAAGAGCTTGCCTGAGGGGACCCCGAACACACACTTCTCCGAATTGAGCCGCAGGTTTACTGCGTCAAGGCTCGCGAAGTTCTCCTCCAGGTCTTGTATCATGGTCTTGGCCTCCCGAGATTTCACCACAATGTCGTCAACGTAAGCTTCGACATTCTTCCCGAGCTGCGGGCCCAAGGTGATGTGCATCAGCCGCTGAAAGGTTGCCCCTGCGTTTCGTAGCCCAAATGGCATGCATGTATAGCAGTACACCCCGCATGGGGTTAGGAAGGCGGTCTTCTTGACGTCTTTTACCGCCATCTTGATCTGGTGATATCCAGAGAAGGCGTCCAAGAAGCATAGCAGGTCGCACTCCGCAGTGGAATCGACGATCTGGTCGATGCGGGGGAGCGGGAACGGATCTTGCAGGCATGCCTTTTGTTGAGGTTGGTGAAGTCGACACACATGCATTCCTTTCCCCCCTTCTTGGGCACAATGACATGGTTGGCCAACCAATCCGGGTATCGGACCTCGCGAATGACCCCAGCGGCCTCTAACTTGCGGGTTTCTTGGACGATGAAGGCCTGCTTCTCTGCGGACTGCCGCCTGGCTTTCTGCTTCACGGGGCGCACGTTTGGGCATACGTTGAGGTGATGCTCGATGACGCTCCTGGGGATCCCTGCCAACTAATCAGGCTCCCAAGCGAATACTTTCTTATTTGCGCGCAGGAACCTGATTAGGGCCTCCTCCTGCTCAGGCTCGAGGTTGGCGCCTACGGTGAAAGTGGCACTGGAGGACCCGTCCTCGTCGACAGGTATTTGCTTGGTTTCTGCCTTGTCCTGCTGGAACAACTGCTTCTTCTTGGCGGGCGCAGCCCACTTGGGCTCGGGGGTCCCTGTGTCGGCGGGCTGTGCCGATGCCGCCGTCTTGAAGGCGAGCTTGAGTACCTGCAGAGCGTCCTGGGTGTCCCCATGCACGGTGAGGACACCGCTGCTCCCGCGCATCTTCATGAGGTTGTACGCCGGGTGCGTGGCGGCCATGAACTGGGCCAGCGCTGGGTAGCCGAGGATGGCGTTGTAAGGGAGGCTGATGGGGGCGATGTCGAAGTCGACCATCTCCGTGTGGAAGTTATCGTAGGTGCCGAAGGTTACTGGGAGCCGGATCTGTCCCAAGGAGCTGGATGATCCGCCCCCAACGCCTGAGAAAGATCGGCTGGGTTGCATCCGCTCCCGGGGTATGCAGAGGAGATTGAAGGTCTCAACCGAAAGCACACTGAGGCCCGCCCCGCCGTCAACGAGGGTTCTAGTGACGGCCACCTGGCAGATGGTGGGGGTGCACAACATGGGGAGCGAGCCCGAGCCAGCCAAGTTGGCGGGGTGGTCCTCCGAGCTGAAGGTCAGACCAACCTTGCGCGCCACCTGGTCCGAGGGAGCCCCCTGCCGTGCGGAAACGGCGCTCACACGGCGGACAAACGGCTTGACGTGGCGACTTGTGGGCGGCGCCTGCGAGCCGCCAAGGAGGGCCGCGACGACCGGAGGTGCTGATGTAGCGGTGCTGTCATCTTGTCGCACAGGTAGATGCTGGGGTGGCGCTTGTTGTTCGTTCCCCGCCGGGCCGGTGGCGGCGTTGATGGCGGACGATGGGGAACGACGAGGACGCCCACCGACGCGAACCGTCTGGGCGACGCGGGAAGCGATGGCGGCCCGGCACTCGGCGCGGGCCCGACGAGCGTCAGACATGGACGCGACGGCCGGAGGAGAACGGAGCGGTGGAAGACAAATCCCGGCGCACCCCTACCTGGCGCGCCAAATGTCGTATTTTGGGTTCCGGCAGACCCTTAAGGTTCGAACTCTGGGGTGCGCGCGGAGATTATGCCCTCTACCTCTCCGTCTCGCAAAGATATAACTACTGAAAGAACAACACAAGAGACACAGGGTTTATACTAGTTCGGGCCACCATTGTGGTGTAATACCCTACTCTAGTTTGTGGTGGGTGGATTGCCTCTTGGGATGATAGTGATGAACAATACAAAGAAGAACAGCCTCGCGAGGGCCTGTTCTTAGCTGGGACGATGAACTGCTAGGGGGAGTTCAGCCGCCCTTCTCTCTCTGTGTGTGTGTCTAATTGCCGATCAATTCGTCGATGCCTTATTCTGGGGGTGGCTAGTCCTATTTATAGGCAAAGGCCTGGGTCTCTTCCCAAATATTGAGCGGGAAGGGCGCCAACAACTGGCCAATTTGAAGGGGAACATCTGGTACACTTATCCTGACTAAAGTTGGTCCTCGCCTGCCAAAGGCCCTGTGGTGACGCCGTTCTGGGCTCCAGGTGACCTCCTTCCCACCGTTGGACTGGTCTTGGTCTAGTTGCACAGAAATGGGTGCCTTTGCTTGATCCTCTCGCCTACGCTTGCCCCCTTTGAACCAAAGAGGAAAGGGAGACACTGCGCGGGCTCGCGCCCGCCTGGCACCCTTGGTCGTCATGGCTTGCGTCATGGGCACCTCGTGAGGTACCCCGCCTTGATCTCTCCGCCTCCTCGTGAGCCAGCCTGACGAGTCCGTGCCTGAGGAAGCGCCGTGTCGTCCGTCCCGTGAGGCTTGGCCCCTCACGAGGGTCTTGGGTCTTGTGTTGGTGAAGATGGGCCATGTTGGGCCCTCTCTCGAGCCACGCTGCAGGCCGCAGGCACGCAAGTCTGGGGACCCCCGTTCCTAGAACGACGACAATAACACATAGTAGGTGACTATAGACTTGCAAGATAGGATCAAGAACACACATATATTCATGAAACATAATAGGTTCAGATCTGAAATCATGGCACTCGGGCCCTAGTGACAAGCATTTAGCATAGCAAAGTCATAGCAACATCAATCTCAGAACATAATGGATAATAGGGATCAAACCCTAACAAAACTAACTCGATTACATGATAGATCTCATCCAACCCATCACCGTCCAGCAAGCCTACGATGGAATTACTCACGCACGGCGGTGAGAATATTGAAATTGGTGATGGAGGATGGTTGATGATGACGATGACGACGAATCCCCCTCTCCAGAGCCCCGAACGGACTCCAGATCAGCCCTCCTGATAGGTTTTAGGGCTTGCGGCGGCTCCGTATCGTAAAAAGCGATGATTTCTTATCCTTGATTTTTTTTCTCTCCGAAAGCAAATATATAGAGTTGGAGTTGGCGTCGGAGGAGCTGCAGGGGGGCCACGAGGTAGGGGGAGCCACCACCCTTGTGGACAATGTGTGGGCCCCTGGTCTTCATCTTTGGCGAGGATTTTTTATTATTTCTGAAAAGTTGTTCCGTGGAGTTTCAGGTCATTCCGAGAAGTTTTGTTTCTGCACATAAATAACACCATGGAAATTCTGCTGAAAACAGCGTCAGTTCGGGGTTAGTTCCATTCAAATCATGCAAATTAAAGTCCAAAACAAGGGCAAAAGTGTTTGGAAAAGTAGATACGACAGAGACGTATCAACTCCCCCAAGCTTAAACCTTTGCTTGTCCTCAAGCAATTCAGTTGACAAACTGAAAGTGATAAAGAAAAACTTTTACAAACTCGGTTTGCTCTTGTTGTTGTAAATATGTAAAGCCAACATTCAAGTTTTCAGCAAAGATTATGACTAACCACATTTGCAATAATTCTCAGGTCTCATGTTTACTCATATCAATAGCATAATCAACTAGCGAGTCATAATAATAAATCTCAGATGACAACACTTTCTCAAAACAATCATAATATGATATAACAAGATGGTATCTCGCTAGCCCTTTCTAAGACCGCAAAACATAAATGCAGAGCACCTTTAAAGATCAAGGACTTACTAGACATTGTAATTCATGGTAAAAGAGATCCAATCATAGTCATACCCAATATAAATTAACAGTAATGAATGCAAATGACAGTTGTGCTCTCCACCTAGTGCTTTTTAATAAGATGGTGATGACTCAACATAAAAGTAAATAGATAGGCCCTTCGCAGAGGGAAGCAGGGATTTGTAGAGGTGCCAGAGCTTGGTTTTGAAATAGAGATAAATAATATTTTGAGCGGCATACTTTCATTGTCAACATAATATCTAAGAGATGGTGATATTTTCCATGCTACACACATTATAGGCGGTTCCCAAATAGAATGGTAAAGTTTATACTCCCCCTCCACCAACAAGCATCAATCCATGACTTGCTCGAAACAAGGAGTGTCTCCAACTAGCAACAGTCCTAGGGGGAGTTTTGTTTGCAATTATTTTGATTTAGTTTGCATAAAGCATGGGACTGGGCATCCCGGAGACCAGCCACTTTCTCGTGAATGAGGAGCGGAGTCCACTCCTCTTGAGAATAACCCGCCTAACATGGAAGATAAGGGCAGCCCTAGTTGATACATGAGCTATTCAAGCATACAAAACAGAATGTTTATTTGAAGGTTTAGAGTTTGGCACATACAAATTTACTTGGAACGGCAGGTAGATACCGTATAAAGGAAGGTATAGTGGACTCATATGGAATAACTTTGGGGTTTAAGGGATTGGATGCACAAGCAGTATTCCAGCTTAGTACAAGTGAAGGCTAGCAAAAGACTAGGAAGCGACCAACTAGAGAGCGACAACAGTCATGAGCATGCATTAAAATTAATAAACATTGGATGCAAGCATGAGTAGGATATAATCCACCATGAACATAAATATCGTGAAGGCTATGTTGATTTGTTTCAACTACATGCGTGAACATGTGCCAAGTCAAGTCACTTAAGTCATTCAAAGGAGGATACCATCCCACTATACCACATCACAACCATTTTAATAGCATGTTGGCACGCAAGGTAAACCATTATAACTCATAGCTAATCAAGCATGGCACGAGCAACTATGATATCTAATTGTCATTGCAAACATGTTTATTCATAATAAGCTGAATCAAGAACGATGAACTCATCATATTTACAAAACAAGAGAGGTCAAGTTCATACCAGCTTTTCTCATCTCAGTCAGTCCATCATATATCATCATAATTGCCTTTCACTTGCACGACCGAACGAAGTGAATAATAATAAGAGTCCACGTGCATTGGACTAAGCTGGAATCTGCGAGCATTTAATAAACAGGAGAAGACAAGGCAATATGGACTCTTGGTTAAATCAACAATAATGCATATAAGAGCCACTTCAACAATTTAATCATGGTCTTCTCCTATCGACCCCCAAGAAAAGAAAAGAAATAAAAACTATTTACACAGGAAAACTCCCAACAAGCAAAAGAAGAACGGGAAATATTTTTGGGTTTTCTTTTTAATTATTACTACTACAGCAAGAAAAATAAAACTACTACTAATATTTTTGGTTTTTCTTAAGGTTTAACAAACACACAAGAAGAAAGCGGGAAAAATAAAATAAACTAGCATGGATATTACAGTGCAAGAGTATGAGCACCGACATCTTGCAATGAGTGTGTAAACATAAATGTAATGTCGGTGGCAAATACGTACTCCCCCAAGCTTAGGCTTTTGGCCTAAGTTGGTTCATTGCCAGGGATAGCCTGGCGGATATCCGTAGGTGTAGCTGGGGTCATACTGTGATGAAGAGGACTCTGACTGCCACTGGCTGGCAGCCATCTCCGGATCCCAAGAATAAACAGACTGTCGTGGAGGCTCATATTGTGGTTCCGGCTCCGGGGCTGGTGTAGGGCTTCGGTAGGCTTGAACGGCCACCCACGGAATGAGATAAGGACCTTCAGACAAATTAAACAAGGAAGGAGCAGGCAAAGTAATAGTCTCAGGGTGATGTTTATTAAAGTACAATTTATATTTAAGCTCCCCTTCCCTGCCCTTAACAATAAAATCATGCGCTAGCATACTCTTATAATCTAAATAATCACTAGGCAGCAATTTTTCTTCTTTCTCATAAAGCCTAATGGGTATGTTAAAATGTGCAGCTAGACGTGAAGCATAAATACCTCCAAAGATGGGGCCCTTAGTACAGTTCAAACTCAACCATTTAGCAATAATTCCGCCCATACTAACAGTGTTAACCATGGAACAAAATCAAAATATCAGGAACACTAAGGTTTCCACAGTTTCCGCGACCAATCAAGCAACAACTAGCAAATAAGGCAAAGTAGCGTAAGACAGGAAAATGTATGCTAGTGATTCTTGCATCGGAAACCTTCCTAGTTTCCCACACAGTGATGGTGTCAATAAATTCTTCCACATCTTTACGGTGTGGTTCATCTAAGGTACCCTCAAAGGGTATTTTGCAAACCTTGCAAAATTCAGCCAATGGCATCTTCTCAACAACGTCATATAAATGAAACTCTACTGAAGGAGGTGATTCCTTAGGAAAATAGTAGAATTTTTGCACAAAATTATTAGTGAGAAAGAGATACTGATGACGTTGGTCGTGGAGGAAGTCGATGAGGCCAGCATTATCAAACAATGAATAGAAATCGTCATAAATCCCGGCCTTTCTCAAGAAGTCATCGGAAGGCCATTCACACGGCCGGACCTCCGCGGTGCGAGGCAAATTATATTTGGGCCTCTGTGCTTCTTCATTTTGCTTTTCCTTCGAGCTTCGGCTCGATGAGCTCCTCAAAAGTCTCTTCATCATTTTCTGGAATATTCTGAAATTTTTAGTAACTTCAAACAAAAGTAAACCAAACTCAACAAAATTGATAGCAACTACTCCTACAAGTGCCTAGAGCCTATATCAAGCATTAGAACTACTTGGAACCATATAAATTTGACATGCAAGCTCAAGAACATGGTCACCTAGGCAGCACAAATTTGCAATGAATAAAGCACTAGAACAAAAACTAATTGGACCAATGGAGGAGTCACATACCAAGGAACCATCTCCCCAAGCAGTTTTGTGAGAGGTGCTTTGAGCAAGGAGATCCAAAATCACAGCAAAGTGAGCTAGAACTCGTGCTTGAGCTAGATATTCGTGTTTGTTGGAGGAAGAAGAATTGTATGGGTGCAGGAATAAGTGGAGGGGGGCCACCGTGGGCCCACGAGGCTGGGGGTGCGCCCTGGGGGGTAGGGCGCGCCCTCCACCCTCGTGGCCAGGTGGTTCACCCCCCTAGTGTGTTCTCAGTTCCATAAATCCTCAAATATTCTAGAAAAATCATATTTCATTTTCAGAGCATTTGGAGAACTTTTATTTTTGGGGTATTTTTATGTTGCACAGATAAACAAGAAAACAGACAGAAAAATACTATTTTTACTTTATTTCAACTAAATAACAGAAAGTATAAAGAGGGTACAGAAGGTTTGTGCCTTCTAGTTTCATCCATCTCATGCTCATCAAAAGGAATCCACTAACAAGGTTGATCAGGTCTTGTTTGTAAACTCATTCCGATTAACATGGAACCGGAGAAATTTCCAATAACACTATGTTACCTCAACGGGGATATGCACATCTCCAATAATAAGTATATCATATTTCTTCTTGACAGTAGGAAGAGGAAATTAAAAACCTGCAAATATAATTGGTGGAATTTTTCCAATAGAGTTGATACTATGAACTTGAGGTTGTTTCCTCGTAAAGTGTACCGTATGCTCATTACCATTAACATGAAAAGTGACATTGCCTTTGTTGCAATCAATAAACAGCCCCTGTAGTATTCAAAAAAGGTCTTCCAAGAATAATAGACATACTATCGTCCTCGGGAATATCGAGAATAACAAAGTTCGTTAAAATAGTAACGTTTGCAACCACAACAGGCACATCCTCACAAATACCGACAGGTATAACAGTTGATTTATCAGCCATTTGCAAAGGTGTTTCAGTAGGTGTCAACTTATTCAAATCAAGTCTACGATGTAAAGAGAGAGGCATAACACTAACACCGGCTCCAAGATCACATAAAGCAGTTTTAACATAGTTTCTTTTAATGGAGCATGGTATAGTAGGTACTCCTGGATCTCCAAATTTCTTTGGCATTCCACCCTTAAAAGTATAATTAGCAAGCATGGTAGAAATTTCAGCTTCCGGTATCTTTCTCTTATTTGTAACAATATCTTTCATATACTTAGCATAAGGATTCATTTTGAGCATTTCAGTTAATCGCATACGCAAAAAGATAGGCCTAATCATTTCAGCAAAGCGCTCAAAATCCTCCATCCTTTTTCTTCGATGGTTTGGGAGGAAAAGGCATGGGTTCCGGAGCGGGAAGGGGGTTCGAAATCCCAGGCCGGTGTGGGAGGCAACTAGGAGAGGCGACTAGGAGTGCTCCGCGCCGGTGGCCACTCCAGCCCGGGCGGCCACCTTTTCCTCGCCGGAGTCCACTCCGGAGCCGGCGCCCACACTCATCACGTCGGGGGCCACTTTGGCACCGGCGTCCACTGTTCTTCCCCAGTCCCTTGTCTCCTTCGAGTGGCTCCTTTGCTTGTGTACCATGGCGCCAGTCAACCTCAACTTCAACCGTGGCAAGGATTTTCAGGCAAGTGTTCGTTCCAAGTTTGGTCATCCGGTGGTGTTCTCACCAGGCTTTCGGCAAAAAGAGTTTCTTTTGGTGGTTTCGTTTAGTCGGCTTCCTTCAAACTGGATATTCATACGGTTAGTGAGGGAGTCCTGGATTAGGGGGTGTTCGGATAGCCGGACTATACATTCAGCCGGACTCCTGGACTATGAAGATACAAGATTGAAGACTTCATCCCGTGTCCGGATGGGACTTTCCTTGGCGTGGAAGGCAGGCTTGGCGATGCGGATATTCAGATCTCCTACCATTGTAACCGACTTTGTGTAACCCTAACCCTCTCCGGTGTCTATATAAACCGGAGGGTTTTAGTCCGTAGGACAACAACTCCAACATACAACAATCATACCATAGGCTAGCTTCTAGGGTTTAGCCTCCTTGATCTCATGGTAGATCTACTCTTGTACTACCCATATCATCAATATTAATCAAGCAGGACGTAGGGTTTTACCTCCATCAGGAGGGCCCGAACCTAGGTAAAACATTATGTTCCCTTGTCTCCTGTTACCATCCGCCTAGACGCATAGTTCGGGACCCCCTACCCGAGATCCGCCGGTTTTGACACCGGCATTGGTGCTTTCATTGAGAGTTCCTCTGTGTCGTCGCTTTTAGGCCAGATGGCTCCTTTGATCATCAACGACGATGCGGTCCATGGTGAGACTTTTCTCCCCGGACAGATCTTCATCTTTGGCGGCTTCTCACTGCGGGCCAATTCGCTTGGCCACCTGGAGCAGATCGAAAGCTACGCCCCTGGCCATCAGGTCAGATTTGGAAGTTTAAACTACACGGCTGACATCCGCGGGGACTTGATCTTCGACGGATTCGAGCCGCAGCCGAGCGCGCCGCACTGTTTCGATAGGCATGATCTAGCTCTGCCGCCGAACAGTATCCTGGAGGCCGCACGCGCATCGGTTCAGACCCTTAATTCGAAGCATGTTGCCCCGATCGAGGATGAGCGGTTGGACGCCACCTCGGGGGCTGCGATCTCAAAGGCGATCGAGCCGAACACCAGCCCCGCACTCTGCATGTCCCGTGACTCTAAGGAGCCGGATTCCACTTCGGATTCCGAGCCCCCCGCGCCCCTGCCGATCGAATCCGATTGGGCGCTGATAATGGAGTTCAGCATCGCGGACATCTTTCAGCACTCGCCCTTCGGCGACATTGTCAGGACCCCGATCCTAAGTCACACCGATCTAGCATGTAACACATCATATAACTTTGCGGCCTCACGCACAGTATTCCCACGGGTGCCACCTTACCTGGCCCGGGACCGTTTGCACCTTTTGGCTCACGTATATGATAGTGTCGCTAGCATCCATATGACAAAGAACCCGGGCTGACATGGCTAGTCGTGAACCCAAAGCGGCACTAACCCATGGGGACAGGCATACATGAATCAACCTCGAGCATGTCGATCAACAGCGTGTGAATCCGGGCTGTAGCACTGGGCTAACAAGACTCCGGTAACCCAGGCTATAGCAGGCTAGGCAGGACTCCGGATGTCACCGCGTGACATTTCCCCGAAGGGACAGACACAGGAACAAAGTGAAACACATGCCGGCCAGTCAAGTGTCCTGAGCAGTATTGCTGGGCTAGCAGGACTCCGGTGAATCGGGCTATAGCGGACTACTATGGCTCAAGGAAGCACTAGACTACATTTCCCCATAAGAGAGGTTGCCAAGGATAAACAACCAGATTGTCGGATCCCACACATACCAAGCATTTCAATCATACACACAATATGCTCGATATGCGTAAATACAACATGGCATCACAACATAACTCTACGACTCAAGTATTTATTCATTAGGCTCCGAGGAGCGAGATATTACAAACATGGGTCTCGTGACCCAACATTCAGAGCATACAAATCAAAGCACATGCGGAAGCTTAACTTGTCTGAGTATAGACATCTACAAATGAAAAAGGCTGAGAAGCCTGACTATCTACCAGATCCTGCCGAGGGCACAAGATCGTAGCTGAGGTATCAAGCTAAACGTCAAAGTCCACGCGGAACTACTAGCGAGACTGAAGTCTCTCTGCAAAACATAAAATAGGCAAACGTGAGTACAAATGTACTCAGCAAGACTTACATCAGAACTACCTACACATGCATCGGTATCAACAAAAGGGGTGGTGGAGTTTAACTGCAGCAAGCCAGCTTTGACTCAGTGGCTAACCTGAACTACGACTGCAAGTAACTCTTTTGAGGTGGCGCACACGAGTCCACATATTTGTCGGATCACGGGTTCCGGCAGACCCTTAAGGTTGGAACTCTGGGGTGCGCGCGGAGATCGTGCCCACTACCTCTCCGTCTCGCAAGGATCTAGACTACTGCAAGAACAACGCGAGGGACACAAGATTTATACTAGTTCGGGCCACCGTTGCGGTGTAATACCCTACTCTAGTTTGTGGCGGGTGGATTGCCTCTCGGGCAGATGAGGAAGAACAGTACAAAGAAGAACGACCTCGCGAGGGTCTGTTCTTGGTTAGGGGATGAACTGCTAGGGAGAGTTCAATCGCCCTTCTCTTTCTTTCTCTCTCTACTTGCTCTAGATACTGAATCAGATGCCTCTACCCTGGGGGTGGCTAGTCCTATTTATAGGCAAAGGCCCTGGGCCTCTTCCCAAATATTGAGCGGGAAGGGCGCCAACAATTGGCCAATTTGAAGGGGAACATCTGGTACACTTATCCTGACTAAAGTTGGTCTTCGCCTGCCAAAGGCTCTGGTGATGACGCCGGCTTGGGCTCCACAGTGACTTCCTCCTTGTCGTGGAGCTGGTCTTGGTCCCATTGCACCGAAATGGGTGCCTTTGCTTGATCCTCTCGCCTGCGCTTGCCCCCTTTTCACCAAAGAGGGAAGGGAGGACACTGCCCGGGCTGGCGCCCGCCTGGCACCCTTGGTCATCACGGCTTGCGTCATGGGCACCTCGTGAGGTACCCGCCTTGATCTCTCCGCCTCCTCACGAGCCAGCCTAAGGAGGCCGTGCTTGAGGAAGCGTCGTGTCGTCCGTCTCGCGAGGCTTGGCCCCTCGCGAGGGTCTTGAGTCTTGTGTCGATGCAGATGGGCCACCATGGGCCTCTATTTGAGCCACGCCACAGGCCACAGGCAGGCAAGTCTGGGTACCCCCGTTCCGAGAACGCCGACAGTAGCCCCCGGGCCCAAGGTGCGCATGGACTTGTCCGTGCCGAGGGGCGAAAGGGCAAGAGCGAAGCGCCGCGGGCCCTAACAGCCTGCGGCCTTGGGCGCCGTGTGGCGGTTTGACAGGACGTGGGCGTCTCCACTTCCCCACGACGCCTCGGCAACTGCGTGACTTGACTAGTCCCTGCATGCATAGATACGGGTCATTATTACCTGCGATCGTGGTGCTTGACGGTTGGCCTCTTCCGGCTATAAGTGCGAGGCCGCACAAGCTCCGCCGGTCCATCCCTTCCCGCTTCTCTTCTTCCTCCTCTCCTTCGCCGCCGCCGCTCGCATGGCTCCGAAGAGGTTCTCAGCTGCGGAGAAGGGGAAGGCTAGTCGGGCGGGGCCTGACTCCCCTCCGGCCAAGCGCGGCCGGGGTCGTCCCCGCAAGCATCCCGTGGTCCCCGCTGTGGCTCCCCGTGGACACAGGCGTGGTTCTCCGCGCGGTGGTGAGCGCTCGGCCGCCATGGATAGGCAAGTTGTGGCTGCGCGGCCCCCCAGGCCGCGCTTTCGCTCGGCGGAGCTGCTGCCGGAGTTCGTCGTGTGGTCGGCGGACCCAGCCAGCACCTGGCTCCAGCTCCCTCGCTTCTTCATTAGCGAGCTGCCAGCCGGCGCCCGGTGCGGCTTCTGGCTCCAGGCCACGGCTGCTTCAGTAGGGCCTCTTGTGTCTCGCTCGAGGTTTCCCCTTCTGGGAACGGGGCCCTGACCCGCGGCTGGCAGATGTTTGCCCGCGCGCGCGGCCTGGTCGAGCGGTGCACCCTGCACTTCAAGTTTGACGGCAACAGCACCCTCTACGTGAGGGTGTTTGGGGAAGACGGTCGCCGCGCTGGATGCTGCCCCGATGACGACGACGAAGGAGACAGCGCTCGCTCTGCTGGCGGCGCTCGAGGCTCCCCGAGCTTCGCCTACTCCCCTTCAGGCGGCTCCTCCAGCGGTGGCCGCAGCCAGCCCCCTCACCTCCGCGCCTGCTTGGGTGGTGGCTGTTTAGCTGCCCGTCATCGCGCTCCGGTGAAGCACGAGAGGGAGTCCGCCTGAGCTCCAGAGGCATCTGGTGTCGCCTCCGTAGACCGATGCGGGGCGGACCGCGCCGGACTCGCCCTTTCCTTTTCCTTTTGCTTCCTGTGTAAGATAAGACAACTGCGTGGAGCCTCGTGGGGGCGTGTTTAAGAATTATTGCCGTTGTAGCCGTTACCTTAATTTTGTTGTCGCGTTTCACAACTATTTGCCCTCGCGTAGGTAGTTTGCGGCCCCAGCCGGGGGGCGACCGACCCAGGCCCTGTGTGTATGCCGCGGTGCCCGAGGGGCACGGACCAGAGGGGTGCTCCTGTAGAGAGCATGGGCCGTGAAACCTTTGAATGGCTAGAGCGTAAACGCTCGCGAGGGTGTTCGAGCCCCATCCCTCGCGAGGCCTTCATGGGAGAAAATCAAAACAAGGAGCAAAAATCGACAAACCACAAATCAACAACGGTGATAGCTTCAATAAGACTTCAAATGCAAATAAAACACGCCAAATGCGGAAAGCAGATGAAAAAACCGCGTCTGGCACCTAGGCTAGTCTTCGATGTCTTCTCACCAGCGCGGAGCTAAGTGCTGCCACTGGGCATGGGAGGGAGCCCCAGGGCCTGAGGCCAGCCCTCCTGAGACTCCGGGGCGTGTACAACCCCACTCATTATTACGTGAGAGTGTCACGGGGCGGCGAGCTTCATAGGCATTGGCCTTCTTCACAGGCTCCGGGCCTTTCTCCTTAGAGGTAATGGGCTTCACAGGCGTTCGCCTTCTTCATAGGCTCAGGGCCTTTTCCAAAAAGAGATGATCTTCACAGGCTCAGGGCCTTTTCCAAAAAGAGATGATCTTCACAGGCGTTCGCCTTCTTCACAGGCTCAGGGCCTTTTCCAAAAAGAGATGATCTTCATAGGCGTTCGCCTTCTTCACAGGCTCAAGGCCTTTTCCAAAAAGAGATGATCTTCACAGGCGTTCGCCTTCTTCACAGGCTCAGGGCCTTTTCCAAAAAGAGATGATCTTCACAGGCGTTCGCCTTCTTCACAGGCTCAGGGCCTTTTAGGGGTAAAACCTCATGAGGTGCTGGATGTTCCACGCGTTCTGGATCGTCTCCCCCTCTTGAGTCTCCAAGCGCACGGAGCCTGGCCTGGAAACATGAACAACCTTGAACGGGCCCTCCCACATGGGAGAGAGCTTGTGCAGCCCTTCCCTGGAGAGGGCCCGCCTGAGTATGAGGTCTCCTACCTCGAGGGTCCTGGGGCGGATGTTGCAGCAGTGATATTGTCGTAGCGCCTGTTGGTACCTTGCCGCTCGCAACGCGGCTTCTCGGCGGCGTCCCTCCCCCAGCACGAGATCCATCCCCCGCATGGCGTCCTGCTGCGCCTCGTCGAACGCCAGGACCCGTGCGGAGCGACGCCTGACCTCGTGAGGAAGGATTGCTTCGGCTCCGTAGACCAGGAAGAATGGAGTCTCCCCGGTTGGTTTGGTCGCGGTCATGCGGATGGACCACAACACGGATTGGAGCTCATCGTACCAACCCCTGCCGCAGGCCTCCAGCTTCTTCTTGAACGTCCTGGTCTTGAGGCCTCTCAGGACCTCCGCGTTGGCTCGTTCGGCTTGCCCACTGCTTCGCGGGTGTGCCACCGAAGCGTAGCATATCTGCGTTCCAAGGTTAGCACAGTATGTTTTGAAGAGGTTACTGGTGAACTGCGAACCGTTGTCTGTGATGATGCGGTTCGGCACCCCGAACCGGCTCGCGATGCCCCTGATGAACTTGACCGCGGAGCCTGCGGGGATGGTACGGACAGCCTCCACCTCTTCCCACTTGGTGAACTTGTCAATGGCGACGTAGAGGTAACGGTAGCCCCCTGGCGCCCAAGGGAACGGGCCCAGAATGTCCAACCCCCAAACTGTGAATGGCCACGAGAGGGGTATAGTCTGCAGGCTCCCCGCCGGCTGATGGATCTGCTTGGAATGGAACTGGCAGGCCTCACAAGCCTTTACCAATTCGATTGCGTCGTTGAGCGCGGTGGGCCAATAGAACCCACTACGGAATGCTTTGTCGACGAGGGTTCGTGACGACGAGTGGTGTCCGTAGTCCCCGTCGTGTATGTCCCCCAGTAGTTCCCTTCCTTGCTCCCTGGAGATGCAGCGCAGAGATACGTCGTTGGGTCGCTTCCGGTAGAGTTCTCCGTCTCTGATGCAATACGTCGTGGCCTGCCGCGCTACACGTTCTGCTTCCTCCTCCTTCTCTGGCAGGGTCCCATGTATCAGGTAATTCCGGAGCTCGTTGATCCAGCGTTCCTCCTGAGGTTCCATCGTCAGGAGCAAACGTGCTCCTGAGGACGGCCCGCAGGCCGGGGCTCCCAAGGCTGGCGGCTGAGGGAGCTCCTCTCGAGGCTGAGTTGTGCTTGACAGCGTTGGCTATGCTGAAGGCTTAAAGAGCCGCTCTTCGAAGATGCCGGGCTTCTGCGGCAGCCGCCTGGACGCCCGTCCGCCTATGTCGTCAGCTTCCTGGTTGGTGCCACGGGGCACGTGCTTCAGCTCCAGCCCCCAGAACTGTTTTTCCATCCTGCGGACCTCTGCTAGGTAGGCCTCCATATGCTCGTCCTTCGGCTCGTACACCTTGTTGGAGAAGTTGACTAGGAGCTGCGAGTCGCCTTTGACGGTGAGGCGCTTCACTCCCAGGGCCGCTGCGGCCTTCAACCCTGCTATCGGTCCCTCATATTCTGGTATGTTGTTGGAGACCTTTTCTCCTTGCTGGAAACAGAGTTGTACTGCATAGCAAAGCTTATCCTGAGTGGGTGATATCAGCACAGCACCAGCCCCCGCGCCGTGCCTGGAGAATGCCCCGTCGAAGTACATGACCCAGCCTTCTGGCGCCTCGCTCCCTGGGGAGAGGGAGCGATCCTCGTCATCCTTGAGGCCCGACGCCTCTGTCCATTCCGCCACGAAATCCGCCAACGCGGCTCCTTTGATGACCCTAGTTGTGCTGAACTTGAGCTGAAACGCTTGCAACTCTATGTTCCACTCAGCGACCCTTCCGGCTGAGTTAGGGCTCCTGAGCACCCTCTCCAGGGGGTACGATGAGACGACCTTGGTCGGGTGAGCTTGGAAGTAGTGCCGCAGCTTGCGCGAGGCCACCAGCAGCGCGAGGAGGAGCTTCTGGGGCATCCGCTATCGGGCCCTCGCGTCCCGCAGCACCGTGCTAACGAAGTAGACCGGGTGCTCAACAAGGTTGTGGGCAGCTTGGGTCGTGGCGCCCTCGGGAGGTGAGGGCACCTCGCGAGATGTTGTGGCCTCGGGAGGTGGACCATCCGGGCATGCTGCCTCTCCTGTCTCTTATGCGTCCCTCGGCGGCTGACTCTCTTCATCTGTCGCTTCGGCTTTCTCGAGCTTTCCATGTTCCCGTCTTGTATGACCTCGGGCTGCCGCTATGGTCTTGGAATGGCGCTCCTCCCTAACCGCCACCAGTGCTGCGCTGGCAGACTAGGGAGTGGCGGCAAGGTAAAGCAGCAGAGGCTCCTAAGGGCGCGGAGCCACCATGACTGGGGGACTGGTTAGGTACCTCTTGAGATCCTGAAACGCCTTATCTGCCTCTTCAGTCCATTCAAAGGGCCCCTTTTTCTTCGTAAGCTAAAATAAAGGCAGCGCTCGTTCCCCCAACTTGGAGATGAAGCGCCCTAGCGCGGTCACACGCCTAGTGAGCTTCTGCATTTCTCTGAGGGTCTTTGGCGGACTCATGTCCTCGACCGCCTTGACCTTCTCGGGGTTGGCCTCGATGCCACGGTGAGACACGAGGAATCCCAAAAGCTTGCCCGAGGGAACGCCAAACACGCATTTCTCCGGGTTGAGCCGCAGGTTCACTGCGTCGAGGCTCGCGAAGGTCTCCTCCAGGTCTTGTATCAGGGTCCTGGCCTCTCGAGATTTCACCACAATGTCATCGACGTATGCTTCAACATTCTTCCCGAGCTGCGGGCCCAAGGTGATGTGCATCAGCCGCTGAAAGGTTGCCCCTGCGTTGCGTAGTCCAAACGGCATGCATGTGTAGCAGTATACCCCGCACGGGGTCAAGAAGGCGGTCTTCTCAACGTCTTCTATCGCCATATTGATCTGGTGATATCTTGAGAAGGCATCCAAAAAGCACAGCAGGTCGCATTCGGCGGTGGAATCGACGATCTGGTCGATGCCAGGGAGCGGGAACGGAACTTGCGGGCATGCCTTATTGAGGTTGGTGAAGTCGACACACATGTGTTCCTTCCCCCCTTTCTTGGGTACAACGACAGGGTTGGCCAACCAATCTGGGTAACGGACCTCGCGAATAACTCCAGCGGCTTCCAACTTGCGGGTATCTTGGACGATGAAGGTCTGCTTCTCTGCGGACTGCCGCCTGGCCTTCTGCTTCACGGTGCGCACATTTGGGCATACGTTGAGGTGGTGCTCGATGACGTCACTGGGGATCCCTGCCAACTGATTGGGCTCCCAAGCAAACACTTTCTTGTTTGCACACAGGAACTTGACCAGGGCCTCCTCCTGCTCAGGCCCCAGGTGGGCGCCAATGGTGAAAGTGGCGCTGGAGGATCTGTCCTCGTCGACGGGTATCTGCTTGGTTTCTGCCTTGTCCTGGGTGAACAACTGCTTCTTCTTGGCAGGCGCAGCCCCCTTGGGCTCAGGGGACCCCGCGCCGGCGGGCTGTGCCGATGCCGCCGTCTTGAAGGCGAGCTTGAGTACTCGCAGGGCGTCCCCGGTGTCTCCGTGCACGGTGAGGGTACCGTTGCTCCCGGGCATCTTCATGAGGTTGTACGCCGGGTGCGTGGCGGCCATGAACTGAGCCAGTGCCGGGTAGCCGAGGATGGCGTTGTAAGGGAGGCCGATGGGGGCGATGTCGAAGTCGACCATCTCCGTGCGGAAGTTGTCGTAGGTGCCGAAGGTCACCGGGAGCCGGATCTGTCCCAAGGAGTCGGACCACCCGCCCCCGACGCCTGAGAAGGATCGGCTGGGCTGCAGGCGCTCCCGGGGTATGCGGAGGAGGTTGAAGGTCTCGACCGCAAGCATGCTGAGGCCCGCACCGCCATCGACGAGGGTTCTGGTGATGGCCACCTGGCAGATGGTGGGGGTGCACAACAAGGGGAGCGCGCCTGAGCCAGCCAAGTTAGCTGGGTGGTCTTCCGAGCTGAAGGTCGGGCCAACCTCGCGCGCTGCCCGGTCTGTGGGAGCCCCCTGCCGTGCGGAAACGACGCCGATCTGGCGGGCAAACGGCTTGATGTGGCGGCTCATTGGTGGCGCCTGCGAGCCGCCCAGGAGGGCCGCGACGACCGGGAGCGTCGACGTTGCTGTGCGGCAGCCCGGTCGCATAGGCAGGCGCCGGGGTGGTGCTTGTTGCTCGCCTTCCGCCGGGCCGGTGGCGGTGTTGACGGCGAGCGGCGGGGAACGGCGAGGACGTCCGCCAGCGAGGGCCGCTGGCATGGCGTGAGCTCGACATGCGCCGTACATGGATGCGGCGGTCGGAGGAGAGCGGAGCGGTGGAAGGCAGATCCCGGCGCACCCCTACCTGGCGCGCCAAATGTCGGATCACGGGTTCCGGCAGACCCTTAAGGTTCGAACTCTGGGGTGCGCGCGGAGATCGTGCCCACTACCTCTCCGTCTCGCAAGGATCTAGACTACTGCAAGAACAACGCGAGGGACACAAGATTTATACTAGTTCGGGCCACCGTTGCGGTGTAATACCCTACTCTAGTTTGTGGCGGGTGGATTGCCTCTCGGGCAGATGAGGAAGAACAGTACAAAGAAGAACGACCTCGCGAGGGTCTGTTCTTGGTTAGGGGATGAACTGCTAGGGAGAGTTCAATCGCCCTTCTCTTTCTTTCTCTCTCTACTTGCTCTAGATACTGAATCAGATGCCTCTACCCTGGGGGTGGCTAGTCCTATTTATAGGCAAAGGCCCTGGGCCTCTTCCCAAATATTGAGCGGGAAGGGCGCCAACAATTGGCCAATTTGAAGGGGAACATCTGGTACACTTATCCTGACTAAAGTTGGTCTTCGCCTGCCAAAGGCTCTGGTGATGACGCCGGCTTGGGCTCCACAGTGACTTCCGCCTTGTCGTGGAGCTGGTCTTGATCCCGTTGCACCGAAATGGGTGCCTTTGCTTGATCCTCTCGCCTGCTCTTGCC
This sequence comes from Aegilops umbellulata, assembly GCA_032464435.1. Lineage (NCBI taxonomy): Eukaryota > Viridiplantae > Streptophyta > Magnoliopsida > Poales > Poaceae > Aegilops > Aegilops umbellulata. Next base: position 244,661,536 of record CP136056.1, read on the forward strand.
CCCTTTACACCAAAGAGGGAAGGGAGGACACTGCGCGGGCTGGCGCCCGCCTGGCACCCTTGGTCGTCACGGCTTGCGTCATGGGCACCTCGTGAGGTACCCGCTTTGATCTCTCCGCCTCCTCACGAGCCAGCCTAAGAAGGCCGTGCTTGAGGAAGCGCCGTGTTGTCCGCCTCGCGAGGCTTGGCCCCTCGTGAGGGTCTTGAGTCTTGTGTCGATGCAGATGGGCCACCATGGGCCTCTATTTGAGCCACGCCACAGGCCGCAGGCAGGCAAGTCTGGGTACCCCCGTTCCCAGAACGCCGACAATATTCACCATACCAATACACCACCATGGATCCGCTCCCGTCTTCCTGCGAGAACGCCATCCATAGCACTCACGCTTATCTTGCGCATTTTAGAGTATCCACTTTCACTTGTCTATGAACTATGCACGTGTCAGGACCCCGATCCTAAGTCACACCGATCTAGCATGTAACACATCATATCTGGGCCAGCTTACCTGGCCCGGGACCGTTTGCGTCTTTTGGCTCACGTATATGATAGTGTCGCTAGCATCCATATGACAAAGAACCCGGGCCGACATGGCTAGTCGTGAACGCAAGGCGGCACTAACCCATGAGGACAGGCATACATGAATCACATCGAGCATGTCGGTCAACAACGTATAAATCCGGGCTGTAGCACTGGGCTAACAGGACTCCGGTAACCCGGGCTGTAGCAAGCTAGGCAGGACTCCGGATAACACCGCGTGACATTTCCCCGAAGGGACAGACACAGGAACGACGCGAATCACATGTCGGCCAGTCAAGTGTTCCAAGCAGTAGTGCTGGGCTAGCAGGACTCCGGTGAACCGGGTTGTAGCGGACTACTATCGCTCAGGAAGCACTAGACTACATTTCCCCATAAGAGAGGCTGCCAAGGATAAACAACTAGATAGTCGGATCCCACACATAGCAAGCATTTAAATCATACACACAATATGCTCGATATGTGTAAATACAACATGGCATTCACAACAAGACTCTACGACTCAAGTATTTATTCATTAGGCTCCGAGGAGCGAGATATTACAAACATGGGTCTCATGACCCAACATTCAGAGCATACAAGTCAAAGCACAAGCGGAAGCTTAACATGTCTGAGTCGGACATCTATAAATGAAAAAGGCTGAGAAGCCTGACTATCTACCAGATCCTGCCGAGGGCACAAGATCGTAGCTGAGGTATCAAGCTAAACGTCGAAGTCCACACGGAACTACTAGCGAGACTGACATCTCTCTCTGCAAAAACATAAAATAGGCAAACGTGAGTACAAATGTACCCAGCAAGACTTACATCAGAACTAGCTACATATGCATCAGTATCAAAAGGGGGTGGTGGAGTTTAACTGCAGCAAGCCAGCTTTTGACTCGGTGGCTATCCTAAACTACGACTGCAAGTAACTCTTTTGAGGTGGCGCACACGAGTCCACATATTCACCATAACAATACACCACTATGGACCCGCTCCCGTCTCCCTACGAGAACGCCATCCATAGCACTCACGCTTATCTTGCGCATTTTAGAGTATCCACTTTCACTTGTCTATGAACTGTTATAGGCAACCCAGAAGTCCATTACCGCGGACACGGCTATCCGAATAGATGATGTTAAACCTGCACGGGTGTACTTCTTCACACACGCTCTCACCACTTATCGCCGTTTACACGACATGTACTCGGCAACCTTCAAGCGGAAGCCTGGCGAGGGTGTCGGCCATAGCCTACCTAAGCACTCAAGTCTCTAGTCCAGGTTTATCGCCTACTCAGGTTCCATCCGCAGGGAGTCTGGCCGAGGTTTCCACATACGGCTCCGAACGATGTGAGCAGGGTTCCCGAGACACCAAACGGGCGCCCGGTACACCGTGCCACGTGCCTACCGCAACACAGCCCACCCCGACGGTCAGCGCTGCGTGCGGCCCCTAGCATACTACAAACACCATAAACTACTTGCAACTCCTGGACAGAGAACAAGGGTGATCAAGAAGCCGAGAGGGTCCATTGGTTTCGGGCCCAATGCGTGGTAGTAACTGTTTCATGGATCACAAACACAGAACTCAGTTCCTGAGGATGGCTTCAATGAGACAACCCACCATGTACTCCTACATGGCCTCTCACCTCTACTTTTACCAAATCGTGTTCACACACTTAGCTCACACACAGTAGGACATGTTCATCACCATTCCAATTCATTCTCGATGAATCAGACCCGACTCAACTCTAAGCAGTAGCAGGCACGACAAACAAGCATGAATGAGTAGGCACATTAGGTCTCAAACAACTCCTACTCATGCTAGTGGGTTTCATCTATTTACTGTGGCAATGACAGGTCATGCAGAGGATAAGGGGTTCAACTACCGCAGCATGTAACAGTTGAATCGTTGTTGTCCTAATGCAGTAAAAGAGAGCAGGAGCGAGAGAATGGGATTGTATCGAAATGGACAAGGGGGTTTTGCTTGCCTGGCACTTCTGAAGATATTATAGCTCTTCATCAGTGTCATCGATCTTATCGTCGAAACCACGTCTATCGAGAGGGGACAAATACCGGCAACAGAGAAGAAACACGATCAATGCAATGCACAACATGATGCATGCTATGACATGGCAATATAAATGTGTTTTGGCTAATGCAAGCTAGAACAGATTGAGATGAGTCCATTTGAACCAAAGATTCAAATACAAACCCATTTTAAGAGGTCATATTTGTGCTTTACCTAGTTTCACCTAAACAGCAAGGTTAAAGTGTTCTAACATGCATGAAAATGGTACAGATGTATAGATTGGATTTTTCTGATCATTTTCCATATATAAATCTTTGCATTTGGAGTTACGGTTGAATTTCTATGAATTTTAGAAGTTCAAATCATTTTCTGGATTTTCTGGTTATTTAAATTAAACAAAATCCAATAAATGATTTACTGCGTCGGCATGACATCACGCTAACGTCAGCGGTCAACTGAGACGGTCCAGGTCAAACTGACCAGTCGGACCCACTGGTCAGTGCCACAGTTAGCTAACTAATCTAAATTAGTGTTAGATTAACTCCTAATCTAGGTTTGACCAGGGGCGGGGCCCGCATGGTCAAATGGGTCAAACCCACCGGCAACATGACGCCGGCGAGGCCCGAGATGGCGGCGCGGCTCGGAACTGCTCTACAGGGCACCATTCGATGTGCGGGTTGCACCTATGGGTTCCTGGGAGTGAGGCGCATCCATTGGTGGCGGTGGTAGGAGCTGCGGTGGTCGGGATCGACGGCGGCGACCAAATCGGCGGCGGCCGGAGTTCGGATAGGTTCGGTTTGGTGCTAGGGGGCACAACAGGTCAAACGGGCGGGCGCGACCGGCTCCTGGGGGAGTGCTGAGCACGGGGCAACGCTTGAACGCGGGCGACAGCAGCTGTGGCCGCGGCGGCGCCATGAACGGCAGCAGCAAGCTCTCGGCGTGATAGCGCTAGCGCAAAAGGGCGAGTTAGACTGCGGGGAGAGAGAGGAAAGGCGTAGGAGCTCACAAGGGGTCGGGAGAGAAGTTCGGTGGGCTCGGGGAAGCTTCTGCAACGGCGAATTGACGACGGCGATCTCCGGGCACCGGAGATGAAGACGACGACGCTCGGGTCGACTGGGGCCTCCTCTGGCCGCGTGCGTCGGGTGTGTAGCTCCACGGGGTCAGGGTGGATCCCAGGGATGCGGAGAGGGATCGAGGGGGTGGCTGTGGCCGCGGTAAACGGCGTCGGCGGCGACGAGCTCCGCTCGGTCCCGAGAAAGAGAGAGAGAGAGCAGAGAGGAAAGTGAGGTCCAGGGAGAGGAGGGGAAAGGGCAGAGAGGTCCGGGGCATCTCCGTGGCGCGAGGGGGGAAAGGGAGAGCTCGCCAGCGCGAAGCAGGAGGTGGCGCACGGGCGCGTGCCGACGCGCGGTGGCCTCACGCCCTTGCCTACTGGCGCGAGGAGGAAGGCGACAGGGAGGAGGCGGTGATGGGCTGGGCCAGCCACTTGGGCCGCCAGGTGGTTGCGCAGGTGAGGTAAGCCCAGGTAGGGTTCTCTCTCTTTCTCTTTTAATTTGTTTCTGTTTTCTATTTTCCGTAATTGTGGCTGGCTTTATTAAAAATACTTAGGCATACTCAAAAATCACCAAACTGCTCATGGCCAGTGTTTGGAATATATCCAACATGGAACATTTCAGTTTAGGATTATTTGGACATTTAAATTATTTTATAGAATTTAAATGTCCAAATTCAAATACTTATGATTTAATTCAAAATTCCAGAATGGCCTAGAATTATGTGCATGACTTTTGGCAGAGGTTTTCACCTTTAACAAAAATCATGAACTTTTCTAAAGGGCATTTGGGATCATTGAAAATATTTTTATTTTGATCCTAATTGCATTCCATCTGGTACTATGGTTTGTCATCCCCATTTCAAATTTAAATGGAATGTAAACATGATGCAAGATGATGATGCAAGACAAGCAAGGCTAAAGCTAGGGCTGTGACAACTCACCCCCACTAAACAAGAATCTCGTCCCGAGATTCAAGTCATGAGGTAAGAAGACAGAGGGGTCGCAAGCTATCACAATCTTCTCGATCCAACTGCCCTTCTCGAAGAGGTAGCTTCATTGCATCATATTGATCTTGACGTCCTCGCTTTTGAGATCTTCATCCAACACGATGGCGACAGAAAGAAACTCTATAGGAGACGATCTCCTCGAAGATCGAGCATTCAAGATCAACTCGTGGAATGAGATGTTGGAACATCTCGAGTTGAGACACAAAACACATCGAGAGGGACGGAAGAACAAACAACGAGGTTTGATTTGGTGGGCAACAATTCAACGCTTAGAGAGATGGTGGATGGTGTCAAGGTGGCGAGGAAATAATTGCCATGATTCCATAACGGGGCACCTTGGGGGAGGTGACTCGTAGAACTTTTCCCTTAAGTGGCAAAAAGAAATACTTTTGATACGGAGATCATTGGAACTCTGCTTACCAGCCTAAGGCAATTTACAAACGATCATTTGATGGAGTTCGAAAGAGTGGCATACTCAAGCTAAAGTGGATGATGTGGACTACCTTGTTGAAGACAACGCAATGGATGACTTTGCTTGCGCGTGCTCTCAAGAACTTGAGCATTTCCATATTCATCAAGGTTCTACCAACATCCGTGTCGAGGATCCTGGCAACACATCTTACTACCTTGTCGAATAGTGATGGACAATGCAGATGCATAGAAAGACACCCCTTTCTCAGATTTCACCTTAGCGAGGCCAAGGGAACGAAATCTGGATGATCGACCGAGAGACATTTAGCACCCCGCTTCTAATGTTCTCCTTGATGTGTTAGCGCAACCCATTTATAGATATGGCTTGATAACTAGAACATCAAGTAAAAGGTCGGACTTCGGAAGCTCAAGAATCCATATACGGAGGCAGATCCTGCGAGATCCTTATGGGGAAGTGACCAACTTCTTCAACCAAGATATTACAATAATAGGCCTACCGGCTAGGTGGGTTGGCCACGACATCCACGTTACCGGGTTACCGAGAGACCAATATTATAATTCTTGGGACACGTTCCAACCATCATATCCACCTGAGATTCAGATCTGGTTGGTGTCAGGATATTCCAGACTCATCGAATCTAGAAAGAAAAGTGAAAGTTTTGCAACACAAATCGACGAGATGACGTTGCGGGACTCTCGGGAGATGAACTACGATAGCAAGCTCCAAAACATGAGCTGGTTTGGTACACACCTGTGAACATACTGTCCTAGACAAGCATGACCACATGGTAGTCTTATAATAAAACACTACCGAGTTCTATTTGGGAACCATCATCGAGGATAACGGAATCCTGTACAAATCTGTCTGGTACCTTCAGGACTAGCACTTAGAACTTATTATCTTTGAACAATCAATCAGTGGCTTGGTGTGCTTGGAAATACCGATGGGATGGAGGTAGCTAATCTCTCAAGCCATAGTATACTTCGCACATGCATGACTGACTTGGGATGATTCCAGAGGAAACAAAACAAACTTTCTTGAATTCACGGCGGCAACTTGCATCAAGTGCACGTGAATTAGAGGAAGTATCTTCTTTCATCCAAACATATACCTCATGAACGGAACATGAGGGCAACGCTTACAAAGTTTCCAACACTAGCTTAATGTTCAACATGAATCATGGAGGAGACAAGATGCTGCTGATGGGCTCAACAGCAACTCATCGGAATTTCCATATCACTGGACTTCCACCATCATGTGAACACGGTGATAGCATTGGTCAGACCAAAAGATGTAATGATGTGTGCTCGAGGAATCAACCACGAGTAAGAAAACATTATGAACATCGTTGGCTCTGGTTTGGCTTGACGATAGCCCACACTCAAGTCAAAATTTTGACAAGACAATAGACCCAACAACTGATCACGAGGACCAATCGATGGAGATATCATCTTTCTTCAACACACACACGCACGAAGATATCTCCTAACATGAACTAAGTCAAACAAGCTTTTATCTTCCAACTCTCCAAGTTGTTGTTTAGCTTAACCAACTAGCTCAGGGGTATCCAACACAGATTCTTGAAGAAGGGGTGGTTTACAAGAAACCAACTTGATCGTGAGCTCAACATAACAGTCAGGGGACAACCTGGTAATACTTCCGAGAAGATATTCGGAAAATCACGAACCACCGATATGTTACTAAGCTCGGAAACAACCTTGTTTTTCAGGGCAAGACGGTATGATCAGATAACAAGGGATTGAATAATCCTAACTCATTGATCGAAGAGTGCACCATAAATAGGGACTAGCTAGCACGACCTATCTTAGAATGATGATTCAATAACCAACACGCTAAGAATGAGAATATTGTCCATTTACTACCGAGCAACGAGTTGCTCGGAGCATTGATTTCACACATCACAATTCACTTGTCGGCATTCCGGTTACAACAGCACGAGGGCCGAGGAATGAATGACGATGGTGGGAGTATCACTGCATCAATAATTCACAAGAGGAGGTGCAATTCCCATGACGTTCCTGACATAAAGTGGGTAATACTTCAGGGTAGAACAGAATCAAAGCTTGATTGCATTTGATCTGCGGAATACAACTGCTTTGACCCAATCCTAGAAATGGATGAGGCACTGGAGTTTGTTTCTCCTAGTCATTTCGGAATAGAATGGCTTGACGGACCACAAGAATAATAGGCATCGACGAACACGTATGCACAACTATTCCTGACTATCAATTGATAGACTAGGGTCGGAATACAGCTGAGAAGGGTCAACTCAAGGAACATATAACTTTCTGAGTTGTGGATTCATGGGTTAGTATGTCAAACGAGTTCAACAAATTTCTTCCGTATAACCCATGCAGAATGATAGAACTGGCAGAGTCACAATATGAATGGAGTACTCCTCAAGAGCACTCTGGTTGTGATCTTTTGGTTCAAAGAACTTCGGCCATAAGCGGTTCATAGTATTTGGAAGAATTAAATACCACGGACCTCAAGGACTATTGCAAAGGTTACTAATATCTTAGGGAACTAGCAAATACTATCGACATGAGGTAGGTAGGGTGAATCTCGGGTTCAAAACCCAGGAGTAGAATGCCTACTACTAAGTGGCATCACGGGATGCTTTCAAGAATGGTGGCCAGATTCATCACACTGGGAACACAAAACATGGACAGATTACTAGATGCTTTCATAAGGCACCTAGGGTCATAATAGTAGTTCCAACATATACGCCGAGGCAACAGAGTACCTCAACAGACAGATTAGTGTGCTTAATCTGGCCCAAAGGGAAACGAGAATGGGAAGAACGGATTTACAAATGCATCAGACTATTTAGAGACCTGGGATGACTCGGACAGCATAACGGTTGTAAATGCTCAAAATTATTTGAGACATCCTGCAAAAGTTGTGGCATAACCACGCAACATCACAATATCAAGGTTCTGAGATCAACTGACAACATACTAAAAGTAGTAGAAACTGAACAGAGGTTTGAACTCAACAATCCTAGGCGGCTACGGTTTAGTAACACGTCATCCTGAGAGATAGAAGAGAAGCCTAGTTCTTAATCCCCGTAGAAGAGAAGAGGTTGACTCAGATCAGAAGGCCATGAGGTATAAGGAGTAAAAAGAGCCTTACGTTCCCTTCCACAATCAATTCCCTTATATACCTAAAGCATTTCTAGACTCAACTTCGACCGGTTTGGCTTGGTAATCCTACAGGTAGTCAGGCTCTGATACCAACGCTGTCAGGACCCCGATCCTAAGTCACACTGATCTAGCATGTAACACATCATATCACTTTGCGGCCTCACGCATGGTATTCCCACGGGTGCCACCTTACGTGGCCCGGGACCGTTTGCGTCTTTTGGCTCACGTATATGATAGTGTCGCTAGCATCCATATGACAAAGAACCCGGGCCGACATGGCTAGTCGTGAACCCAAGGCGGCACTAACCCATGAGGACAGGCATACATGAATCACATCGAGCATGTCGGTCAACAACGTATAAATCCGGGCTGTAGCACTGGGCTAACAGGACTCCGGTAACCCGGGCTGTAGCAGGCTAGGCAGGACTCCGGATAACATCGCGTGACATTTCCCCGAAGGGACAGACACAGGAACGACGCGAATCACATGTCGGCCAGTCAAGTGTTCCAAGCAGTAGTGCTGGGCTAGCAGGACTCCGGTGAACCGGGTTGTAGCGGACTACTATCGCTCAGGAAGCACTAGACTACATTTCCCCATAAGAGAGGCTGCCAAGGATAAACAACTAGATAGTCGGATCCCACACATAGCAAGCATTTAAATCATACACACAATATGCTCGATATGTGTAAATACAACATGGCATTCACAACAAGACTCTACGACTCAAGTATTTATTCATTAGGCTCCGAGGAGCGAGATATTACAAACATGGGTCTCATGACCCAACATTCAGAGCATACAAGTCAAAGCACAAGCGGAAGCTTAACATGTCTGAGTCGGACATCTATAAATGAAAAAGGCTGAGAAGAAACATGATCAATGCAATGCACAACATGATGCATGCTATGACATGGCAATATGAATGTGTTTTGGCTAATGCAAGCTAGAACAGATTGAGATGAGTCCATTTGAACCAAAGATTCAAATGCAAACCCATTTTAAGAGGTCATATTAGTGCTTTACCTAGTTTCACCTAAACAGCAAGGTTAAAGTTTTCTAACATGCATGAAAATGGTTCAGATGGATAGATTGGATTTTTCTGATCATTTTCCATATATAAATCTTTGCATTTGGAGTTACGGTTGAATTTCCATGAATTTTAGAAGTTCAAATCATTTTCTGGACTTTCTGGTTATTTAGAATTAAACAAAATCCAGTAAATGATTTACTGCATCGGCATGACATCACGCTGATATCAGCGGTCAACTGAGACGGTCCAGGTCAAACTGACCAGTGGGACCCACTGGTCAGTGCCACAGTAAGCTAACTAATCTAAATTAGTGTTAGATTAACTCCTAATCTAGGTTTGACCAGGGGCGGGGCCCGCATGGTCAAATGGGTCAAACCCACCGGCGACATGACGCCAGCGAGGCCCAAGACGGCGGCGCGGCTTGGAACTGCTCTACAGGGCACCATTCGATGCGCGGGTTGCACCTATGGGTTCCTGGGAGTGAGGCGCATCCATTGGTGGCGGTGGTAGGAGCTGCGGTGGTCGGGATCGACGGCGGCGACCAAATCGGCGGCGGCCGGAGTTCGGATAGGTTCGGTTTGGCGCTAGGGGGCACAACAGGTCGAACGGGCGGGCGCGCCCGGCTCCTGGGGGAGTGCTGAGCACGGGGCAACGCTCGAACGCGGGCGACAGCAGCTGTGGCCGCGGCGGCGCCATGAACGGCGGCAGCAAGCTCTCGGCGTGGCAGCGCTAGCGCAAAAGGGCGAGTTAGACTGCAGGGAGAGAGAGGAAAGGCGTAGGAGCTCACAAGGGGTCGGGAGAGAAGCTCGGTGGGCTCGGGGAAGCTTCTGCAACGGCGAATTGACGAAGGCGATCTCCGGGCACCGGAGATGAAGATGACGACGCTCGGGTCGACTGGGGCCTCCTCTGGTCGCGTGCGTCGTGTGTGTAGCTCCACGGGGTCAGGGCGGAGCCCAAGGATCTGGAGAGGGAGCGAGGGGGTGGCTGTGGCCGCGGTAAACGGCGTCGGCGATGACGAGCTCCGCTCGGTCCCGAGAAAGAGAGAGAGAGCAGAGAGGAAAGTGAGGTCCAGGGAGAGGAGGGGAAAGGGCAGAGAGGTCTAGGGCATCTCCGTGGTGCAAGGGGGGAAAGGGAGAGCTTGCCAGCGCGAAGCAGGAGGTGGCACACGGGCGCGTGCCGGCGCGCGGTGGCCTCACGCCCTCGCCTACTAGCGCGAGGAGGAAGGCGACAGGGAGGAGGCGGTGATGGGCTGGGCCAGCCACTTGGGCCGCCAGGTGGTTGCGCAGGTGAGGTAAGCCCAGGTAGGGTTCTCTCTCTTTCTCTTTTAATTTGTTTCTGTTTTCTATTTTCTGTAATTGTGGTTGGCTTTATTAAAAATACTTAGGCATACTCAAAAATCACCAAACTGCTCATGGCCAGTGTTTGGAATATATCCAACATGGAACATTTCAGTTTAGGATTATTTGGACATTTAAATTATTTTATAGAATTTAAATGTCCAAATTCAAATACTTATGATTTAATTCAAAATTCCAGAATGGCCTAGAATTATGTGCATGACTTTTGGCAGAGGTTTTCACCTTTAACAAAAATCATGAACTTTTCTAAAGGGCATTTGGGATCATTGAAAATATTTTTATTTTGATCCTAATTGCATTCCATCTGGTGCTAGGGTTTGTCGTCCCCATTTCAAATTTAAATGGAATTTAAACATGATGCCAGATGATGATGCAAAGACAAGCAAGGCTAAAGCTAGGGCTGTGACAGCAAGGGGTCCAAGTTTCCATATCCGAGGAATCCGGCTATTCGAATAGATAATGATAACCCTGCAGGGGTGTACTTCTTCACACACGCTCTCGCCACTTATCGCCCTGTACACGTCATGTACCTCGGCAACCTTCAAGCGGAAGCCGGGCGAGGGAGTCGGCCATGACCTGACTAACCACACAAGTCTCCCGTCCAGGTTTATCGCCTATTCGGGTTCCAGCCGCAAGGAGATCCGGCCGTGCTGTCGCTCACGGCCCCAAATGATGTGAGCAGGGTTCCCAAGCACACCAACCGGGTGCCACTTGGTACACCGTGCCACTGTGCCTAGTCTGTCCCAAGCCCACCTGTATCGGGTGCCACTTGGTAGACTACTAACACTACCTACAAACACAATAAACTAGTTGCAACTCCTGGACAGAGATCAAGTTGGTTAATAAGTCGAGAGAGCTTGGAGCGCCTGGAGCCCAATGTGTGGTAGTAATTGTTCATGGATCACAAACACAGAACTCAGTTCCTGAGGACGGCTGCAATGAGACAACCCACCATGTACTCCTACATGGCCTCTCACCGCTACCTTTACCAAATCGTGTTCACACACTTAGCTCTCAACAGTAGGACATGTTCACCACATTCCAATTCATCCCCGATGAATCAGACCTGACTCAACTCTAAGCAATAGCAGGCATGACAACAAGCATGAATGAGTAGGCACATCATGGCTCAAACAATTCCTACTCATGCTAGTGGGTTTCATCTATTTATTGTGGCAATGACAGGTCATGCAGAGGAAAGGGGTTCAGCTACCGCAGCATGTAACAGTTGAAACGTTGTTGTCCTAATGCAGTAAAAGAGAGCAGGAGCGAGAGGGTGGGATTGTATCGGAATGACCAAGGGGGTTTTGCATGCCTGGCACTTCTGAAGATAATATAGCTCTTCATCGGTGTCATCGAACTCATCGTCGGAACCTCGTCTACTGAGAGGGGAACAACACCGGCAAACAGAGAATAAACACAATCAATGCAATGCAACAATATGATGCATGAATGTGACATGGCAATATGCTGTGATTTGAGCTACTGCAACTAGCCACAAGTTAAATGAAGTTGGTTTGAACCCTAGTTTCAAATTCAAACTCCATATGTAAAGGTTTAAATGCCCTTTATATGATTTGTCATAAACATCAGTCGTAAGTTGTTCTAACATGCATGAAAATGGTACAGATGGATTGATTGGATTTTTCTGATAATTTTTCATATATAATTTATTTCATTTGGAGTTACGGTTTAATTTCTATGATTTTTTAGAAGTTTGCTCTATTTTCTGGAATTTCCTGAAAAGAATAAATCCAGAAAAGGGCATTACTGCGTCAGCATCACGTCATGCCGACCTCAGCTGGTCAACAGACCGGCTCCAGGTCAAACCTGACACTGGGGCCCACATGTCAGTGGGATAGAGAGTTAACAGGGGGTTATTTAACTTAACCCATTTTTTAACAGTAGCGGTCCCACATGTCATATACTAGGGGTTAATTAACCGAGTGATTAGCACCAAACCTAATGCTCCATGTCAGCTCTAATCGGCGTTTAGCCGCCGGCGTAAACAGGGCACGGCGAGGTCGCTCGTCCGGCCAACTCCGGCGACGGGAGGTCGCGCGGCCGGGTGCATTGGAACACCCGCAGCAGGGCGCGTACGATGATGGGGGTGGCTGGAGCTGATGCGGGCTGTAGCGGTGCCGACGATGAGCTTTGTGGCGGCGATGCTCGGGCTTGGCCGGCGCGCGGGGCCGCAGCTTGCTAGCGAGCAGGTTGAGCGGCGCAGGAGCACCAGGGGAGCTCATGGAGCACTACCGCGTGCTCGGACGTGAGCAGATCGAGCTCAGGCCACGACGGCGATGAGACACGACGGCAGAAGCTCTCGGCGATGGCGGGAATCGAGCTAGCGGACCAAATCCACCACGGGGTATGAGGGGAAAGGGAGAGGGGCTCACAGGGAGTCGTATGGAGGTCTCGGTCAGCTCGGGGAGGCACGGACGGCTACGGATTTGACGGCGGCGATCTGCGGCACCGACGAGGGGAACGGTGGTGCTTGCGGCATACAGGGGCTTCCGGCGTTGGGCGGCTTGGTGGGGAGGAAGAGAGGGACGAGGCGGAGCTCGTGGGCGCATCGGTGAGGCGTGGGGTGGCCGGTGGTCGCGGCAACGACGGGCGGCGGCCACGGCTGCGCTCGGGTAGAAAGAACAGAGGATGGGGGAGAGCGTTCGGGGGAGAGAGAGGGAGAAGTGAGAGGGGCTCGGGCGTCTCCAGGCACAGGGTCAGGGAGGAGGACGAGCCTCCAGCGCGAAGCAGGAGGTGGCCCTCGCCTCCTGTGCGTGCGACACGCACAATGCACACTGGCAAGAGGAAGGGGATGACTCGCATGTTGCCCGGTTGGTGGGCTGGGCCGCCAGCAACAGTGCCAGGCCACAGGTGAGACTTCTCTCTCTTTCTTCTCTGTTTTAAATTGTTTCTGTTTTCTATTGTTTGCCTTTGTTTTGAATTAGTAAAAATACTAATTCATTCTGTAAAATCCTGAGATAACTGTGGGCACTTTTGAAAATATTTCCAACAGCCCTCAAATGCCTTCAAGATTATTTGGCCATTTAAAATATTTTATAGAATTTAAATGTCCAAATTCAAATACTTATGATTTAATTCAAAAAAATCCAGAGTTTCCTAGAGAAGTGTGCACTATTTGTATTAGAGGTTCTAGACCAAAACAAAAGTGATGAACATTTATGAAGGGCATTTTGGGTTCATTGAAAAGATTTAATTTTGACCCTAGTTGAATTTCCTTTGCTGCTAGGGTTTATTAGTCCCCATTTCAATTTAAAGAAATAATTTAGACAAGATGCATGGATGCAATGCCACTAGTTACAAGAAAACTCCAGGGCTGTGACAACTCACCCCCAATAAACAAGAATCTCGTCCCGAGATTCAAGACGTGAGGTAAGGAGACAGAGGGGATACAAAGCTAACTTGATCTTCATGATCCAGGTTGCACCTCATAAGGTTGTCGAATCGGGGCGTACGTTGATCTTGACATCCTCGCTTTTGAGATCTTCATCCACGCAATGACAACGGAAAGAAACTCTACTGGGATTGATCTTCTCGAAGATTGAGCTATACAAGATCAACTCGCGGAATGAGATGTTGAAACATCTCGAGTTGAGACACAAAACACATCGAGAGGGATGGAAGAACAAACGATGGGGTTTGATTTGGTGGGCAACAATTCGACGCTTAAATAGATAGTGAGGGGGGTTTCAAAGTAGCGAGGTGTTAAGTTGCCCATGATACCATAACGGGACACCTCGGGGAAGGTGACTCGTAGAATTATTCCCTTAAGTGGCAAAAGGAATTACTTTTGATACATAGATAATTGAAACTCTCTATACCAGCCTAAGGAAAATCACAATTGATCATTTGAATGAATTTGAATGAATGGCATACTTAGTTTGGAGAGGAAGTTAGAGTTGCAGGACAACTCGGCAACGGAAGGCACATTCCAATTGATACCGAGGATATAACCCAATGACTGAGCGTGCTCTCAAGAACTTGAGCATTTCCATATTCATCAGGGTCTTACCAACATCCATGCCGAGGATTCTGGCGACACATCATACTACCATGATGAATAGTGATGGACGATGCAGATGCAAAGGAAGGCAACACCTTCTCAGATTTTTACCTTAGCAATGCCAAGGAAACAAAATCTGGATGATCGACCGAGAGACATTTAGCACTCCGCTTCTAATGTTCCCCTTGATGGGCTAGAGTAATCCATTCATAGATATGGTTTGATATCTAGAACATCAAGTAAAAGGTCGGACTTCGGGAACACAATAAATCCACAAGGAACAACTATTGGAATAAATTCTACGAGATCCTTATGGGGAGGTGGCCAACTTTCTCAATCAAGATACTACAATAATAAGTCTTACGGTTGGGTGTGTTGGCCACAACATCCACTTTACCGGGTTAAAGAGAGACCAATATTATAGTTCCTGAGAAACGTTCCAACCATCATATCTGCCTGAGATTCAGATCTGGTTGGTGTCAGGATATTCCAGACTCATCGAATCTAGAAAGACAAGTGAAAGTTTGCAACACAAATCGACGAGTTGATGTTGCGAGATTCTCGGGAAATGAACTACGATAGCAAGCTCCAAAACATGAGTTGGTTCTGCTACAAACCTGTGAACACGCTGTCCAAGACAAGCATGACCACGTAGTAGTCTTATAATAAAACACTACCGAGTTCAGGTGGGGAACCATCATCGAGGATATCGAAGTCTTGTGCATTACCATGGATTAGCACTTAACTCCTTTTCCTTCAGCAAATCAATCAGTGGCTTGGGGTGCTAGGGAATACATATGGAATGAAGGTTGCAAGTCTCCAAACCACAGAATACTTCACACATATGCATGACTGACTTGGGATGATTCCGGAGGAAGCAAAAACAATCTTTCTCGAATTCACGGCGACAACTTACACCAAGTGCACGTGAATTAGAGGAAGTCACTTCTTTCAACCAAACATAGACTTCATGAACGGAACACGAAGATAATGCTTACAAAATTTCCAATACTAACTTAGATGTTCAACATGAATCATGGACAAGATGGAATTGTTGTCAATGGGCTCGACAACATTTATCGAGGTTCCATATACATGGAATTCCACAACTATGTGAACAAGGTGATAGCATCGGTCAGCCCAAAAGGATATAATGGTGTCTGCCCGAGGAAACAACCATGGGTAAGACAACATTACGAACATCATTGGTTCTGATTTGATTTGACGATAGCCCATACTCAAATCAAAGTTTTGGCAAGACAATAGATCCAACAACTGATCACGAGGACCAATCGATGAGAATATCATCTTTCTTCAACACATACGCAGAGAAAGGAATCCCTTAGAGATGAACTAAGTCAGGAAAAGCTTTTATCTTCCAACTCTCCAAGTTGTTGTTTAGCTTAGCCAACTAGCTCAGGGGTATCCAACACAAATTCTTGGAGAAGGGGTGGTTTGGAGGAAAACCATCATGATCACGAACTCAACATAGCGGTCAGGTGACAACCTGGTAATACTTCCGAGAAGATATTCGGAACATCACGAACCACCCATATGTTACTAAGCTAGAGAACAATCTTGCTTTTCAGAGCAAGACGATATGATCAAATAAGCAAAGGATTGAATAATCCTAACTCATTGATCGAAGAGTGCACTAGAAATAAGGACTAGGTAGCACGATCAATCTTAGGATGATGATTTGATGACCAACACGCTAAGAATGAGAATTTCGTCCATTTACTACCAAGCAACATGGTTGCTAGGAGTATTGATTTCACACATCACGGTTCACTTGTCTGTATTCCAGTTATAAAAACACAGAACCGAGGAATGAATAATGATGGCGAGAAGTATCACTCCGTCAAGAATTCACAAGAGGTGGTGCAAGTCTCATGACATTCTTGACATAAAGATGGTAACACTCCAGGTAGAACAGAACAAAAGCTGGATTGGCAATTTGATCTGCGGAATACAACTATTTTGACCCAACCCTAGATATGGATGGGGTACTGGAGTTTGTTTCTCCTAGTCATTCCGGAATAGAATGGCTTGACGGACCACAAGAATAAAAGGCACCGATGAACACAAATGCACACATACTCTTAGCTATCTACTGATAGAGGATGGCCGGGATACAACTAAAGAGGAACAACTCAAGGAACATATAATTTTCCGAGCTGTGGAGGCATAGATTAGTATGTCAAACGAGTTCAGCAAATTTCTTCTGGATAACCCATGCAGAATGATAGAACTGGCAGAGTCACAATATGAACGGAGTACTCCTCAAGAGCACCCTGGTTGTGATCTTTTGGTTCAAAGGAACTTTTGCCATAAGCAGTTCATGGTATTTGGAAGAAGGAAATACCACGGACCTCGAGGACTATCGCAAAGATTACTAATATCCTAAAGGTACGAGCAACACTATCAACACGAGGTAAGTAGGGTGGATCTCGGGTTCAAGAACCCTGGAATAGAATACCTACTACTAAGTGGCATCACGGGATGCTTTCGAGAATAATGGCCAAAATCATCACACTGGGAATACGAAACATTGCTAGATTACTAGGTGACTCCCTAAGACACCTAGGGTCATAATAATAGCTCCAACATATATATCGAGGCAATAGAGTACCTCAACTCATCGATTAGTGTGGTTAAACTGGCCCAAAGGGACATCAAGAACGGAGAGAAAGGATTTGCAAATGCATTAGACTATTTAGAGACCTGGGATGACTCGGACAGCATAACGACTGTAAATGCTCAAAACTACTTGAGACATCCTGCAAAATAGTGGCATGACCACTCAACATCACAATGTCAAGGTTCCGAGATCAACGGTCAACACACGGAAGAAGTAGAAACTGAACTGGGGCTTAAATCAATCAATCATATAAGTCTCTATCATAGTAACTCGTCATCCTGATAGATAGATGAGAAGGACTAGTTCTTAATCCCCGTAGAAGAGAAGAGGATGACTCAGATCAGAAGGGCATGAGGTAAAGGAGTAAAAGGAGCCTTACGTTCCCTTCCACAATCAATTCCCTTATATAACTAAAGCATTTCTAGACTCGACTTCGACCAGTTTGGCTTGGTAATCCTACAGGCAGTCAGGCTCTGATACCAAAGCTGTCAGGACCCTGATCCTAAGTCACACCGATCTAGCATGTAACACATCATATAACTTTGCGGCCTTACGCACGGTATTCCCACGGGTGCCACCTTACCTGGCCCGGGACCGTTTGCGCCTTTTGGCTCACGTATATGATAGTGTCGCTAGCATCCATATGACAAAGAACTCGGGCCGACATGGCTAGTCGTGAACCCAAAGCGGCACTAACCCATGGGGACAGGCATACATGAATCAACCTCAAGCATGTCGATCAACAGCGTGTGAACCCGGGCTGTAGCACTGGGCTAACAGGACTCCGGTAACCCGGGCTGTAGCAGGCTAGGCAGGACTCTGGATGTCACCGCATGACATTTCCCCGAAGGGACAGACACAGGAACAAAGTGAAACACATGCCGGCCAGTCAAGTGTCCTGAGCAGTAGTGCTAGGCTAGCAGGACTCCGGTGAACCGGGCTGTAGCAGACTACTATGGCTCAAGGAAGCACTAGACTACATTTCCCCATAAGAGAGGTTGCCAAGGATAAACAACCAGATTGTCAGATCCCACACATACCAAGCATTTCAGTCATACACACAATATGCTCAATATGCGTAAATACAACATGGCATCACAACATAACTCTACGACTCAAGTATTTATTCATTAGGTTCCGAGGAGCGAGATATTACAAACATGGGTCTCATGACCCAACATTCAGAGCATACAAATCAAAGCACATGCGGAAGCTTAACATGTCTGAGTACAGACATCTACAAATGAAAAAGGTTGAGAAGCCTGACTATCTACCAGATCCTGCCGAGGGCACAAGATCGTAGCTGAGGTATCAAGCTAAGCGTCAAAGTCCACGCGGAACTAGTAGCGAGACTGAAGTCTCTCTGCAAAACATAAAATAGGCAAACGTGAGTACAAATGTACTCAACAAGACTTACATTAGAACTACCTACATATGCATCGGTATCAACAAAAGGGGTGGTGGAGTTTAACTGCAGCAAGCCAGCTTTGACTCAGTGGCTAACCTGAACTACGACTACAAGTAACTCTTTTGAGGTGGCGCACATGAGTCCACATATTCACCATACCAATACACCACTATGGATCCGCTCCCGTCTTCCTACGAGAACGCCATCCATAGCACTCATGCTTATCTTGCGCATTTTAGAGTATCCACTTTCACTTGTCTATGAACTATGCAAGGGGTCCAAGTTTCCATATCCGAGGAATCCGGCTATTCGAATAGATAATGATAACCCTGCAGGGGTGTACTTCTTCACACACGCTCTCGCCACTTATCGCCCTGTATACGTCATGTACCTCGGCAACCTTCAAGCGGAAGCCGGGCGAGGGAGTCGGCCACGACCTGACTAACCACACAAGTCTCCCGTCCAGGTTTATCGCCTATTCGGGTTCCATCCGCAAGGAGATCCGGCCGGGGTGTCGCTCACGGCCCCAAACGATGTGAGCAGGGTTCCCAAGCCCACCAACCGGGTGCCACTTGGTACACCGTGCCACTGTGCCTAGTCTGTCCCAAGCCCACCTGTACCGGGTGCCACTTGGTAGACTACTAACACTACCTACAAACACCATAAACTAGTTGCAACTCCTGGACAGAGATCAAGTTGGTTAATAAGTCGAGAGAGCTTGGAGCGCCCGGAGCCCAATGTGTGGTAGTAATTGTTCATGGATCACAAACACAGAACTCTGTTCCTGAGGACGGCTGCAATGAGACAACCCACCATGTACTCCTACATGGCCTCTCACCGCTACCTTTACCAAATCGTGTTCACACACTTAGCTCTCAACAGTAGGACATGTTCACCACATTCCAATTCATCCTCGATGAATCAGACCTGACTCAACTCTAAGCAGTAGCAGGCATGACAACAAGCATGAATGAGTAGGCACATCATGGCTCAAACAATTCCTACTCATGCTAGTGGGTTTCATCTATTTACTGTGGCAATGACAGGTCATGCAGAGGAAAGGGGTTCAGCTACCGCAACATGTAACAGTTGAAACGTTGTTGTCCTAATACAGTAAAAGAGAGCAGGAGCAAGAGAGTGGGATTGTATCGGAATGACCCAGGGGGTTTTGCTTGCCTGGCACTTCTGAAGATAATATAGCTCTTCATCGGTGTCATCGAACTCATCGTCGGAACCTCGTCTACTGAGAGGGGAACAACACCGGCAAACAGAGAATAAACACAATCAATGCAATGCAACAATATGATGCATGAATGTGACATGGCAATATGCTGTGATTTGAGCTACTGTAACTAGCCACAAGTTAAATGAAGTTGGTTTGAACCCTAGTTTCAAATTCAAACTCCATATGTGAAGGTTTAAATGCCCTTTATATGATTTGTCATAAACAGCAGTCGTAAGTTGTTCTAACATGCATGAAAATGGTACAGATGGATAGATTGGATTTTTCTGATCATTTTTCATATATAATTTATTTCATTTGGAGTTACGGTTTTAATTTCTATGATTTTTTAGAAGTTTGCTCTATTTTCTGGAATTTCCTGAAAAGAATAAATCCAGAAAAGGGCATTACTGCGTCAGCATCGCGTCATGCTGACCTCAGCTGGTCAACAGACCGGCTCCAGGTCAAACCTGACACTGGGGCCCACATGTCTGTGAGATATAGAGTTAACAGGGGGTTATTTAACTTAACCCGTTTTTTAACAGTAGCGGTCCCACATGTCATATACTAGGGGTTAATTAACCGAGTGATTAGCACCAAACCTAATGCTCCATGTCAGCTCTAATCGGCGTTTAGCCGCCGGCGTAAACAGGGCACGGCGAGGACGCTCATCCGGCCAACTCCGGCGACGGGAGGTCGCGCGGCCGGGTGCGTTGGAACACCCGCAGCAGGGCGCGTACGATGGTGGGGGTGGCTGGAGCTGATGCAGGTTGTAGCGGCGCCGACGATGAGCTTTGTGGCGGCGATGCTCGGGCTTGGCCGGGGCGCGGGGCTGCAGCTTGCTAGCGAGCAGGTTGAGCGGCGCAGGAGCACCAGGGGAGCTCATGGAGCACTACCGCGGGCCCGGACGTGAGCAGATCGAGCTCAGGCCACGACGGCGATGAGACGCGACGGCGGAAGCTCTCGACGATGGCGGGAATCGAGCTAGTGGACCAAATCCACCACGGGGTATGAGGGGAAAGGGAGAGGGCCTCACAGGGAGTCGTATGGAGGTCTCGGTCAGCTCGGGGAGGCACGGACGGCTACGGATTTGACGGCGGTGATCTGCGGCACCGACAAGGGGAACGGTGGTGCTTGCGGCGTACAGGGGCTTCCGGCGTCGGGCGGCTTGGTGGGGAGGAAGAGAGGGACGAGGCGGAGCTCATGGGCGCGTCGGTGAGGCGTGGGGTGGCCGGTGGTCGCGGCAACGACGGGCGGCGGCGACGGCTGCGCTCGGGCAGAAAGAACAGAGGAGGGGGAGAGTGTTCGGGGGAGAGAGAGGGAGAAGTGAGAGGGGCTCGGGCGTCTCCAGGCACGGGGTCAGGGAGGAGGACGAGCCTCCAGCGTGAAGCAAGAGGTGGCCCTCGCCTCCTGTGCGTGCGACATGCACAATGCACACTGGCGAGAGGAAGGGGATGACTGGCATGTTGCCCGGTTGGTGGGCTGGGTCGCCAGCAACAGTGCCAGGCCACAGGTGAGACTTCTCTCTCTTTCTTCTCTGTTTTAAATTGTTTCTGTTTTCTATTGTTTGCCTTTGTTTTGAATTAGTAAAAATACTAATTCATTCTGTAAAATCCTGAGATAACTGTGGGCACTTTTGAAAATATTTCAAACAGGCCTCAAATGCCTTCAAGATTATTTGGACATTTAAAATATTTTATAGAATTTAAATGTCCAAATTCAAATACTTATGATTTAATTCAAAAGAATCCAGAGTTTCCTAGAGAAGTGTGCACTATTTTTATTAGAGGTTCTAGACCAAAACAAAAGTGATGAACATTTATGAAGGGCATTTTGGGTTCATGGAAAATATTTAATTTTGACCCTAGTTGAATTTCCTTTGCTGCTAGGGTTTATTAGTCCCCATTTCAATTTAAAGAAATAATTTAGACAAGATGCATGGATGCAATGCCACTAGTTACAAGCAAACTCCAGGTTTGTGACAGACATCCTGAATTCGCTAAAGGCTCTCTCTTTATCAGGAGAGTCCTGGCCGGACTACGGTCAGCAAGGTTGGGGTACGGACGATGAAGAAATTCAAAGCCCACCCACCACCCACTTCGTAGCCACTGTCGATGATTTCACCGACATGCTCGACTTCGACTCCGAAGACATCGACGGTATGGACGACGATGCAGGAGACGAACAGGAACCAGCACCTGTAGGGCGCTGGAAGGCCACCTCGTCATATGACATATATATGGTGGACACTCCAAAAGAGGGAGAAGGCGATGGAACAGCGGGGTATGACACCTCTAATAAACATCCCAAGTGCCGGCGTCAGCGGCGCCGCTCTAAATCCCGCCAAAGCAAACACGGTGATTCCGGCACGGGAGATAATACTACTCCGGATAGCGCCGAAGAACACCCCCTCCAGCAAGATTCGGCACAGGAGGATGGAGAAGCCAGCCCTCATGAGAGAGCGGCACACCAAGAGGTCGAGGATGGCAATTATATGCCTCCCTCCGAGGACGAGGCAAGCCTCGATGACGACGAATTCGTCATGCCATCAGATCCCGCTGAACAAGAGCGTTTTAAACGCAGGCTTTTAGCCACGGCAAGCAGCCTCAAGAAAAAACAGCAACAGCTTAGAGTTGATCAAGATTTGCTAGCCGACAGATGGACTGAAGTCCTTGCGGCCGAAGAGTATGAACTCGATCGCACCTCCAAGCATTACCCAAAATGCAGGCTGCTACCCCGATTAGAGGAGGAAGCACCTACATCACCAGCGCATGACATGGCCGACCGGCCACCCCGTGGCCGTGACAGAGAGGCCTCTAGGCCCTCCACTCAAGCCATGCCCTGACCCCGCTCAAAACACGCTAAGGCACGGGAAAATGCACCAGACCTGCGAGATATGCTGGAGGACAAGGCAAGGCAAACAAGATCGATCTACGGATCGCGCGGGCGCCCCACGGCACGTGACGGTGATCGTCACTCCGGATACAATAAAATCCGGCCGGGCCAAACACAATAGACAAAACTCCTTTGAGCTGCATCGTGATATAGCCCAGTACAGAGGCGCCGCACACCCACTATGCTTCACAGACGAAGTAATGGATCATAAAATCCCTGAGGGCTTCAAACCCGTAAACATTGAATCATACGATGGCACAACAGATCATGCGGTATGGATCGAGGATTATCTCCTTCATATCCACAAGGCCCGCGGCGATGATCTGCACGCCATCAAATACCTCCCGCTCAAACTTAAAGGACCGGCCCGGGATTGGCTTAACAGCTTTCCAGCAGATTCAATCGGTTCTTGGGAGGACCTGGAAGCTGCATTCCTTGACAATTTCCAGGGCACCTATGTGCGACCACCGGACGCTGATGACCTAAGCCACATAATTCAGCAGCCAGAAGAATCGGCCACGCAATTCTGGACACGGTTCCTAACAAAGAAAAACCGAATAGTCGACTGTCCGGACACAGAGGCCCTAGCGGCCTTCAAGCATAATATCCGTGATGGGTGGCTCGCCCGGCACCTGGGACAGGAAAAGCCGAAATCTATGGCAGCCCTTACGACACTCATGACCCGCTTTTGCGCGGGAGAAGGCAGCTGGCTAGCTTGCAGCAACAACTTAACCAAGAACCTTGGTAATTCGGATACCAAGGACAAAAGCGGCAGGTCGCGCCGGAACAAGCAGAAACGCCGTGTTAACAGCAACAGCAACGAGGATATGGCAGTCAATGCCGGATTCCGAGGCTACAAATCCGGTCAGCGGAAAAAGCCATTCAAAAGAAACACTCAGGGCCCGTCCAGTTTGGACCAAATACTCGACCGCTTGTGCCAGATACACAGCACACTCGAAAGACCAGCCAATCACACCAACAGGGATTGTTGGGTTCAAGCAGGCAGGCAAGTTAAATGCCGAAAATAGAGACAAGGGGCTGCATAGCGACGACGAGGAAGAGCCCAGGCCGCCGAACAACAGTGGACAGAAGGGTTTTCCCCCACAAGTGAGGACGGTGAACATGATATATGCAACCCACATCCCCAAGAGGGAGCGGAACCGTGCACTACGGGACGTATATGCGCTAGAGCCAGTCGCCCCAAAGTTCAACCCATGGTCCTCCTGCCCGATCACTTTTGATCGAAGGGACCACCCCACTAGCATCCGTCATGGCGGATTCGCTGCATTGGTTCTAGACCCAATTATCGACGGATTTCATCTCACAAGAGTCCTTATGGACGGCGGCAGCAGCCTGAACCTGCTTTACCAGGATATAGTGCGGAAAATGGGCATAGATCCCTCGAGGATTAAACCCACCAAAACGACCTTTAAGGGCGTCATACCAGGTGTAGAGGCCAACTTTACAGGCTCAGTCACACTTGAAGTGGTCTTCGGATCCCCGGATAACTTCCGAAGCGAGGAGTTAATCTTCTACATAGTATCGTTCCGCAGTGGCTATCACGCACTGCTTGGACGAACCGCATTCACAAAGTTCAATGTGGTACCGCACTATGCATACCTCAAGCTCAAGATGCCAGGCCCTCGAGGAGTAATCACGGTCAACGGAAACACCGAACGCTCCCTCCGAACGGAGGAGCACAAGGCGGCGCTCGCAGCAGAAGTACAAAGCAGCCTCTCTAGGCAGTTCTCCAGTCCGGCCTTCAAAAAGCCGGACACTGTCAAGCGCGCCCGGAGTAACCTACAACAAGACCGCCTGGCACATTCCGAGCTAGCGTAGCAGTGCGGCCCCAGCCCTAGCCCTCGCAATATAGCGAAACCAGTGCCTCGCGCACATAACTACGCTCTCGAAATACCATGGGCACAGGGGGAGGGGCACTATCACGGCACGCCCGAAATACGGCTTAAACCGCACCAGGGGCTGCCGAATTTTCTTTTAGTTTTCTCTTACTTTCAGGACTCCATACTTCGGACGACCTGTTCGGCAATTCAACTGCCGCACAAATGATACAAGATCCAGGAAAGCAGACAAGCCATGCCGCATTATGGAACTCCCAGGTGGTCTCTATTACGAGCAGTATACCTATTTTAAATACAATTCCGTGGCTCGCCCCTGGACAAGACATGTTAAATAATCCAACTTATTTTGTTTATCGCACTATCTGTATCGTTCTGCTTAGATAGCAGCCTTCTAATAAACAATGCATAGCTTTTTGTCTATTTTTTGCATTACTCTATTTTTATATATGTTCATTAATGACATGTGGCACCCGTACACTGTGGTACGGCAAATACGCCAGGGGCTTCAGTACCCCTTAATATGGTCTAAGAAGTCCGAACACTTCCATAAGTGCGGCACCCCGAACTTATAGCACTATATGCATCGGCTCCGAATCATGATTTGGGTCAATAGTTGGGTTTGCCCGGCTCCTATGTTTTGGTGCCTTATGTTCCGCTATATCGGCAAAGGTAGCACTAGGAGAACTACTGCGATTGTGCCCCAGTTGAGCTGGGCTGAGCACCTCAGTAGAGAAAGCTAAAACTGACTGTCATGATAAGGCGAGAGACCGGTCGCTGTTCGAGAGGTTTTTCGGGTCCTTAAAGACCTGTGCCGCTTAGAGCGAGGAACCGGATTTTGTCCAGCCAAAGGCGTGGATAGCGCCCCGAACTCGGTCTTCCGAATACTAGGGGCTTCGCCGAAATTTAAAATTATAGAGTTCTATGGCTAAGTGAGAGTGTTCAAGCATTATAGTCCGATTGCCTTGTTCGTTGTGCTGAGCGCCTCCTTCGATGGACCCAATCATGGGAAAAAGAGCGCTCAGGTTTATCCCGAACACCCCAGCACTAGTGGCATGGGGGCAGAAGCCGGCGACTGGCCATCTCTCAATTTTTTGATAAACGGACGCACATAAAGTAATATTTTAAATTCAACAAGCATTGCTTAGCGCAAATGAACAAGTTTTCAGCGCACAGGATAACACGAGCGAGTTCATTCAAAAATCACATCCTTGGTACATTCATCCGCCATAAGGCGGGCACCAGCAAGAACATCCTTGTAATAGTTCTCGGGCTTGCGATGCTCCTTCCCCGGCGGCGGCCCGTCCCTCACAAGCTTCTCACCGTTCAGCTTACCCCAGTGCACCTTTGCACGGGCAAGGGCCCTACGGCACCTTCGATGCAGACGGAGCGCTTGATGACTTCGAGCCGTGGACAGGCCTCCACCAGCCGCCGCACCAGCCCGAAGTAGCTCCCAAGTAGGGCCTCTCCAGGCCACAGCCGAACTATAAAGCCCTTCATGGCCTGTTCGGCCGCCTTGTGGAGCTCGACCAGCTGCTTCAGCTGGTCGCTCAAGGGCACAGGGTGTCCGGCCTTAGCGTATTGAGACCAGAACACCTTCTCTGTCGAGTTGCCCTCTTCGGCTTGGTAGAATACGGCGGCATCGGATACACTGCGGGGAAGATCTGCGAACGCCCCTGGAGAGCTCCGGATTTGGGTAAGTAACAAGTAGTTTACTTTTATATGTCTGCTTTGCATAAAAAATGCCTGACCCGCCGCTATCTTTTTCACCACATCCAATTCATCGAGGGCTTTCTGGGCTTCGACCTTGGCAGACTCGGCGGTCTTGACGGCCGCGGCAAGCTCGGACGCTTGCGTCTTCGAGTCAAGCTCCAAACTCTCATGTTTTTTCATGAGAGCCTGAAGCTCTTGCTGCACCTCGCCGACCTGCGCCTCAAATTTCTCCTGCTCATTGCGCTCCGAGGCCGCTCTCTTCTCGGCCTCGGACAGCGCCTGCTTGAGGGTTGCCACCTCAGTTGTGCCCCCTACAACAAGTAGCATAATCCTGTAATTTTTTTTGCAATTGCATCTTTATATATATATTTTTCTATAAGGTATCTCTTACCTTCTTTCTCCTCGAGCTGCCGCTTGGCAAGGCCGAGCTCTTGCTCGGTCCGCTCGAGACCCTGCTTCAGGGTACCTACCTCCACAGTCAGTGCGGCGGTAGCAAGCAGCAAAGCCTGCATACGCATATTGACTCATTTTTTGTTAGACTCCTGCGAAATTATTTGATCCTCTATTCGGCTTTTCTTTCCGAACGCCAAACAGAGCATCAGGGGCTACTGTCTATGCGGTAATATTTTTACATATTTTTACTTACCTCGAAGCCTGTTAGAAGGCTAGCACAAGCTTCAGTCAGCCCGCTCTTAGCGGACTGAACCTTCTGGATCACCGTACTCATAATAGTACGGTGCTCCTCGTCGATGGAGGCACCGTTAAGCACCTCCAGCAGATTGTCCGGCATCTCCGGTTGGACGGAGGCTGCCGGCTCAGAAGGCTTGCTCCTCTTAGTGGGAGTTCGCCTACTGCAGTCCGGAAACGTTGAAGATTCCGGCGCGGTGTCCGGCTCAAAGCCGGACTTGGAGCCCTGGGGGATCTTATCCCCTTTACTCCTGGAGTCCGGGAGGTCGCCTCGCGGCCCCTCCAGGACCACCTCCTCTTGCCCCGGAGCTTGTCGCGATGCCACTTCGGCGTCGTCCGCAGTGCGGGGGGAGGCAGCGGGCGGAACTGAGTTCACGTCCGATGAATCCAGGGAGCCGCTCGATGACTCATCGAATCCGGCCCGGGGCGGCCTGCATGATTATGTTCGACATAAGGAAAGGATGTGCAGCAAAGGAATGTTATGAGCTACTCTGGTATCCGAATACTTATGATTTCGCCGGACGCTTGGCTCTGTCCGGCCACTCCTCTTCATCGTCGTCGGCGTCGGGGGAGTAGTCCGGTGGAAGGGTCTTCCCCTTCTTGGACCCTTCGGCCTCCATAGTTGGGGCGGCCTTCCTCTTCTTTCCTCCCCCCGCTGGAGGGGGAGAGGTTTCTTCTTCCTCCTCCTCGTCTTCACGGGAGGAGCGCATCTCGGATTCGTCGGACGACAAGTCCGACACCACCATATGACGGGAACTCTTTCGAGTCCCTGTGGCCTTCTTCTTCTTGGCCTTCTTCTCCGGCACCTCATAAGGTGTCAGAGCCAGCAGCTTCGATAAACGAGCATCTGCTGGGTCTTCGGGCAAAGGGGTCGGACAGTTGACATGTCCGGACTTCTCCTGCCACGCCTGTCAAAGGTAGTGGAGTTTAGATCCCGCATAAAGTCAATCTATGAGAAACAAATTCCCTATAAAAGGTAAGGATAACTCACCGCGCTAGCTGGACGCTGCATGCTGAATCCGCGGTCCTCGGACGCGGACGCGGGAGCTTTGGTGCCCTTGAATAGCACCTTCCAGGCATCTTCGTACGTCGTGTCGAAGAGCCTGCTCAAGGTTTGGTGCTGCGCCGGATCGAACTCCCACAGTGTGAAAGCCCGTTGTTGACACGGGAGGATCCGGCGGACGAGCATGACCTGGACTATATTGACAAGCTTGAGCCACTTGTTCACCAGGGATTGGATGCATGTTTGCAGTCCGGTCACCTCTTCCTCGTTGCCCCACGACAGGCCCATCTCTTTCTAGGACGTGAGCCGCGTGGGGGGTCCGGATCAGAACTCAGGGGCTGCGACCCATTCAAGGTCGCGCAGCTCGGTAATGTAAAACCACCCTGATTGCCACCCCTTCAAGGTCTCCACAAAGGAGCCCTCGAGCCATAGGACGTTGGCCATCTTGCCCGCCATGGCGCCTCCGCACTACGTTGGCTGCCACGCACCACCTTCGGCTTGAGGTTGAAAGTCTTGAGCCAAAGGCCGAAATGGGGGCGGATGCGGAGGAAGGCCTCACACACGACGATAAACGCCGAGATGTCGAGGACAAAGTTCGGGGCCAGATCATGGAAATCTAGGCCATAGTAGAACATGAGCCCCCGGACAAATGGGTGGAGAGGAAAACCCAGTCCGCGGAGGAAGTGGGGAAGGAATACGACCCTCTCATGGGGCCTAGGGGTGGGGAGAAGCTGCCCCTCTTCAGGAAGCCGGTGTGCAATGTTGTCGGACAAGTATCCGGCCTTCCTTAGTTTTTTGACATGGCCCTCCGTAACGGAGGAGACCATCCACTTGCCTCCCGCTCCGGACATGGCTGGAGAAGGTCGAGCTGGGAAGTGCGGACTTGGGTGCTGGAGCTCGGGTGCGCAGGAGATGGATAGGCAAAGGAGGAAGAAGGCGTAGGTAAAAAGGTGGATCCTTATCCCCTTATATGGGCGGATGCAGCTATGCGTCCCCACCAGCCTAGTAAAACTTGCTTGCCTCCCAAGCGCCGTGATAAATGGCGCGGTTGGGTTACCCACATCCGTATTGATGAGAATCCCGTAAATGGGGGACACGATCTCTGCTTTGACAAGACGTGCCAAGGAAACCGCCTCGCAAAACGCGCTGAGGTGGGGAAGCGAAAACGATTCGGATAAAGGCTTGGCCGTAGTGTGATGTCATGCTACGGGATACGTCAGCAGATTAGATTATTGTTAATGTTATTCTCTCTATGGCAATATGTGGAAACTTATTTTGCAAAGCCGGACACTACTTTTAGTGTTTACCAACTTTTATGAAGAACTTGGAGGAGGAACCCGCCTTGCAATGCCGACGACAATCTGCGCGCCGGACTCGTCGTCATTGAAGCCTGGTTCAGGGGCTACTGAGGGAGTCCTGGATTAGGGGGTGTTCGAATAGCCGGACTATACCTTCAGCCGGACTCCTGGACTATGAAGATACAAGATTGAAGACTTCGTCCCGTGTCCGGATGGGACTTTCCTTGGCGTGGAAGGCAAGCTTGGCGATGCGGATATTCAGATCTCCTACCATTGTAACCGACTTTGTGTAACCCTAACCCTCTCCGATGTCTATATAAACCGAAGGGTTTTAGTCGGTAGGACAACAACTCCAACATACAACAATCATACCATAGGATAGCTTCTAGGGTTTAGCCTCCTTGATCTCGTGGTAGATCTACTCTTGTACTACCCATATCATCAATATTAATCAAGCAGGATGTAGGGTTTTACCTCCATCAAGAGGGCCCGAACCTGGGTAAAACATTGTGTTCCCTTGTCTCCTGTTACCATCCGCCTAGATGCACAGTTCGGGACCCCCTACCCGAGATCCGCCGGTTTTGACACCGACAGTTAGTGTTGCTCTTCTTGCCACTTTTGGTGGCTACACTCAAGGCTTTCGAGTTGCTCATCTCAAGGATAGATCATTCAAGTTCTCAGTTGCTTCTAAGTCGGTTGGTTTTCAAATTTACAATGGTGGTAAAGTGTCTGAAGCAGATTTTGAGATGGTTTTTAGCCTTTGGGGTAATGGTGGTCCTAAGTGGCTTAGAGAAGAACAACTATTCTACAAAGAGGAGGAGGCCGAGTGGACTCTAGTTGGCCGTAATGGACGACCAGTAGCTGATTCCTCCGGCGATCGCCGGAGCAGATCTCCGAGGCGAGACACACGTTCAGTTTTCCAACGTCTTTCAGGCAGCATTCAAGGTGGGAGTGATTCTAGCATCCTGCAAATTACTCAAGGTATTACGGGGCGCTCTAATGACCAATATTCCACGCTGCATGGACCGGTCAATAACGTGCATGAGCGCATTAATGACCCACGTACGTGTTTTGCGTGTGGCGAAGTTGGCCATATAGCCAGATTTTGTCACCAGACCCGCTCCAGGTGCACTGGGTTGTGGCCTTTTATTTGGTTCGATTCCTTTCCGAGCCCACCAGCTGGTGCTTGGGCTCCAGGGGAGGTGGAGTCTTGGTTTACCCAGGACGGTCCCACTATCCAATTCAGGCAAGCGTCATCATTCAAAGAGCTGGTTACGGGATTTTTTTCTAATTTCCAACCGAGACCAGTGCCGGACTCCTCGCATTCCTCTGCTCTCTCCTTTTGTGCCGCTCCTTCGACTTCTTCGCCACCTACCTCTGACACCGCTCCTCCATGCAGTGAGCTCCGCCAGTGCTCTGCTCCTTCAATGGCGAACATCCCCATAGACCCACAGCCTTTCATCCCTCATGGATTTCAGATTCAGCACATCGAGGGCCGAATGGGGGTTTCTCGGGTGGTGCTTCCGCGTCGAGCTCGCCGTCATGAGGAGTGGGCGATTGCCACTATTCAGCCACTGCTAGATGAGGTACTATTTCCTAATGTTAGAGAGGTTCTAGAGGATTTTCTGCAGCATGATCCTGTGGCCCAAGTTGGGGTCAGAGACATCCAGCCATGTCCGTTTGGGGAAGCTTATGTTCAATTCCGGCATGTGCGAGAGAGAGACAGGCTAGTTAGGGATAGCCCCCATGCTTTTGGAGATGTCTTCATTTCCTTCACTAGACACAATGAGGGCTGCAACTGGAGGAGAGTCACTTTCAATAGGGTCTGTTGGCTTTTGATTGTGGGTATTCCTTTTGATAACTGCAACATTGAAGATGTTGCTGCAGCAATTGCGAGATTTGCGAAGATTATTAGTTGGGAGAAAGAGGATGCTCTGAAAGGGAAGGTGCTTGTTAAGGCTAGAGTTACTAACCTCATTGAGATTCCTAAGAGTTTAAGATGGACACAGGGGGAGATGTTTGAGGGTGAATCTCTAACAAGTTCAATTGAAGTGCTTATGGAGGAAATGTTAGGAGGAGGTCCACCTGATGAAGACCCCATCCCACCTCCTGGCATAGATCCACACCCCATTCCCCTTAATGCAAATGATTTTCCTGGTTTTCATCATGCACAGATCAATAACTTGCAAGAGAATGAGGATGAGTGGGATGAGTGGGAGGAGCAGGGGCATTGGGCTTTCCCTCAACCTGTGCAAGAGCCTCTGGTTGTTCAGCAAGAGGAAGTTTTGGTGGATGACAATGAGGCAGTGCCCAATAGCAGTATCACTACTACTGTATCTCTGTCAGATGGGATTCTGTCTCACAATGTTCTCGGAGGGTTAAACCTTAGTGATGAAGTTAATCAGAATGTTGTTGAAGTTGCTGCTCCCCATTTGGGTGTTGGTCTTCAGAATTTGCTACAGGCTTACCCATCTGACTTAGAGGAACAGAATGATTTTGACATTCCAGTCCAAGCTGCTGCTCAGGAGAATATTAATCTGCAGATAGTTGAACCAGTGTAGGTCTTACTTCCTTTGGCTATTCCCACTGCTTCTGCTCCTACTGCAGCTGTTGTTGCTCATCAACCTAATCTTGAGGAGTCTGCTCCTGTGGCTCAAGGTGTTGACCTTCTGCATCTGCCTGCCCCTTTGCTGCAATCTGACACACCTGTTGCAGTTCAGCAGGAGACCACATTAGCAGCCTCAAGCCCTGCTGCTCATGAGATAGCTTCAGATAATCTGGTTATTAGTCAGACTGGATACTCTTAGAAGGATGCACTAGTTGTTGCTATGGAACAAGTCAATGATTCAGATGTGGCACTGGGTACATCACAAGACAATTCTCTCATTCCAGGTACATCTAAAGGTAATGCTCACAAGGTTCACTCAAATTCCTCCTTTGATTATTGCAACCTAGTGCAAGCTCATGCTCTCTCAGTTATTAATGGAGATCACTTAATTTCTGTAGAAGGTTTGGATCTATGGGTTAATCATTTTGCTCCAGGTTCTCAGGAGGGGCACAACTCTATGACTGTTGAAATCCCTGTAAGTTGGTTTAATTTCATTCTAAACCTGCTACTTACACCTGATAGATTTGACTGGGTTACAAAGCTACTCAAGTCTCCTTTATGGCACTCTTTAACTGGCAATTGTAATGAGGAGGACACTATGACATTCATAATTCATGATTCTTGTGCTGTGACCCAGGCCCCTATTTGTCAGCAAATTATTTCTGCAAGCCAAGATAAAGAGAATGATGGAGTTAGCCCAGCAACCCATTCTTCCTCTGAGGCCAGCAGCCCTCTCAGGAGAATCTCCCCAAACAACATAATTCTTCTACCTGCTGGTGAGGCCATCTCCAGGAAAAGAAGAGGAAAGGGAGCCTTAGTGGAGACACAGGTAAGAAGTGATAGAATTAGGGAGGAGAATAATGGGTTCAAAAGAAATTCATGTGCTAGCAAGGATTGTTTACCATGCAATGCTGCTCCCCTAGTCATAGATTGTTAAGAACCTCACCAAATCCTTTTGCAAGGTTGTTGATGAGGAGCTCCATGAGAAGCTGGCTAAGAGGCCCAAGAACAAGGAGCTGGATAAGGAGGAGTTGGCCATGGTTTCCAAGGCCAAGGAGGACAAGAAAAGAGATAGTTCTTAATGATTAGTTCTTTTAGCCCTAAGAGTGCACCTGTGGTGGATGCAACTTTTGTTCTCTTCCTGGTTCTTGTATGGTTCTGTCAGACTGTGGTTCTATGGGTCTATACTCCCCTTATTTTGGACAAATGTTACTGCTGGGCTATGATGTTACATACTGCTCCCTACTATATTGAGACTTTTGTTATGCCTGTCATGATTTTGAGGGATGTTAGAATCTGGTTCTCTAATGATGTGGGTTGGCTCATACTTGTTTTGTTGTCTGCATGTCAGAGCCTCACTTGGAGGGCAATTATATAGTTTCTAAACAGGGATGTTATGCCCAATAGTTCCAGGCCTCATATAGATCTTTGTCTCAAGGGTTGGGCCTTGAGTAATGCTCAAAATCAATTAGTTTTCAATTATGAATAACAACAGATCTTGGAGTATTTTAAATTGTAACATCAGGGGTCTTAACTCAGAAAATAAATGGCTGGCCATTAAGCAAAAAATTGAAGAGAGTGCTGCTGGCATCCTTTGTTTGCAAGAAACAAAGAGAGACAATTTTGATATGACTTACATCCATAAGTTCTATCCTAGGAGATTTAATAAATTTGAATTTCTTCCTTCAATGGGGGCTTCTGGAGGGATTCTGATTGCTTGGAATGAAGGACTTTTCAAAGGGGAACTTCCATTTTCTAACAGATTCTCATTATCTGTTAAATTCACATGTAAGTTCTGCACAAACATGGATCTTAACAAACATTTATGGGCCCTGTGAGCAAGTTGACAAAGTGGAATTCCTTAACTGGTTTAGTAATATTGAAATGCCTCCTGGAGAGGACTGGATTATTATGAGTGATTTTAATTTCATTAGATCTCCTTCTGATAGAAATAAACCTGGGGGTGATATCAACCAAATGCTTCTCTTTAATGAAGCTATCAGCAATTTGGGGCTAGTTGAACTTCCATTAAAGGGCGGAAAGTATAGTTGGAGTAATATGCAAGAGAACCCTCTACTGGAGAAGTTGGACTGGTTCTTCACTTCTGCTGCTTGGATGACCTCTTATCCTGACACTACAGCCCTGCAACTTGCTAAACCAATCTCTGATCATCTGCCTTGTATGATCAAAGTGGGGACCACAATCCCAAGATCAAAAGTTTTCAGGTTTGAAAATTATTGGTTGAAGCATTCTTCTTTCAAGGATATTGTTAAAAATGCCTGGGACATTCCTGTAGGGTTTACTGAACCTACTAAAATCATAAATGCAAAGTTGAAACACCTCAGAAGAAGTATCAAACTTTGGATCAAGGACCTGCCCTATATGAGAAAACAAATTGCTGAAATTAATGAATGCATCTACCTACTTGATTTCTTTGAGGAATTTAGAGTGCTCAGCACATTTGAGTGGAACTGCAGAAACATGTTGAAGGAACACTTATTGACCATTCTCAACAATCAAAAGATCTACTGGAAACAAAGAGGAAAGGTTAAGGGAGTTAAGTTTGGAGATGAAAACACAAAGTTCTTCCACACAAAAGCCTCAATAAACTTTAGGCATAATAAAATTGCAATACTCAGAAATGAGGACAATGTAGAAATCTCAGACCATGCTGGGAAAGTTGGTATTCTTTGGGAAGCTTTTAAAAAAAAGATTGGGCAAATCAGAGGGGCACACAATGCATTTTGATCTTCACAATTTATTGAATCAGCAGAGCAATCCTGAAATATTCCAAGATTTGGAAAAGCCTTTCACTGATGAGGAGATCAATCAGATTGTGAAGGATTTACCATATGACAAGTCTCCTGGCCCCGATGGTTTCAATAATGAATTCATTAAGAGTTGTTGGGATATCATAGGACAAGATGTAAAGAATCTCATCCATGCTTTCCATGCTGGCAATATTTCTCTTGAAAGCATCAATACTTCTTACATCACATTGGTTCCAAAGAAAGAAGTGCCTATGACTCCAAATGATTTCAGACATATTTCTCTACTGAATGGTGTGTTCAAGATTATCACAAAATTGCTGGCAAACAGGCTGCAAAAAATTATTTTGCAACTGATTCACATAAACTAATATGGGTTTTTAAAAGACAGAGTGATTCAAGATTGCTTGGGATGGTCCTATGAATACTTACATCAATGCTACAGGTCAAGGAAGGAGCTTCTGGTTCTCAAGTTGGACTTTGAAAAAGCATTTGATACTATTGAACACCAAGCCATAATTGACATTTTGAGAGCTAAAGGATTTGGGGAGAGATGGATCTCTTGGATACAAATGCTGTTTAATTCTGCTTCCTCTGCTGTCATGTTAAATGGAGTGTCTGGCAAGAGATTTTACTGCAGAAGAGGAGTCAGGCAAGGTGACCCCCTGTCTCCACTTCTGTTTGTCCTAGCTGCAGATTTGTTACAATCCATCCTAAATAAAGCAAGGGATCTTGGGCTTCTTACTACTCCTTTACAAATAAATTCTTGCCCTGATTTTCTAGTGGTGCAATATGCTGATGATACCTTGCTAGTTATGAAAGCAGATGCCAGAGAACTCTTATGTCTGAAAGCTCTCATGAACACCTTTGCCACAGCCACAGGGCTTAAGGTGAACTACCAGAAATCCATTTTGGTTCCAATTAACATCAATGAGGATAGAGTGGAGATTTTTACTAAGACTTTAAACTGTCAAAGAGGAGCTTTATCATTTACTTATTTGGGACTCCCCCTAGGTTTGTGTAAGCCTAGTGTGGAGCAATGTATGCCAATGGTTCAAAGGATTGCAAAAAGATTGGCAGGCTTGGCCACTTTCATGACAAGTGCTGGAAGAGTTTTATTGGTAAAATCTGTGCTGGCTTCACTACCAATCTTTTTCATGGCTTGT
The DNA here is from genome assembly GCA_032464435.1 of Aegilops umbellulata. Taxonomy (NCBI): domain Eukaryota; kingdom Viridiplantae; phylum Streptophyta; class Magnoliopsida; order Poales; family Poaceae; genus Aegilops; species Aegilops umbellulata. Next base: position 244,697,412 of record CP136056.1, read on the forward strand.
CTGGATGTGCCAGTTACAATTAAACATCAGGTGATCAAATACCTGAGGCATTGTCTACGGAGAGGTTCAGACATGGAAGATCATAGACCTGCTTCTGTAGCTTGGACTACAGTTTGCAGACCAAAGAACCAAGGTGGTTTGGGAGTCATGGACATTTTTGCTCATAATAAAGCTCTGCTAATGAAAAATCTGCATAAATTCTAGAATAGGCATGATATTCCTTGGGTTAACCTCATTTGGGAAACACATTACCAAGACAATAAACTTCCAGGACAAGAGTTGGTAGGATCTTTCTGGTGGAAATCTATTCTGCAACTAATTGACCAATACAAAGCCATGGCCAGGTGCAACCTAGGAGATGGAAGGACTGCTCTTTTTTGGTCTGATTTATGGAGCACTGTGGTTTTTCAGCAAGAATATCCTCACATATTCTCCTTTGTGCAAAACCCCACTATGATAGTGCAACAAGTGGTCAACACAGCGTACCTTGAAGATTTGTTCCATCTACCCCTATCTATTCAAGCCCATCAGCAGTTCCTCCAACTAGAGGACACATGTCATGTTCTAAGACAATCAGATTTTCCAGGCATGACTGACACTTGGAGTTACATTTGGGGAAGCAACACCTTTACTTCCTCAAAAGCATACAATGTGATCATTGGAGTAAAACAAGTTCCACCACATTTTTCTGGGGTTTGGAAATCTTCTTGCCAACCTAAACACAAAATGTTCTTCTGGATGCTTCTACATGATAGAGTGAACACAAGAAACCTGATCAGAAGGAAAAGTTTTGTTTTGGAGGAATACAACTGCGCTGTGTTGAACTGTTAGCAAGAGGAGACACTTCATCATTTATTTTGGGGATGCCAATTCTCAAGGAATTGTTGGGACTTCATATGTCCACAAAGAAATCCAAACTTATCTGTTCTTGAAGCTTTCCAGGATCTTAAGGATAATTTAGGAGTACCCTTCTTCATGGAAATTATCATCCTGAGTTCTTGGGCTATTTGGATTGTCAGAAACAACAAGATTTTTGAGAGAATTCAACCTTCGTTTCAAAGATGGAAGCACATTTATTTCGAAGAAATGAAGCTTCTTTCCCATAGAATCAAGAATAAGTATGCCAATGATTTCAACTCTTGGCTGGATATCTTGCTTTCTTCTTAAGGACTTCTCACCTTTGTTTTTCTTGTAGTTGTTTTAGCACTTTCTTTAGGGGCTCACCTCAAGCCCTATTTTTTTCTTTTTCTAGTTGTTTTAGCTTTTAGTTAGTTCCTTCTATTTCTTTTTGGCTCCTTTTGTATAGTTCTACATGCTCTTTGTTATTTAATAAAAATTGCAGTGGGGTTTTCCCCTACTGTTCATATTCAAAAAAAGGCATGGGTTTCTGAACCCATGGTTCTCTTTCTTTACCATGTTTCCTAGCAACAAAATCTCTCTTATCATAACGTTGATTCTTTGATTGTGGGTTATCAAGATCGACAGCAGGTTCAATTTCTACATCATTATCATTACTAGGTTAAGCATCATCATGAACATCATCATTAACATTTTCACTAGGTTCATGTTCATTACCAGATTGTGTTTCAGCATCAGACATAGAGATATCATTTGGATTCTCAGGTGGTTTAGCAATAGGTTCACTAGAAGTTTGCAAAGTCCTATCATTTTTCATTTTCTTCCTTTTAGAAGAACTAGATACATCAATATTATTTCTCTAAGAATCTTGCTCAATTCTCTTAGGGCGGCCTTCAGGATACAAAGGTTCCTGAGTCATTCTACCAGTTCTAGTAGCCACTCTAACAACATAATCATTTTTTTACTATTCATTTCATTGAGCAAATCATTTTGAGCTTTAAGTACTTGTTCTACTTGAGTGGTAACCATAGAAGCATGTTTGCTAACAAGTTTAAGTTCACCTCTAATATTAGCCATATAATCACCCAAGTGTTTAATCATATAAGCATTTTGTTTTAGTTGTCTACCAAAATAAGCATTGAAATATTCTTACTTAAACATAAAAATCTCAAACTCATCCAAGCATTGGCTAGCAATTTTAGTAGGAGGGATTTCAGCTCAATCATATCTATAAAGAGAATTTACCTTTACTACCTGTGTCGGGTTATCAAGATCAGGAGGTTCTTCAATAGGTAGAGGATTAAGATCATATGTTTCTTCAACGGGCGGTAAATTAAGACCATGTATTTCTTCAATAGGAGGTAAATTCTTAACGTCTTCAGCTTTAATACCTTTTTCTTTCATAGATTTCTTTGCCTCTTGCATATCTTCAGGACTGAGAAATATAACACCTCTCTTCTTCGGAGTTGGTTTAAGAATAGGCACAGGAGCTGGCTCAGGAGGTGCCCAATTATTTTCATTTGTCAACATATTATTCAATAGAATTTCAGCTTCATCCGGTGTTCTTTCCCTGAAAATAGAACCAGCACAACTATCCAGGTAATCTCTGGAAGCATCGGTTAGTCCATTATAAAAGATATCCAGTATTTCATTTTTCTTAAGAGGATGATCAGGCAAAGCATTATGTTACTTAAGAAGCCTCCCCCAAGCTTGTGGGAGACTCTCCTCTTCAATTTGCACAAAGTTGTATATTTCCTTTAAAGCAGCTTGTTTCTTATGAGCAGGGAAATATTTAGTAGAGAAGTAATAAATCATATCCTAGGGACTACGCACACAACCAGGATCAAGAGAATTAAACCATATCTTAGCATCACCCTTTAATGAGAACGGAAATATTTTAAGGATATAAAAGTAGCGAGATCTCTCATCATTAGTGAATAGGGTGGCTATATCATTTTATTTAGCAAGATGTGCCACAACAGTTTCAGATTCATAGCCATGAAAAGGATCAGATTCAACCAAAGTAATTATATCAGGATCAACAGAGAATTCATAATCCTTATCGGCAACACAAATAGGTGAAGTAGCAAAAGAAGGGTCAAGTTTCATTCTATCTTTAAGAGATTGCTTATTCCAATTAGCTAATAACCTCTTGAGCTCATATCTATCTTTGCAAGCTAAAATAGCTGCAGAAGATTCCATATCAAAAACATAACCCTCAGGAATAACAGGCCTATCTTCATCATCACTTTCATCAATATAATCAGTTTCAATAATTTCTTTCTCTCTAGCCCTAGGAATTTGTTCATCAAGAAATTCACTAAGGGGCACAGTAGTATCAAGCATAGAAGTAGTTTCATCATAAGTATCATGCATAGCAGAAGTGGCATCATCAATAACATGCGACATATCAGAACGAATAGCAGAAGCAGGTTTAGGTGTCGCAAGCTTACTCAAAACAGAAGGTGAATCAATTGCAGAGCTAGATGGAAGTTCCTTACCTCCCCTCGTAGTTGAGGGATAAATTGTTGTCTTAGCATCTTTCAAGTTCTTCATAGTGTCCAGCAAATATAAATCCCAAGTGACTCAAAGAATAGAGCTATGCTCCCCGGCAACGGCGCCAGAAAATAGTCTTGATAACCCACAAGTATAGGGGATCGCAACAGTTTTCGATGGTAGAGTATTCAACCCAAATTTATTCATTCGACACAGGGGAGCCAAAGAATATTCTCAAGTATTAGCAGTTGAGTTGTCAATTCAACCACACCTGGATAACTTAGTATCTGCAGCAAAGTGTTTAGTAGCAAAGTAATATGATGGTAGTGGTAACGGTAATAAAAGTAACGGAAGCAAAAGTAATATTTTTGGTATTTTGTAGTGATTGTAACAGTAACAACGGGAAAATAAATAAGCGAAGACCAATATACGAAAAGCTCGTAGTCATTGGATCGGTGATGGATAATTATGCCGGATGCGGTTCATCATGTAACAGTCATAACATAGGGTGACAAAGAACTAGCTCCAATTCATCAATGTAATGTAGGCATGTATTCCGAATATAGTCATACATGCTTATGGAAAAGAACTTGCATGACATCTTTTGTCCTACCCTCTCGTGGCAGCGGGGTCCTAATGGAAACTAAGGGATATTAAGGCCTCCTTTTAATAGAGGACAGGAACAAAGCATTAGCACATAGTGAATACATGAACTCCTCAAACTATGGTCATCACCGGGAGTGGTCCCGATTATTGTCACTTCGGGGTTGCCGGATCATAACACATAGTAGGTGACTATATACTTGCAAGATAGGATCAAGAACACACATATATTCATGAAAACATAATAGGTTCAGATCTGAAATCATGGCACTCGGGCCCTAGTGACAAGCATTTAGCATAGCAAAGTCATAGCAACATCAATCTCAGAACATAGTGGATACTAGGGATCAAACCCTAACAAAACTAACTCGATTACATGATAGATCTCATCCAACCCATCACCGTCCAGCAAGCCTACGATGGAATTACTCACGCACGGCGGTGAGCATCATGAAATTGGTGATGGAGGATGGTTGATGATGACGACGGCGACGGATCCCCCTCTCCGGAGCCCCGAACGGACTCCAGATCAGCCCTCTCGAGAGGTTTTAGGGCTTGGCGGCGGCTTCGTATCATAAAAAGCGATGATTTCTTCTCCTTGATTTTTTTCTCTCCGAAAGCAAATATATAGAGTTGGAGTTGGCGTCGGAGGAGCTCCAGGGGGCCCACGAGGTAGGGGGTGCGCCCCCACCCTCGTGGACAGGGTGTGGGCCCCCTGGTCTTCATCTTTGGCGAGGATTTTCTATTATTTCTGATAAGTTGTTCCGTGGAGTTTCAGGTCATTCTGAGAAGTTTTGTTTCTGCACATAAATAACACCATGGAAAGTCTGCTGAAAACAGCGTCAGTCTGGGGTTAGTTCCATTCAAATCATGCAAATTAGAGTCCAAAACAACGGCAAAAGTGTTTGGAAAAGTAGATACGATGGAGACGTATCAAAGAACTCGGGAAAATCAGTGGCAGAAGGAAAGTCGACCTCCAGAAGAGGAAGCCGATCAGGAATGGGCTCATCGAGCTCAACAGGACTGCCAGGGCATGCACGGAGACGAGCCCTAAGTACATTTGCCTCTGAGATACGGCGAACCTCCTCGGTAGCAATGTGAGTAGCGGTGTAGCGGCATGTATCAAATATAGCTTTATGGGACTTCCCAATAAAGCGATCTAGGCGGTCAAAAGGCTTCGCGAAAGGTTTAGTGTGGCGAGAAGAGCTCTCGGCATGCGGAGGAGCAGGGGCCTTCCCCCTGGAAGACTCAACACACGGAGTCCATAAGGAGTGCGTGGAAGTCATGACAATGGAACACGGATAAACCGAGTCGGTGAGTCTCTGAATGAAGGGGGCATGAGGAAGTGTACGAACCTTCAGACTACTAGCCATGTGAATCTCATGCCATAGGAAATCTGCCATGTCAATGGGAGAGGTTGGGAGCCTTCCTCGAGTAGTACATCAAGTCAATGCTATAGGCCCGAACCATCCCACGATCCCCTTTCTTGGGAGCAATGGAGTTGAGGATACACTAAAAAAGCCACCGGTATTTGAGACGGAAGATGGAGATATCATTAAGCTCCTTGCTTTGCTGCACCGTGGATAACTGAGAGGTAGGCATGGCGAGGCAAGCACACGCACTGATGGGCATGGCCTCAAACTTGGGGTTCACCTCATGGATCCGAAAAAGAGAGGCCTTAGATCCGGGCATGTCTAAGGCAGCAGCAAAAGCCTCAAAGGACACGGTGAACTGAGAGTGGTGAGTCATCCAAGTGATAGAGCGATCCAGATGGAAGAAACACGTGGCATAGAATTGTCGAATGGCACCCTCATTCCAATCACAGTGAAGAGACATAGCATGACGTAGCCCCATTCCATCAATCTTATCCAACACACATTCAAACTGGGTTGGATTCTTCTCAATGTAATCCAAGTTCACATAATGCTGAGGAGAAAAACCTAGATGAGCAATGACTGATTGATAGATGTCCTGTTGAACCAAGGTTCGAAAATGAGAATCGGTTGCATTGGCCGGGGCGGCAAATTGATTTACATCACTCCGTAAAGCAGCATACTCAGAGGGGTCCATGGACTGATAGTTGACAACACGACGGCCATGGTTGGTGGGATTGGCCATGGACAAGACAAGGACAGACGGTGCCGCATACTTGGAGCTTGAGGCACCGGCTGCTTATTTCTTCTTGGACTTAGTCATGGAACGAACAGGCCCGAGCTCCTCATCGTGGAGTTCGGCCTCGTAGTCAGGGTCGTCCAGCCCAGCATAGGACGGACGTGCACGACCCGACGCCTTCTTGACTGGACTAGCGTCTTCCTCAGAGTTCGTCGATGCATGACGACGCCCGGCTGCGCACACGCATAACAAAAACGGAGACGACTGAATATATGACCGAATCTTGATAGGGAAAACGGAGACAGAAGAGAGAGGAGCAAGTGAGGTACCATGAGATGGACCCGTGGTTGTTGACTTGAAGCGCAGGCCGCCGCATCCACGTTCAACCACCATGGCGATTTTGGGGACATAGGGGCACTAGACTGAAGAACCAATCGGCCCCGGGGAAAACGGCGCTAGGAGGGGGTGGATCAAGGAGATGGCAAGGCGAGGCGGCGAGATCTAGCCAAATGGCCGATTGGTCCGGCGGGGCAGCCCACGAGCCGCCGGCGGTGGGGGAGAGTGGATGGGTGTCGATGGGGGGAGAACAGAGGAATAACCCTCTGCTCCCCCACGACCCGAAGTTTAACTGCTTAGGGCAAGGACCCACCCGGATGTCTGGCGTAGCCGCGGATGATCCGGATGACCGGAAAGGAGCCCGGATGTCCGGGCATACGGTTACAGCGAGGGGGATTACCCGGACGTCCGGATGGATATTCGGATGATCCGGCAAGCCAGAGTGCTGATATCTTGGAATGGTGCTGATGTGATGATGTGTATATATATATATATACATATATATGTATATGAGTATAGATATATAAGTGTAAGAATCAGTTGTAGCCTAATCAACACAGTATTCAACACAGAACACAAACTCAAATGAACAACTGAGAAGAGTTTTAGCCTAAGCCACCATGTTTGAGTATACATAACTTGGGATACCAAAGATTTGAACGTTGGACTCAAGATTACTACTCCATCATGTTAAAGTACTATGGACACAAAAACATGTCATAGTGACTTTGAGAGTGTTGGTTTTATTTACGCATTACATAGGGAAGAGAAGATTCATGGATTGAAGTTCTCCCCCTAAATATATGCCTACATCAAGACAAGACAGGATGTTCATGCATGAATGAGTACTAGATTTCAGATAATGTTGTCAAGCTCCAAGATACCAAGTTCACGCCTAAGTTGACAAAACCTTGCTTCATCCAATGGCTTGGTGAAAATATCTGCAATTTGCATATCTGTGCCAACATGAGCAATGTCAATATCACCCTTCTCCACATGATCTCTCAAGAAGTGGTACCTAATGTCAATGTGCTTGGTGCGGGTATGATCTTTGGGGTTCTCAACAATATTAATGGCACTTTCATTATCACATAGAAGAGGCACATGTCTATAGGTGATACCGTAATCCTTCAAAGTTTGCCTCATCCATAGTAACTGAGTTGCACAACTAGCGGTTGCAATATATTCAGCTTCGGTGGTGGAGAGGGCAACACAATTTTGCTTCTTCGAGGACCAACTTACCAAGGAGCGTCCAAGAAATTGACATGCACCAAAGGTGGACTTACGATCCACTTTGTCTCCAGCCCAATCAGCATCCGTGTACCCAATGAGATCAAACTTAGCATCCATGGGGTACCATAGACCCAACTTTGGGGTGTGAACAAGGTATCTAAGAATATGCTTAACCGCCTTATGATGGCTTTCCCTAGGGGAAGCTGGAAATCTAGCACACATGCATACACTAAACATGATGTCTGGTCTAGATGCACAAAGATAAAGCAATGAACCAATCATAGAGCGGTATTTAGATGGGTCGAAGGGGATACCGTTTGAGTCTTCAGTGAGTACAATTTTGGTTGGCATGGGTGTCTTACATGGGCTAGCATCAGTCATGCCAAATTTTGATAGGATATACTTGAGGTATTTTGCTTGAGACAAGAAAATTCCTTCTTGAAATTGTTGAAATTGAAATCCAAGGAAGAACTTCAAATCCGCATTGAGTGACATTTCAAAATTCTTGGTCATTGATGCCGCAAACTTCTTGCATAAATGAATGTTAGGAGAACCAAAAATGATATCATCTACATAGATTTGGCATAAGATCAAATCACCTTTGTCCCTCTTAGTAAAAAGAGTGGGATCGATCACCCCTCTCACAAAGCCATCATCGAGTAAAAACTTCTTAAGATGATCATACCAAGCACGAGGTGCTTGTTTGAGGCCATACAAAGCCTTATGAAGTTTACACACATAGTCTTTGTGATCGGGGTCAACGAACCCAGGTGGTTGTGATACATATACTTCTTCTTGTAGAGGGCCGTTAAGGAAAGCACTCTTCACATCCATTTGATGTAATGTAAAGCCATTGAAAGCAGCATAAGCAAGTAAGATGCGAATGGATTCAAGACGGGCAACGGGGGCAAAGGTCTCACCAAAGTCCAAACCTTCAACTTGTGACTACCCTTGTGCCACTAACCTTGCCTTGTTGCGGATGATTACACCATTCTCATCTTGCTTGTTCTTGAAAATCCACTTTGTTCCAATGACGTTGTGTTCCATAGTTGGCCTCTTGACTAATGACCACACTTGATTGCGCTCAAAACTATTCAACTCTTCTTGCATAGCAATGAGCCAATCGTTGTCTATCAACGCATCTTGTACCTTGAGAGGCTCAACACTAGACACAAAAGAGAAGTCATCACAAAAGTTTGTCAATTGCTTACGAGTGACTCTACCTTCCGATATGTCGGTGAGGATCTTATCAACATCAACACGACTGGCCACTCGAGGCATGATGGAGGTTAAGGTTTCGCGAGGTTCAACTTCATGTCCATCATCCACGTCCTCGACATATGGATCATTAATGTGTGGTGGAAAATCTTCTTCTTATTCTTGCATTTGTTGAGGTTCATTGTCAATGATTGCACCTTCTTGTACTTGCCCTTGAGGATGATCTTGTTCTTGATGATTATCATGAAGAGGAACTTGATCATCATCTTGTACTTGGACTATGGGCATTGGTTGAATAGTAGGGGCTTGTGGTGGTATGGGTGTTGAAGTTGTTTGATGATGTGTGAGGCTTCCATCTTCTTCTTCATCATCATAAGGTTCTTGTTCCATTGGAAGAAGTGCACCAACACCCATGGTCAAGATATCTTGAGACGGATCTTCTTCACCTACATCACTTAGATCAAATTGCTCCCCATGGGAGCCATTAAACTCATCAAACACCACGTCACAAGTTTCTACAACACATCCATTGGATTTGTTGTAGACTCTATAGGCGTGAGAGTTTGATCCATAGCCAACAAATATACCCTCAGTTGTTTTGCATTGAAATTTTCCTAACCGTTCCTTTATGTTGAGGATGAAACATTTGCACCCAAATACATGAAAGTACTTGAAATTTGGCTTGTTTCCAGTTAGAAGCTCATATGGAGTCTTTTCCAATATTTTGCGGAGGAAGAGTCAATTTGATGCATGACATGCGGTGTTGACAGCCTCGGCCCAAAAACTGTGTGAAGACTTGTATTCATCCAACATGGACCTTGCCATCTCCACAAGTGTACGATTCTTCCTTTCTGCAACATCATTTTGTTGAGGGGTGTATGGTGCGGAATATTGATGTTCAATCCTTTCATCACTAAGAAATCCTTCCAAGGTGTAATTCTTGAACTTGGAACCATTATCACTTCTTATTGCCATGATTTCTTTGTCAAACTTGCGTTGTGCTCGCTTGGCAAAATCAATGAAGTTGATCTTCGTCTCGTCTTTGGACTTGAGGAAAAACACCCATGTGTATCTTGAGTAGTCATCCACAATGACAAGTCCATACTTTTTCCCACCAAGACTATCCCATGAAGGAGGCCCAAAAAGATCCACATGAAGGAGCTCCAAAGGCCTTGAAGTAGACACAATATTCTTGGGTGGGTGCTTTGATTGATGTTGCTTCTCGTCTATGCATGCACTACACGCACGATCTTTATCAAAAGAGACATTTGTTAGTCCAAGGATGTGATTTCCCTTTAAGAGATCTTGAAGATTTCTCATGCTGATATGGGCTAGCCGGCGATGCCATAGCCACCGCTTGTCGGCCTTGGCCATTAGACAAGTTGCATGGAATGTGCTCTCTTTCGAGAAATGAACCGTGTAAAGGTTGCCATCCAACTCTCCAACAAAGGCCACTTCGAGAGTATATCTCTTAAAGACTTTCACATCCGTTAGTCCAAATAGTGTATCATAACCAACAGAAGCCAATTGGCGAACATAAAGCAAATGATATTTAAGGGATTGGACAAGCATGACATTTGCAAGAGACATGTCATTTGTGATAGCCACCTTACCCAAACCGTGTACCTGTCCTTTTGATCCTCAACCAAACATAATGCTCATAAATGGTTGAATAGCTTCCATGAAATCGTAGAGCAGTTTGTAATCTCCGGTCATATGATTGGTACATCCACTATCAATCACCCATTTTACTCCACCGGAGAAGGCAACCTACACACAATTATTACTTGGTTAGAGGCACCCATTTTGCAATGGGACCTCTCAAGTTAGTCACAAGGGTCTTAGGGACCCAAATAGCATAAAACCGAAATGCATTTCGAGGACCAACAAACTTTGCATAAACTTCTCCATCCTTAGTCTTACGAAGAACATACGATGGAGGCATGAACTCTTTTGGCTTGTTGAGAGTGGGCATGCCCCTTGTGTCCTTCCCACTAACAACCTTACCTTTCTCCTTGTGCCCTTCTTATACAAAAGTTTATTTTAGAGGGCTGGTGCACTTTTGAGAGGATGTCTTCTTCATGCTTGTGCTCGGGTCAAACACGAGTCCCTCTTTGGCAAACACCTCATTGTGTTGGATCAACACCTCATTAAGGTTCTTTTGCCCTTGAGCACATGTCATGAGCCCTTTCTCGATTTGAGCTTTGAGAAAGCGATTCTCCTCAAGAATAGATGCTAGATCACTACTAGAGTTAGTAGTACAAGCATCAACATTGATAATAGGAGAAGAGTAAGCCTTGGCTAGATTTTCAAGATAAGTAAGCTTGAGTGTCTAAAAACTCTTTGCAAGAAGGGTGAGCTCTTCTTCCTTGGTCTTGAGGGACACGGATAGGAGCTCACAATCCTTAGAGAGAGAAGAATTTGACTTCTCAAGCTTACTTTTATCATTCATCAACTCTTCGCAAGAGTCAATAGCCTTTTTCAAGGAGGCAAGATCTTTAGTATGAACATCAATGTTTGCACCAATTTTTAAGCATATTTCATCATTTCGTGCTTCCTCATATTGGACTTTCCGCTCAAGGATTTCATATTTTTCCTTTTCCTCGGTGACGAGGGTTTTGAGTTCCTTAATGGAGATGGTGTGCTTACTCACCATCTCCATAAGCATACAAAACATAGTGAGCTTCTTTCCTTTAAGGGAGCACATGAACTTATTTAGTTTAGCAAGCATAGGATCATTTATATCATCATCCTAATAACTATCCTCCTCATCAAGATACTCGTCACTAGGAGTAGGAGGAGTGAAAAGAGGAGGGTTTGATCGTGGGGTTACCTTGACCTTGTCAGGAGAGTGTTGGTCCTCTCCATCTTCTACCACGGCCTTCGCCATGAGGCACTTGTGAGCGTTGCTCTTGTAGTCCTTCATGTAGTTGTAGGTGACAACATCACCACTTTTGTTGACTAGCCTCAATGTGTTTTGAGAATCTTGAGAAACTCCGGCAACACCATTAACATCATCCGGATCGGATTCTTCTTGAGCAACCATTGCTTTCCCATCTCTCTTCTTGATCTTGGAGTTCAAAGGATTTGGCAACTTCTTCTTGGGAAAGGTCTTGGGAAACCTTGGTTTGTCTTCTCTCTTCTCATAAGGGCACTCGTTGGAGAAGTGGTTGGTTTCTTCACAGTTGTAGCATTTTCTTACTTTCTTCTTTTGAAATCTTCCCTTGAATTTTCCCGCGTTAAACTTCTTGACAAAGAGAGCCATGTCTTCATATGAAGCTCCCTCATCATATTCAACCTCATCACCATCTTCTTCTTCTTCATCATCTTCTTCTTCTTCGCTTTGCTCATCTTCACATACATGCTTAGCCTTCAATGCAAGATTGATCTTTGACGATGGAGTACCATGCATGGCAAGATGTTTTGTAGCATTTTCCTTTGACTCTTCAAGTAGTTGGAAAGTGGTATGATGTCATTTGTAGTCATTTCCTTGAAGGCATGGTGTTGTCTTATGTCCCATACCATTTGATGGTGATATGGAGCAAGATCATGGAGCAACTTCTCCACAAGGAATCTCTTAGTCATGTTGAATCCATCTTGTGTCTTGTCACACTCACACGACTCAATATCCGCGGTGAGAGTCATGAGACGCTCAAGGAGTTGATTGGTAGTTTCACCTTTCCCCATACATTTTTTTGCAATTGCCCCTTGGCAATTTCATATTGAGCACTCCGGAGGGTGGAGGTACCGGTCTTGGATCTGATAATACTTTCCCATAGTTCCTTGGCACTTGTGATGTGTATGAAAGGTCTCCTTTGCTTTTCAACCATACCTCTCCTTATAGACATGGTTGCAGTGTCATTGAGATTCTTGTCATAAATTTCTCTTGGTGTAGGATTCTTCGGATCAACCACATGGTAACCATACTCCAAGATCTCCAGCATCTCATCATTTCCATATCGAAGATGATCCTGCATAGCAACTCTCCACAAGGCAAAATCGGAAGTGGCATCAAGTAAAGGAGGTTTGCCTTGAGGGTTATATTTCAGTTTCTCAACTTGGGGTCTTGCATAAAGCCAAGGAACACTAGAGTGTTCATTGCTAGGAGGTTGTTGACCAAGTGATGGAGTAGGCATAGTTGGCCCCGAAGCCGCACCACCCAAAAGTGGTGCAAGCACGGACAACGTGGCTATCCTCATTTGGACCAAGGCCTCAAGAGAAGCATCATGCTCCTCCTTTTGCTTAGCAAGGGCCCGTTCCAGATCCTCGGAAGTAAAGGTCTTGACTTCAGAAGAAGCCTCGCCTTTATCCTTCGGATCTACAACAAGGGGAGTCCCATCGGGGTTCATCTCGCTCTAGGGCGGTTAAGCCACAAGAATAGAGCACGAGGCTCTGATACCAATTGAAAGGATCGAGATGGACCTAGAGGGGGTGAATATGTACAATTACAAAATTTTAATTATGACTTAGCAATTTTAGGCAATAATGTGGAATATGACAGTGGGCCTAACAATTGCAAGTGTAGTCCTAAGTGCTATGCAAGTAACACAAGTATGTAAGTAAGCAACTACAATATGATATAAGTAAGTGCTAAGAGACAAGTAACCACAAGTAGAGAGTTAGGGTTAGGAATAACCGCAACTCCGGGAGACGAGGATGTATGCCGATGTTCACTTCCTTGGAGGGAAGCTACATCACCATTATAGAGGTGGATGTTACCACGAAGGCACACCAACGCCACGAAGGCTCACTCTATTCTCCTTTTGAGACAACACCACGGAGGCGTTTCTCAACCACTAGTGGTAGACCTTGGGGTGGTCTCCAAACCCTCACAAACTTTTCCGGAGGTAATCACAAAGGTCGGTTCCTCTCCGAAAGACTCCTACCGCCTAGGAGTCTCCAACCTCCAAGAGTAACAATATCCAAAGGAAAAAGCTCAAGACTTCCTCAACTCACGATTTGCTTTGATCACAAGAAGGAGGGGGTAAGATCTTTCTTTTGATTGGAACAACTCTTCGAAACTCATAAGAATCAAACGGGGATCTAAGATTTAGTGTGTGAGCAAGGGAGAGGGAGCACTGGTGTTCTTGAGGTGTGTTTGAGTGAAGTGTTCAACCTTATCTCGAAGAGGTAAGGGACTATTTATACCATAAGAAAATTAGAGCCATTTAGATAGATATTGACCTACCCGGATGATCCGGAAGACCATCCGGATGATCTGGCTAAAGGCTCGGATGATCTGGCTGAAGGCCCGGATGTAAGTGGTGGTAGAAGAGCTGCAAGGAGCCCGGATGATCCGGATGACTGGCCGGATGATCCGGCTACATCCACCAAGGTTCTGTGAAAATAGGGGCAAGATTACCCGGATGATCCGGGACAGGATCCAGATGATCCGGCTTCAATCACCATGGTTCTGTGATGGAGGGCGTACATTACCCAGATGATCCGGAGTAAGGTCCAAACGATCCAGGCTTAGCCCGGATGATCTGGGACTCCGTCCGGATGATCCGGCAAGGATCTTGTGTAGAGAAACAGTAGTAGGTTCTGGCTAAGGGGTTTTGCTAGGGATTTTTGGTCCTTTGTGAAAAGGTTCTTGTGAGACAAAATATGAGCAAGCCTTGAACCTATACCTCGGATACCCTCTTAATAGTGCGGGATTCCTATTACTCGAGAAATATAAAAGAGCACAATGCTTCATCTTTGTTTGCTCCCTTCCTCATTGATAATTTGCTTGAGTAATATCTCATATGATGTGATCATGATGCACATTAGAAGAAAACAGAGAACTAACAACCTGTGTATATACTTAGCAAACACGGTTAGTCCCCTATATGTAAATTTGTCATCAATATCAAAAATAATCTTTAAGAGCAAGATTGCACTTTCAACAACAGTTTCAGTTTCATAACCATGGATAGGATGATTCAACCAAAGTAATTAACACTGGGTCGACAGAGAATTCATAATACTTATCATCAATAAAGATAGGTGAAGTAGCAAACTTAGGATCATATTTCATTCTAGCATTCAGAGATTTTTCCTTATAGTTGCATAGTAATTTCTCTAGATCATCTCTATCCTTACAAGCAAGAATGTCTCTAGTTGTCTCCTCATTCATAACATAACCTTCCAGTACCTTAGGCAATTCATATGTAGGAAGGCTAGTTTAGCAGGTGTTTCAGGAGTTCCAGTTTCAACCTCATCTTCAGATTCAACAACTTCATGTTGTATTACTCTAGCAATTTCTTTATCAAGAAAGTCACCAAGTGGCACATCATTATCATCAAGCAGGGTACTAGCATCATCATAAGTATCATTCATAGCAGAAGTAGCATCATCAATAACTTGCGACATATCAGGATTAATAGCATGTGGTGGTGTTGCAAGTTTACTTATAACAGGAGGTGAATCTAAAGCAGAACTGGATGGCAGTTCCTTACCTCCCCTCCTCTTAGAGGGATAAATCTTAGTCCTATCATCCTTCAGATTCTTCATAGTGATAAATTGATAATAATCCCAAGTGACTCAACAAATATAGCTATGCTCCCCGGCAACGGCGCCATAAAAAGGTCTTGATAACCCACAAGTATAGGGGATCGCAATAGTTTTTGAGGGTAGAGTATTCAACCCAAATTTATAGATTCGACACAAGGGGAGCCAAAGAATATTTGAAGGTATTAGCAGCTGAGTTGTCAATTCAACCACACCTGGAGATTAAGTATCTGCAGCAACATGATCAGTAGCAAAGTAATATGACAGTTTTGATAGTAGTGACAACAGCAATAGTAATGGTAATTGTCGGCGTTCTGGGAACGGGGGTCCCCAGACTTGCCTGCCTGCGGCCTGCGGCGTGGCTCAAAGGGGGCCCAGCACGGCCCATCTTCATCAACACAAACCCAAGACCCTCGCGAGGGGCCAAGCCTCACGGGGCGGACGACATGGAGCTTCCTCAGGCGCAGCCTCATCAGGCTGGCTCGCGAGGAGGCGGAGAGATCAAGGCGGGGTACCTCACGAGGTGCCCATGACGCAAGCCATGACGACCAAGGGCGCCAGGCGGGCGCCAGCCTGCGCAGTGTCCTCCCTTTCCTCTTTGGTGCAAACGGAGCAAGCGCGGGCAGGAGGATCAAGCAAAGGCACCCATTTCGGTGCAACAAGACCAAGACCAGCTCCGCAACAAGGAGGAAGTCACTGTGGAGCCCAAGCCAGCGTCATCACCAGAGCCTTTGGCAGGCGAGGACCAACTTTAGTCAGGATAAGTGTACCAGATGTTCCCCTTCAAAATGGCCGATTGTTGGCGCCCTTCCCGCTCAATATTTGGGAAGAGGCCCAGGGCCTTTGCCTATAAATAGGACTAGCCACCTCCAGGGGGAAGAAGATCGGAACATCAAGCAAGCCGACAATCAGTTAGATAGGCAGCAGACAGAGAGAGAAGGGCGATTGAACTCCTCCTAGCAGTTCATCCCCCAGGCCAAGAACAGACCCTCGCTAGGCTGTTCTTCCTTGTATTGTTCATCATCATCAGCCCAAGAGGCAATCCACCATACCACACTGGAGTAGGGTATTACACCACATCGGTGGCCCGAACCAGTATAAACTCTGTGTCTCTTGTGTTGTTCTTTTGGTTGCTTAGATCTTTGCGAGGCGGACGAGTACGGGTAGGTAGGAAGCGTAATCTCCGCGCGCACCCCAGTGTTCGAACCTTAAGGGTCTGCCGGAACCCGAAATCCGACATTTGGCGCGCCAGGTAGGGGTGCACCGGAATCCGCCTTCCACCGCTCCGTTCTCCTCCGACCATCGCGTCCATGTCTGACGCTCCTCGGGCTCACGCTGGGCGCCGGGCCGCCCTCGCTTCCCGCATCGCCCGGACGACTCCCGTCGGCGGGCCTCCTCGCCGTTCCCTAGCACCTGCCGTCAACACCGCCACCGGCCGGGCGGGGAACAACCAGCAGGTGTCGTCTCAGCATCCGTCCGCGCGGCAAGACGGCCGCACCGCTACACCAACACCCCCGGTCGTCGCGGCCCTCCTGGGCGGCTCGCAGGCGCCGGCTACAAGTCACCGCGTCAAGCCGTTTGTCCGCCGGGTCAGTGCCGCTTCCGCGCGGCAGGGGGCTCTCCCGGACCGGGCGGCGCCCAAGGCCGGCTTGACCTTCAGCTCGGAGGAGCACCCCTCCAACTCGGCCTGCTCAGGCGCGCTCCCCATGCTGTGCACCCCCACCATCTGCCAGGTGGCCGTCACCAGAACTCTCATTGGTGGCGGTGCGGGCCTCAGCGTGCTCTCGGTCGAGGCCTTCAACCTCCTCCGCATACCCCTGGAACGACTGCAACCCAGTCGGCCCTTCTCGGGCGTTGGGGGCGGATCATCCAGCTCCTTGGGACAGATCCGGCTCCCAGTAACCTTTGGCACCTACGACAACTTCCGCACGGAGATGGTCGACTTCGACATCGCCCCCATTGGTCTCCCCTACAACGCCATCCTCGGCTACCCAGCGCTGGCCCAGTTCATGGCTGCGACACACCCGGCGTACAACCTCATGAAGATGCCCGAGAGCAGCGGTGTCCTCACCGTGCACGGGGACACCGGCGACGCGCTGCGACTGCTCAAGCTCGCCTTCAAGACGGCGGCGTCAGCGCAGCCTGCCAACTCGGAGGCCCCCGAGCCCAAGGGGGCTGCACCCGCCAAGAAGAAGTAGTTGTTCACCCAAGACAAGGCAGAAACCAAGCAGATACCCGTTGATGAGGACGGGTCCACCAGCGCCACTTTTACCATAGGCGCCAACCTCGAGCCCGAGCAGGAGGAAGCCCTGGTCAGGTTCCTGCGCGCAAACAAGAAGGTATTCGCTTGGGAGCCTGACCAGTTGGCGGGGATCCCTAGGAGTGTGATCGAGCACCACCTCAACGTGTGCCCCAACGTGCGCCCCGTAAAGCAGAAGGCGAGGCGGCAATCCACAGAGAAGCAGGCCTTCATCGTCCAAGAGACCCGGAAACTAGAAGCCGCTGGGGTCATTCGTGAGGTCCGATACCCGGATTGGTTGGCCAACCCTGTCGTTGTGCCAAAGAAGGGAGGTAAGGAGCGCATGTGTGTCGACTTCACCAACCTCAACAAGGCATGTCCGCAAGATCCATTCCCGCTCCCCCGCATCGATCAGATCGTCGATTCCACCGCGGAATGCGGCCTACTATGCTTCCTGGATGCCTTCTCTGGGTATCACCAGATCAAGATGACGGTAGAAGACGTCGAGAAGACAGCCTTCCTGACCCCGTGTGGGGTGTACTACTACACATGCATGCCATTCGGGCTACGAAACGCAGGGGCGACCTTTCAGCGGCTGATGCACATCACCTTGGGCCGGCAGCTCAGGAAGAATGTCGAGGCTTACGTCGATGCCATTGTGGTGAAGTCTCGGGAGGCCAAGACCCTGATACAAGACTTGGAGGAAACCTTCGCGAGCCTCGACGCGGTGAACCTACGGCTCAACCCAGAGAAGTGTGTATTCGGGGTCCCCTCAAGCAAGCTCTTGGGTTTCCTCGTGTCCCACCGAGGCATCGAGGCCAACCCGAAGAAGGTTAAGGCGGTCGAGGACATGAGCCCGCCAAAGACCCTCAGAGAAATGCAGAAGCTCAGTGGACGCATGACCGCGCTAGGGCGCTTCATCTCCAGGCTGGGGGAGCGAGCGCTGCCTTTCTTCCAGTTAATGAAGAAAAAGGGACCCTTTGAATGGACTGAAGAGGCCGACAAGGCATTCCAAGATCTCAAGAGATACCTGACCAGCCCTCCAGTCATGGTGGCCCCACGCCTCAGGAGCCCCTGGTACTCTACCTCGCCGCCACTCCTTACTCCGCCAGTGCAGCCCTAGTGGCGGTTAGGGAGGAGCGTCGGATCAAAACCGCAGCTGCAGCCCGAGACAAGGCAAAACAGGAACAAAGAAGGCCCACGGAAACTGCCGCGGCAGTTGGGGAGAATCAGCCGCCGCAGAGGAGCGCACCGGAGGTGGAAGGAGCTCCCCACCCAGATGGTCAGCCTCCGGAGGCCTTGTCGCCTCCGGAGGCGCAATCATCTCCGGAGGGCGCCGCAAGCATTGACACACCTAGCCTCGTTGAGCACCCCGTGTACTTCGTCAGCACGGGTCACCCCATCAAGGTCGTCTCGTCATACCCCTTGGAGAGGGTGCTCAGGAGCCCTAACTCGGCTGGAAGGGTCGCCGAGTGGAACATAGAACTGCAAGCGTTCTAGCTCGAATTCAGCACGACCAGAGTCATCAAGGGAGCAGCATTAGCGGATTTTGTGGCAGAATGGACGAAGGCACCAGGCCTCAAGGCCGACGAGGATCGGTCCCTCTCCCCGGGGAGCAAAGCGCCAGAAGGCTGGGTCATGTACTTCGATGGGGCGTTCTCCAGGCATGGTGCTGGGGCTGGGGCGGTGCTTATATTGCCCACTCAGGACAAGCTTTACTACGCAGTACAGCTCTGTTTCCAGCAAGGCGAAAAGGTCTCCAACAACATAGCGGAGTATGAAGGTCTAATAGCAGGCTTGAAGGCCGCAGTTGCCCTGGGGGTGAAACGCCTCACCATCAAGGGCGATTCGCAGCTCCTTGTCAATTTCTCCAATAAGGTGTACGAGCCAAAGGATGAGCACATGGAAGCCTACCTTGTAGAGGTCCGCAAGATGGAGAAGCAGTTCTGGGGGCTGGAGTTGAAGCATGTACCCCGTGGCACCAATCAGGAGGCCGACAACATCGCCAGGCAGGCGTCCAGGCGGTTACCTCAGGAGCCTGGCGTCTTCGAGGAGCGGCTCTTCAAGCCCTCAGCCCTGCCGACATTATCAAACACGGCTCAGCCTCGAGAAGAGCTCCCCCAGCCGCCTGCCTCAGGAGCCCCGGTCTGTGGCCTGGCCTCAGGAGCGCGCCTGCTCCTGACAATGGAACCTCAGGAGGGGTGCTGGATCACGGAGCTCCGGAGTTATTTAACACAGGGGATCCTGCCGGAGAAGGAGGAGGAAGCGGAGCGTGTGACACGGCAGGCCACGGCATACTGCATCAAGGATGGGGCTCTACCGGAAGCGACCCAACGACGTATCCCTATGCTGCATCTCCAGGGAGCAGGGAAAGGAACTGCTGGAGGACATACACGGCGGAGACTGTGGACATCATTCATCATCACGGACCCTCGTCGGCAAGGCGTTTTGCAGTGGGTTTTATTGGCCTACCGCACTCAATGACGCCGTTGAACTGGTGAAGGCGTGAGGCCTGCCAGTTCCACGCCAAGCAGATCCATCAGCCGGCGGGAGGCCTGCAGACTATCCCCCTTTCATGGCCATTCGCAGTCTGGGGGCTGGAAATCCTGGGGCCGTTTCCTCGGGCGCCAGGGGGCTACTGCTACCTCTACGTCGCCGTGGACAAGTTCACCAAGTGGGCTGAAGTAGAGGCCGTCCGCACCATCCCCGCGGGTTCCGCGGTCAAGTTCATCAGGGGCATCGTGAGCCAGTTCAGGGTGCCAAACCGCATCATCACAGACAATGGTTCGCAGTTCACGAGTAACCTCTTTAAAACATACTGTGCTAACCTTGGGACGCAGATATGCTACGCTTCGGTGGCACACCCCCGAAGCAACGGCCAGGCGGAGCGAGCCAACGCAGAGGTCCTAAGGGGCCTCAAAACCAGGACGTTCAAGAAGAAGCTGGAGGCCTGCGGAAGAGGTTGGTACGACGAGCTTCCGTCCGTGTTGTGGTCCATCCGCACAACCGGGACCAAGCCTACGGGGGAGACCCCGTTCTTCCTAGTCTACGGAGCCGAGGCGGTCCTCCCTCAAGAGGTCAGACGTCGCTCCGCGCGTGTCCTGGCGTTCGACGAGGCGCAGCAGGACGCCATGCGGGGGATGGATCTCGTACTGGGGGAGGAACGCCGCCGAGAAGCCGCACTACGGGCGGCAAGGTACCAACAAGCACTGCGACGATATCACTGCCGCCACATCCGCCCCAGAACTCTCGAGGTAGGAGACCTCGTGCTCAGGCGGGTCCTCTCCAGGGAGGGACTGCACAACCTCTCTCCCATGTGGGAGGGCCCGTTCAAGGTTGTTCATGTTTTCAGGCCTGGCTCCGCGCACTTGGAGACTCATTAGGGGGTGCCGATCCATAATGCGTGGAACATCCAGCACCTCCGTAGGTTCTACCCCTAAAGGCCCAGAGCCTGTGAAGAAGGCGAACGCCTGTGAAGATTGTCCTTTTTGGAAAAGGCCCGGAGCCTGTGAAGAAGGCGAACGCCTGTGAAGATTATCCTTTTTGGAAAAGGCCCGGAGCCTATGAAGAAGGCGAACGCCTGTGAAGATTGTCCTTTTCGGAAAAGGCCCGGAACCTGTGAAGAAGGCGAACGCCTGTGAAGATTATCCTTTTTGGAAAAGGCCCGGAGCCTGTGAAGAAGGCGACTGCCTATGAAGATTATCCTTTTTGGAAAATGCCCGGAGCCTGTGAAGAAGGCGACTGCCTGTGAAGCTATCGCATCTTGGAAAAGGCCGAGAGCCTGTGAAGAGGGCAAATGCCCGTGAAGCTTGTTCCCCCTAAAAAAGGCCCGGAGCCTGTGAAGAAGGCCAACGCTTGTGAAGCTCGCCTCCCGTGACACTCTCACGTAATAATGAGTGGGGCTGTACACGCCCCGGAGTCTCAGGAGCGCCGGCCTCAGGCCCTGGGGCTCCCTCCCACGCCCAGTGGCAGCACTTAGCTCCGTGCTGGTGAGAAGACGTCGAAGACTAGATTAGGTGCCGGACGCGGCTTTTTCATTTGCTTTCCGCAGTTGGCTTGTTCATTCCCCTTTGAAGTTTTATTGGAGTTATTCCCGCCTTTGACTTATGGTTCTTCGACTTTTTCGCTCTCCTGCCTCGATTTCTTTTATGCAAGGCCTCGTGAGGGGAAGGGGCAGCCGAGCGCCCTTGCGAGTATTTCTGTCCTAGCCATTCAAAGGTTTCGCGACCTGGGTCCATTACAGGAGCACCCCTCCGGTCCGTGCCCCACGGGCATCGCGACATGAACACAGGGCCTGGTCGGTCCCCCCCTCATGGCTGGGGTTGGAAACTATCTACACATAGGCATGATAGCAAAAGCAAAGCGATAATTACCAGCGATAACCCAAACACGCCCCGCCGGGGCCCCACGCTATTGTCTTTTTGTGTAGGACAAAGGAAAAGAAAGAACAAATCGGGCGCAGCTCGCCTCACACCTGCCTGCAGGGAAGACTCGAGCCGCCTCCAGGACTCAGGCGGACTCCCTCTCGCGCTTCACCGAAGCGCGGCGGCGGGCAGACGCACCACCACCTCCCAGGCAGGTACGGCGGCGTGGAGGCTGGCTGCAGCCACCGCTGGAAGAGTCGCCGCCTGAAGAAGAGCTGGCGAAGCTTGGGGAACCCTGAGCACCGCCGATCACGCGAGCGCTGCCCTCTCCATCGTCGCCGGGCTGGGTTCCCGGCCGCGGTCGTCGTCCTCAGGGCAGCACCCTGCGCGGCGACCATCTTCCCCAAACACCCTCACGAAGAGGGTGGCATCGCCGTCAAACTTGAAGTGCGGGGTGCACCGACGGCTCAGGCCCCGCACGCGGGCAAACGTCTGCCAACCGCGGGCCAAGGCCAGGCTCCCAACTGTGGAGACCTCCAGTGAAGCCCATGAGGCCCGGCTATAGCAGCCATCTGCTTGGAACCAGAGGCCGCCCGGGGCACCGGCCGGGAGCTCGCCGAGGAGGAAGAGTGGAAGATGAAGCCGGTTGCTAGTCGGCTCCGCCGACCACACAACGAAGTCCGGCAGCACCTCCGCTGCACGAGAACGCGGCCTAGGGGGGCGCGCGACCAAAGCGTGCCCCCCGGTCACCGTTGCCCATCCGTCACCAAGCTAGAAATCGCCCCCATGGCCGTGAAGGGCTGTCGCGGTGGCCACGGGATGTTTGCGAGGGCGCCCCCGGCCGCGCTTGGGCGGAGGAGAGGAGGCTCAACCTGGCGAGCCTTCCCCTTCTTCGCGGCTGAGAACCTCCTCGATGGCGCCATGGAGAAGAAGGAGAAGCAAGGGGGTGGACTGGAAGGGCGCGCGCCGTCCCGTACTTATAGCCGGCGAAGGCCAACCGTCGGCCTCCACGATCTCAGGTAATCATGACCCGTTTGGCATGCAGGGACTTGTCCAATCCGTGCAGATGCCGAGGCGTTGTGGGGAAGCGGAGACGCCCACGTCCAATCGACCGCCACACGGAGCCCAAGACCGCAGGCTGTTAGGGCCCGCGGCGCTTCGCCCTTGCCCTTTCGCCTCTCAGCACGACCAAGTCCGGGCGCGCCTTGGGCCTGGGGGGCTACTGTCGGCGTTCTGGGAATGGGGGTCCCCAGACTTGCCTGCCTGCGGCCTGCGGCATGGCTCAAAGGGGTCCCAGCATGGCCCATCTTCATCAACACAAACCCAAGACCCTCGCGAGGGGCCAAGCCTCGTGGGGGGGACGACACGGAGCTTCCTCAGGCGCAGCCTCATCAGGCTGGCTCGCGAGGAGGCAGAGAGATCAAGGCAGGGTACCTCACGAGGTGGGTGCCAGGCGGGCGCCAGCCCGTGCAGTGTCCTCCCTTTCCTCTTTGGTGCAAAGGGAGCAAGCACAGGCGGGAGGATCAAGCAAAGGCACCCATTTCGGTGCAACAAGACCAAGACCAGCTCCGCGACAAGGAGGAAGTCACTGTGGAGCCCAAGCCAGCGTCATCACCAGAGCCTTTGGCAGGCGAGGACCAACTTTAGTCAGGATAAGTGTACCAGATGTTCCCCTTCAAAATGGCCGATTGTTGGCGCCCTTCCCGCTCAATATTTGGGAAGAGGCCCAGGGCCTTTGCCTATAAATAGGACTAGCCACCTCCAGGGGAAAGAAGATCGGAACATCAAGCAACCCGGCAATCAGTTAGATAGGCAGCAGACAGAGAGAGAAGGGCGATTAAACTCCTCCTAGCAGTTCATCCCCCAGGCCAAGAACAGACCCTCGCGAGGCTGTTCTTCCTTGTATTGTTCATCATCATCATCCCAAGAGGCAATCCACCATACCACACTAGAGTAGGGTATTACACCACATCGGTGGCCCGAACCAGTATAAACTATGTGTCTCTTGTGTTGTTCTTTTGGTTGCTTAGATCTTTGCGAGGCGGACGAGTACGGGTAGGTAGGAAGCGTAATCTCCGCGCGCACCCCAGAGTTCGAACCTTAAGGGTCTGCCGGAACCCGAAATTCGACAGTAACAATGATAGCAGTAGTTTTGTAACAAGTGCAATAGTAAAGATAGCAGTAGTAACTTAGCAAGAATAATATAAGATAAATTCGTAGGCATTGGATCGGTGACTTGTTGGATGATATTCATCATGAGACAGTTATAACCTAGGGCGATACGCACTAGCTCGAGTTCATCAATATAATGTAGGCATGTATTCTGTAAATAGTCATATGTTCTTATGGAAAGAACTTGCATGACATCTTTTCTCCTACCCTCCCGTGGCAGCGGGGTCCAATTGGAAACTAAGGGATATTAAGGTCTCCATTTAATAGAGAACCAGAACAAAGTATTAACACACGGTGAATACATGAACTCCTCAAATTACGGTCATCACCGGGAGTGGTCCCGACTATTGTTACTCCGGGGTTGCCGGATCATAATACATAGTAGGTGACTATAACTTGCAAGATCGGATCTAGAGCATGGATATAATGGTGATAACATAAACGGTTCAGATCTGAAATCATGGCACCCGGGCCTAAAGTGACAAGCATTAAGCATGGCGAAGTCATAGCAACATCAATCTTAGAACATAGTGGATACTAGGTATCAGGCCCTAACAAAACTAACTCGATTACATGATGAATCCCATCCAACTCCTCACAGACCAGTGAGCCTACGAAGGAATTACTCACTCCCAATGGGGAGCATCATGGAATTGATGATGAAGAAGGGTTGGTGACGACGAAGAACGAAGATCCCCCTCTCCGGAGCCCCAAACGAACTCCAGATCTAGCCTCCCGATGAAGAACAGGAGGTGATGGTGTCTCCATCTCATGGATCACGATAATTCTTTCTCTCTGATATTTTTCTGGAAAAATAGGATTTTATACCGTCGGTTTCAGGGTTTATGGGGCCACCAGGTGGGGACAACCCACCTGGGCGCGCCAGGAGGGGGGCCCTGGTGGGTTGTGCCCACCCAGGTGCCCCCTCTGGTGGATCTTGGCTCCAGAAGTTCTCTTTATTGATATAAAAATTCCTCTCAAAGTTTCGTTCCATTCCGAGAAATTTTATTTCTGCACAAAAACAACACCATGGTAGTTCTGCTGAAAACAGTGTCAGTCCGGGGTTAGCTTCATTCGAATCATGCAAATTAGAGTCCAAAATAAGAGGAAAAGCGTTAGGAAAAGTAGATACGTTGGAGACGTATCAGTTCACAACATAGTTTGTACAACCCGAACACATTCAATCAAATATTACGTCCTTAGAACATTGACCCTCTATCACTCGGGCTCCTTCCAGGATGTTGTCAAAGTACCTCTCCGGCTTTCGATGATCTTTGCCCTCGGGCGGGCCTGCGTTTGCCATTTCGGTGGCTTTCATATTCGCCCATTGCATCTTGACGCGGGCGAAGGCCATCCGGGCACCCTCTATGCAGGCCGAGCGCTTCACAGCATCAATCTGCGGCCGCACATCGACAAGTCGCGCCACCAAACCGAAGTAGCTACTAGGGATCGACTCGGTAGGCCAAAGTTGGACTACCAGGTCCTTCATAGGCAAACCCGCTACCCTATGCAGCTCTACCAGCTACTTCAGCTGGTCGTTCAACGGCGTTGGGTGTCCTGGTGCGAGAAATTGCGACCAGGACAACTTTTCAGTTGATTTCCCATCCTGGGCTCGGAAAAACTTCGCGGCATCAGTGGCACTCTTTGGAAGATCCGTAAACGCGCCTAGAGAACTCCACACTCGTGTGAGAAAAGCGTACCTCTGACCTCCAAAGATACTCTGCAAAAGAAAGGCCTTACCAGCCGCTATCTGCCTCGCCTGGCGGATCTCTTCGCGAGCGCTCCGGGACTCGCTTCGTGCTTATTCGGTGTATTGGAGAGCCTTGGAAAGCTCGGAGGACTGGGTCAAGGTCTCTTGCTCCAATGTCTTGCATTTGCAGATGGCATCCTTCAGCTCCTTCTCGACTTCGGCCACCCGAGCTTCATGTTGGCGGCAGGCAGTTTGTTCGGCCTCTAGTTCAGCATCCGCTTTATCTGCGGTTGCCCTACTCGCCTCTACTTCCTTCTTGGCCTGGGCGAGGGTGCCTTTGAGGGTCTCGACCTCGACCGCGCCAACTATGATCATAAAAAAGAAAAAAAAGGATTCTATGAGTTAACCTCTAAAGATGCATATCACTTCTGGTATGAAGATTGATTTCTTTTTAACATCATGCGCATTGCGTTTCATCGAACCGCTTGTGGATACGGTCGAGCTCCTCATTGGCCACTTGAAGCTTTCGATTGAGCTCAGAAAATTCTACGGCCTGGGCGGTTGCCGCCAACATGGAGGCCTGTTAAACGATAGCACAATATGTTACTGTCCTGACTACTATGTGGATCATCTATCCGGTTTCTTCTAAACCGAACAGAACCTCAGGGGCTACTGTCTGTACACAGGTTTATTCTTCTATATGAAAAGTTTTTAGAGCACTACATTGCATAGCTCAAAGCCTGTCAGTAGGCTGCAGAAGGCTTCGCTCCGTCTGTTTTTAGCAGATTGAACCTTCTCCATAACCAAACCCATCAGGGTGCGATGCTCCTCCATGACGGAAGCACTTTGCAGTGCTTCCTCCAAAGCATGGGGCACCTCCGGATTAGTGGAGGCTACCAAGGGAGCTGTTGCTCCTTCCCCCTCATTCGAAGAGGGATGCTTATCTGATCTCGGAGCCATGCTAGTCTCTGAAAGGGTGTTCGCCTGGGGCCCAGATTGTTGGGGGTCCCCACTGTCGGTTGTCATAGGGGCCGCCTCCCATAGGTCTTCGGCGACCGAGGTATTAACCTCGGGCGCTCTCTCGACGGCTTTGTTCACCCCCTCTCGGCCAGGAGAGGTCTTTCCGGACGACACTTCGGTGTCCTCTATGGCCATAGGTGAGGGGGCTCGCGGCGGCGTGTAACTCTCCGCCATTTCGGGCGGCAGAGAATTCCCCTCCGATAATGGAGTTTGCGGGAGCTCGTGGGGAGGGTTGAAAGGCAAATGACAAATAACTTACATAATGGAAGCATGGAGACCGGAGATAAATAGTAAGTTTCTGAAAACTTACGATTCGGCCCAGGGCTTCACCCTAGGGGTTTCTTGGGGACTAGTTCGGACTCTGAGTCCGAACTGTCCGGGAGGGTCAGCTTCCCTCTTTTGGGCGCCTCCCCCTCTGGGTCTTCGGAGGCCGCCCTCTTCTTCTTCCTCCCCTTGTGGGGGGAGTCACTTTCCACCTCCTCCTCCTCTTCTTCCTCATCTCCCTCGTGGGAAGAGAGGGCTTCGGTCTCTCCGGACACTGTGTTCTAAGGACCTTTATGGCTGGGGCCGCCCTTGGCGTCCTTGCCTTTCTTCTTCTTGGTCTTCTTCTCCGGTGCCTGATAGGGCGCTGGGACCAGCATCTTCGTCAGCTGGTGTGTGGTCGTGTCCTCAAGCAGCGGTGCTGGACAGTTGATCCGCTCCGCCTTTGCTGCCATCCCTATATGAAAAGCAGGCAATATGATCTTTATTATATCTGAAATGTTGACCGATAGGTCTTCAGAAATATTATGCTTACCGTCGTGGCCTGGTTCTCGATGTCGAGTCCGATGTCCTCGGTCTTCTTCGGCCACTTTTTCTGAGCCTTGAAGAGCTTCTTCCATATATCTTCGTGCGTGGTGCCGAAGAAGCGCTTCAGGGTCCGTGGCTCCTCCGGATTAAACTCCCACAAGAGGGAGGCCTGGAGCTGGTAGGGAAGGGTGCGGCGGAAGAGCATCACTTGAATCATGTTTGTGAGACCGGTGTTTGCACCCAACATGTTGGAGATGCGTTTCTGTAGCATCTGCACCTCCGGTTTGGACCAATCAAGGCCCTTGGCGGTCCATGAGGTGAGTCTCTGATAACCCACAAGTGTAGGGGATCGCAACAGCTTTCGAGGGTAGAGTATTCAACCCAAATTTATTGATTCGACACAAGGGGAGCCAAAGAATATTCTCAAGTATTAGCAGTTGAGTTGTAAATTCAACCACACCTGGATAAATTAGTATCTGCAGCAAAGTGTTTAGTAGCAAAGTAATATGATAGTAGTGGTAACGGTAACAAAAGAGTAATGAAAGCAAAACTAATATTTTTGGTGTTTTGTAGTGATTGTAACAATAGCAACGGGAAAGTAAATAAACGTAAACTAGTAGATGGAAAGCTCGAAGGCATTGGATAGGTGATGGATAATTATGCTGGATGCGGTTCATTATGTAACAGTCATAACATAGGGTGACATAGAACTAGCTCCAATTCATCAATGTAATGTAGGCATGTATTCCGAATATAGTCATACATGCTTATGGAAAAGAACTTGCATGACATCTTTTGTCCTACCCTCCCGTGGCAGCGGGGTCCTAATGGAAACTAAGGGATATTAAGGCCTCCTTTTAATAGAGAACCGGAACAAAGCATTAGCACATAGTGAATACATGAACTCCTCAAACTATGGTCATCACCGGGAGTGGTCCCGATTATTGTCACCTCGGGGTTGCCGGATCATAACACATAGTAGGTGACTATAGACTTGCAAGATAGGATCAAGAACACACATATATTAATGAAAACATAATAGGTTCAGATCTGAAATCATGGCACTCGAGCCCTAGTGACAAGCATTAAGCATAGCAAAGTCATAACAACATCAATCTCAGAACATAGTGGATACTAGGGATCAAACCCTAACAAAACTAACTTGATTACATGATAGATCTCATCCAACCCATCACCATCCAACAAGCCTACGATGGAATTACTCACGCACGGGCACGGCGGTGAGCATCATGAAATTGGTGATGGAGGATGGTTGATGATGACGACGGCGACGAATACCCCTCTCCGGAGCCCCGAACGGACTCCAGATCAGCCCTCCCGAGAGGTTTTAGGGCTTGGCGGCGGCTCCCTATCGTAAAACGCGATGATTACTTCTCCTTTATTTTTTCTCTCCCCAAAAGCAAATATATAGAGTCGGAGTTGGCGTCGGAGGAGCTCCAGGGGGCCCACGAGGTAGGGGGCGCGCCCTAGGGGGGGCGCGCCCTAGGGGGGCGCGCCCCACCCTCATGGATAGGGTGTGGGCCCCGTAGTCTTCATCTTCTGCAAGGATTTTTTATTATTTTTAACTAGATGTTTCGTGGAGTTTCAGGTCATTCCGAGAACTTTTGTTTTCTGCACATAAAACAACATCATGGCAATTCTGCTAAAAACAGCGTCAGTCCGGGTTAGTTCCATTCAAATCATGCAAGCTAGAGTCCAAAACAAGGGCAAAAGTGTTTGGAAAAGTAGATACGACGGAGACGTATCAACTCCCCCAAGCTTAAACCTTTGCTTGTCCTTAAGCAATTCAGTTGACAAACTGAAAGTGATAAAGAAAAACTTTTACAAACTCTGTTTGCTCTTGTTGTTGTAAATATGTAAAGCCAGCATTCAAGTTTTCAGCAAAGATTATGACTAACCACATTTGCAATAATTCTCAGGTCTCATGTTTACTCATATCAATAGCATAATCAACTAGCGAGCCATAATAATAAATCTCGGATGACAGCACTTTCTCAAAACAATCATAATATGATATAACAAGATGGTATCTCGCTAGCCCTTTCTAAGACCGCAAAACATAAATGTAGAGCACCTTTAAAGATCAAGGATTGACTAGACATTGTAATTCATGGTAAAAGAGATCCAGTCATACCCAATATAAATTAAAAGTAATGAATGCAAATGACAACTGTGCTCTCCAGCTAGTGCTTTTTAATAAGAGGGTGATGACTTAACATAAAAGTAAATGTATAGGCCCTTCGCAGAGGGAAGCAGGGATTTGTAGAGGTGCCAGAGCTCGGTTTTGAAATAGAGATAAATAATATTTTGAGCGGCATACTTTCATTGTCAACATAACAACTAAGAGATGGCGATATCTTCCATGCTACACACATTATATGCGGTTCCCAAATAGAATGGTAAAGTTTATACTCCCCCTCCGCCAACAAGCATCAATCCATGGCTTGCTCGAAACAACGAGTGCCTCCAACTAACATCAGGTCCCAGGGGGAGTTTTGTTTACAATTTATTTTGATTTAGTTTGCATAAAGCATGGGACTGGGCATCCCAGTGACCAGCCATTTTCTCGTGAGTGAGGAGCGGAGTCCACTCCTCTTGAGAATAACCCGCCTAACATGGAAGATAAGGGCAGCCCTAGTTGATACATGAGCTATTAGAGCATACAAAACAGAATGTTTATTTGAAGGTTTAGAGTTTGGCACATACAAATTTACTTGGAACGGCAGGTAGATACCACATATAGGAAGGTATAGTGGACTCATCTAGAATAACTTTGGGGTTTAAGGGATTGGATGCACAAGCAGTATTCCCGCTTAGTACAACTGAAGTCTAGCAAAAGACTGGGAAGCGACCAACTAGAGAGCGACAACAACCATGAACATGCATTAAAATTAATAAACATTGGATGCAAGCATGAGTAGGATATAATCCACCATGAACATAAATATCGTGAAGGCTATGTTGATTTTGTTTCAACTACGTGCGTGAACATGTGCCAAGTCAAGTCACTTAAATCATTCAAAGGAGGATACCACCCCATCATACCACATCATAACCATTCTAATAGCGTGCTGGCACGCAAGGTAAACCATTATAACTCATAGCTAATCAAGCATGGCATAAGCAACTATGGTATCTAATTGTCATTGCAAACATGTTTATTCATAATAAGCTGAATTAAGAACGATGAACTCATCATATTTACAAAAACAAGAGAGGTCGAGTTCATACCAGCTTTTCTCATCTCAGCCAGTCCATCATATATCATCATAATTGCCTTTCACTTGCACGACCGAACGAAGTGAATAATAATAAGAGTGTACGTGCATTGGACTAAGCTGGAATCCGCGAGCATTCAATAAACAGGAGAAGACAAGGCAATATGGGCTCTTGGTTAAATCAACAATAGTGCATATAAGAGCCACTTCAACAATTTAATTATGGTCTTCTCCTATCGACCCCCAAAGAAGAGAAAAGAAATAAAAGTATTTACACGGGAAAGCTCCCAACAAGTAAAAGAAGAACAGGAAATATTTTTGGGTTTTCTTTTTAATTATTACTACTACAGCAAGGGAAATAAACTACTACTAATTTTTTTGGTTTTTCCTAAGGTTTAACAAACACACAAGAAGAAAGCAGGAAAAAGAAAATAAACTAGCATGGATAATACAATGAAAGAGTATGAGCACCGACATCTAGCAATGAGTGTGTGTGAACATAAATGTAATGTCGGTGAGAAATACGTACTCCCCCAAGCTTAGGCTTTTGGCCTAGGTTAGTTTATTGCCAAGGGTGGCCTGGCGGATACCCGTAGGTGTAGCTGGGGTCGTACTGCGATGAAGAATAGCTGGGGTCGTACTGCGATGCAGCGGCTATCGCCTCCTGAGCTGCAGCGTGGCGTCGGGCTGCCTCTGCTCTCCTCTCGTACTCATCTGCCTCCTCTCTGGTAATAGTATATCTTCGTTTTGCCTGATAATCAAAGAAGGCAGGAGCAGGGAGAGTAATACGGAAAACACAGTGTTTATCAAAGATTAGTCGATATAAGAGAGGTGATTCATCCCTCTCGACAAACTGGTGGGAGGCCATAGAATTAAAATCTAAATAAGCAGGAGGCAGCTCCATATCACCCTCATGAACGTCCACTTCAAGAAAATTAGCTAAGCGGGTTGCATAAATTCCTCCAAAGAAATCTCCATTATATATATTATGATGCAACCTACGTGCTACAATGGCTCCCATATGATAAGATTGGTCTCCTAACACAGCACTCCTGAGAATGCTAAGGTCAGGGACACACATGTGACATGCTTCATCCTTAGCATTTACGCACCTACCTATGAAGAGAGCAAAATAATGTATAGCAGGAAAGTGAATGCTCCCTATGGTAGCTTGCGTTATATCTCTAGATTCCCCTACAGTTATACTAGCAAGAAAGTTTCTAAATTCAGATTTACGGGGATCAATAGTACTACCCCATTGTGGGAGTTTGCAGGAAAAAGTAAAATCCTCTAAGTCCATGGTATAAGATTTGTCATAAAGATCAAACATGACTGTTGGAGAATTACGTGAAGATGAAAACTCAAACCTCCTCACAAATGAACTGGTGAGTTGATGGTACTGGGGGCATTTGTCTGCCTCAAAGTCCATAAGATCGGCGTTACGCAAATATGCATTAAATTCTTCTTTGATTCCCGCTCGATCCATAAAATTTTCCAACGGCCATTCACAAGGCCGCACTGGAGCGTCCCTTGGGGGATCCTCATCAGCATCACGCATTGCAATCCTGGGGCCTTGCTTCCTTGAAGAACCACCTTGGAACATCTTCCTAAACATATTGCTTTTCTCTGAAAAATTTCTAAAAATTTTAGTAACTTCAAACAAAAGTGAACAAAGCTCAACAAAATTGATAGCAACTACTCCTACAAGTGCCTAGAGTCTATATCATGCATTAGAACTACTTGGAACCATATAAATTTGACATGCAAGCTCAAGAACATGGTCACCTATGCAGCACAAATTTGCAATGAATAAAGCACTAGAACAAAAACTAATTGGACCCATGGAGGAGTCACACACCAAGGAACAATCTCCCCAAGCAGTTTTGTGAGAGGTGCTTTGAGCAAGGAGATCGAAAATCACAGCAAAGTGGGCTGGAACTCGTGCTTGAGTTGGATATTCGTGTTTGTGGGAGGAAGAAGAATAGGATGGGTGCAGGAATAAGTGGAGGAGGGCCACCGTGGGCCCACAAGGCAGGAGGGTGTGCCCTGGGGGGTAGGGCGCGCCCTCCACCCTCGTGGCCAGGTGGCAGATCCCCCCGTAGTGTTTCCAGTACCATAAATCCTCAAATATTCCCAACAAATCATATTAAATTGGCATGGCATTTGGAGGACTTTTATTTTCGGGGTATTTTTATATTGCACGGATAAATTAGGAAACAGACAAAAAATACTATTTTTACTTTATTTCAACTAAATAACAAAAAGTATAAAAAGGGTACACAAGGTTTGTGCCTTCTAGTTTCATCCATCTCATGCTCATCAAAAGGAATCCACTACAAGGTTGATCAAGTCTTGTTAACAAACTCATTCCGATTAACATGGAACCGGAGAAATTTCGAATAACACTATGTTACCTCAACGGGGATATGCACATCCCCAATAATAAGTATATCATATTTCTTCTTGATAGTAGGAAGAGGAAATTAAAAAACCTCCAAATATAGTTGATGGAATTTTTCCAATAGAGTTGATACTATGAACTTGAGGTTGTTTCCTCGGAAAGTGTACTGTATGCTCATTACCATTAACATGAAAAGTGACATTGCCTTTGTTGTAATCAATAACAATCCTTGAGTATTCAAAAAAGGTCTTCCAAGAATAATAGACATACTATCGTCCTCGGGAATATCGAGAATAACAAAGTCCGTTAAAATAGTAACGTTTGCAACCACAACAGGCACATCCTCACAAATACCGACAGGTATAGCAGTTGATTTATCAGCCATTTGCAAAGATATTTCAGTAGGTGTCAACTTATTCAAATCAAGTCTACGATATAAAGAGAGAGGCATAACACTAACACCGGCTCCAAGATCACATAAAGCAGTTTTAACATAATTTCTTTTAATGGAGCATGGTATAGTAGGTACTCCTGGATCTCCAAGTTTCTTTGGTATTCCACCCTTAAAATTATAATTAGCAAGCATGGTGGAAATTTCAGCTTCCGGTATCTTTCTCTTATTTGTAACAATATCTTTCATATACTTAGCATAAGGATTCATTTTGAGCATATCAGTTAATCGCATACGCAAAAAGATAGGCCTAATCATTTCAGCAAAGCGCTCAAAATCCTCATCATCCTTTTCCTTCGATGGTTTGGGAGGAAAAGGCATGGGTTTCTGAACCCATGGTTCTCTTTCTTTACCATGTTTCCTAGCAACAAAGTCTCTCTTATCATAACGTTGATTCTTTGATTGTGGGTTATCAAGATCATTAACAGGTTCAATTTCTACATCATTACCATTACTAGGTTGAGCATCATCATGAACATCATCATTAACATTTTCACTAGGTTCATGTTCATTACCAGATTGTGTTTCAGCATCAGACATAGAGATATCATTTGGATTCTCAGGTGGTTCAGCAATAGGTTCACTAGAAGTTTGCAAAGTCCTATCATTTTTCCTTTTCTTCCTTTTAGAAGAACTAGGTACATCAATATTATTTCTCTGAGAATCTTGCTCAATTATCTTAGGGTGGCCTTCAGGATACAAAGGTTCCTGAGTCATTCTACCAGTTCTAGTAGCCACTCTAACAACATAATCATTTTTCTCACTATTCATTGCATCGAGCAATTCTTTTTGAGCCTTAAGTACTTTTTCTACTTGAGTGGTAACCATAGAAGCATGTTTGCTAACAAGTTTAAGTTCACCTCTAATATTAGCCATATAATCACCCAAGTGCTTAATCATATAAGAATTTTGTTTTAATTGTCTACCAAAATAAGCATTGAAGTCTTCTTGCTTAAACATAAATTTATCAAACTCATCCAAGTACTGACTAGCAATTTTAGTAGGAGGGACTTCAGGTTTATCATATATAGAGAGAGAATTTACCTTTACTACCTGTGTCGGGTTATCAAGACCAGGAGGTTCTTCAATAGGTAACGGATCAAGATCATATGTATCTTCAACAGGCAGTAGATTAAGATGTGCCACAACAGTTTCAGATTCATAGCCATGAAAAGGATCAGATTCAACCAAAGTAATTATATCAGGATCAACAGAGAATTCATAATCCTTATCGGCAACACAGATAGGTGAAGTAGCAAAAGCAGGGTCAGGTTTCATTCTATCTCTAAGAGATTCCTTGTTCCATTTAATTAATAGCCTCTTGAGTTCACGACTATCTTTGCAAGCTAAAATAGCTGCAGAAGCTTCTTTATCAAAAACATAACCCTCAGGAATAACAGGCCTATCTTCGTCATCAGTTTCATCATTATAATCAGTATCAATAATTTCTTTCTCTCTAGCCCTAGCAATTTGTTCATCAAGAAATTCACTAAGGGGCACAGTAGTATCAAGCATAGAAGTAGTTTCATCATAAGTATCATGCATAGCAGAAGTGGCATCATCAATAACATGCGACATATCAGAACGAATAGCAGAAGCAGGTTTAGGCGTTGCAAGTTACTCAAAACAGAAGGTGAATCAAGTGCAGAGCTAGATGGCAGTTCCTTACCTCCCCTCGTAGTTGAGGGATAAATTTTTGTTTTCTTGTCTTTCAAGTTCTTCATAGTGTCTAGCAGATATAAATCCCAAGTGACTCAAAGAATAGAGCTATGCTCCCCGGCAACGGCACCAGAAATTAGTCTTGATAACCCACAAGTGTAGGGGATTGCAACAACTTTCGAGGGTAGAGTATTCAACCCAAATTTATTGATTCGACACAAGGGGAGCATAAGAATATTCTCAAGTATTAGCAGTTGAGTTGTCAATTCAACCACACCTGGATAACTTAGTATCTGCAGCAAAGTGTTTAGTAGCAAAGTAATATGATAGTAGTGGTAACGGTAACAAAAGAGTAATGAAAGCAAAAGTAATATTTTTGGTGTTTTGTAGTGATTGTAACCATAGCAACGGGAAAGTAAATAAACGTAAACCAGTAGATGGAAAGCTCGTAGGCATTGGATCGGTGATGGATAATTATGCCGGATGCGGTTCATTATGTAACAGTCATAACATAGGGTGATATAGAACTAGCCCCAATTCATCAATGTAATGTAGGCATGTATTCCGAATATAGTCATACGTGCTTATGGAAAATAACTTGCATGACATCTTTTGTCCTACCCTCCCGTGGCAGCGGGGTCCTAATGGAAACTAAGGGATATTAAGGCCTCCTTTTAATAGAGAACCGGAACAAAGCATTAGCACATAGTGAATACATGAACTCCTCAAACTATGGTCATCACCGGGAGTGGTCCCGATTATTGTCACCTCGGGGTTGCCGGATCATAACACATAGTAGGTGACTATAGACTTGCAAGATAGGATCAAGAACACACATATATTCATGAAAACATAATAGGTTCAGATCTGAAATCATGGCACTCGGGGCCTAGTGACAAGCATTAAGCATAGCAAAGTCATAACAACATCAATCTCAGAACATAGTGGATACTAGGGATCAAACCCTAACAAAACTAACTCGATTACATGATAGATCTCATCCAACCCATCACCGTCCAGCAAGCCTACGATGCAATTACTCACGCACGGCGGTGAGCATCATGAAATTGGTGATGGAGGATGGTTGATGATGACGACGGCGATGAATCCCCCTCTTCGGAGCCCCGAACGGACTCCAGATCAGCCCTCCCGAGAGGTTTTAGGGCTTGGCGGTGGCTCCGTATTTTTTCTCTCCCGGAAAGCAAATATATAGAGTCGGAGTTGGCATCAAAGGAGCTCCAGGGGGCCCACGAGGTAGGGGGGCGCGCCCTAGGGGGGGCGCCCCCCACCCTCGTGGACAGGGTGTGGCCCCCCTGGTCTTCATCTTTGGCAAGGATTTTATTTTTATTTTTAACTAGATGTTCCGTGGAGTTTTAGGTCATTCCGAGAACTTTTGTTTTCTGCACATAAAACAAGATCATGGCAATTCTGCTGAAAACAGTGTCGGTCCGGGTTAGTTCCATTCGAATCATGCAAGCTAGAGTCCAAAACAAGGGAAAAGTGTTTGGAAAAGTAGATACGACGGAGACGTATCAGTCTCGTGGGGGGTCCGAATCTGAAGTCAGGCGTGGCCGCCCAGTTGGTGTCGCGGGGTTCGGTGATGTAGAACCACTCCTGCTGTAACGCCCTCGATGCGGCTATAGCTCCCACGTGTCGAGGCACGACTTAGAGGCATAACCGCATTGAAAGCAATGTCGCAAGTGAGGTAATCTTCACACAACCCATGTAATACATAAGGGAAAGAGATACATAGTTGGCTTACAGTCGCCACTTCACACAATACATAAATAAACATCCATCATTCAAATTACACTCAAGGTCCGATTACGGAACCAAAATGAAAGAAGACTACCCCAAATGCTACACAGATCCCCGAACTCCCCAACTGGGCTCCACTACTGATCATCAGGAAAAGACACATAGTAACGACCACGTTCCTCGCCGAACTCCCACGTGAGCTCGTTCGCGTCATCTTCACTGGCATCGTTGGCACTTGCAACTGTATTGGTAGAATCTGTGAGTCACGGGGACTCAGCAATCTCACACCCACGAGATCAAGACTATTTAAGCTTAAAGGTAGGATAGGGTAGTGAGGTGGAGCTGCAGCAAGCGACTAGCATATATGGTGGCTAACAGCGCAAAAGAGAGCGAGAAGAGAAGCAAAGCACGGTCGTGAAGCTAGAAGTGAACAAGAAGTGATCCTAGAACAACCTACGTCAAACATAACTCCAACATCGTGTTCACTTCCCGGACCCCGCCGAGAAGAGACCTTCACGGTTACACACGCTGTTGATGTGTTTTAATTAAGGTCAACTTCAGGTTTTCTACAACCGGACATTAACAAATTCCCATCTGCCTCATAACCGCGGGCACGGCTTTCGAAAGATAATACCCTACAGAGGTGTCCCAACTTAGCCCATTATAAGCTCTCACGGTCAATGAAGGATATTCCTTCTACCGGGAAGACCCGATCAGTCTCGGAATCCCGGACTACAAGACATTCCGGCAGTAATAAAACAAGTCCAGCAAAGCCGCCCGATTGTGCCGACAAATCCTGATAGGAGCTGCACATATCTCGGTCTCAGGGCACATCCGGATGAGACTAGCTACGAGTAAAACCAAGCCTCGAGTTTCCACAAGGTGGCCCCGCAGGCAGCTCAGTTCGGGCCAGCACTTAGAGAAGCACTGGCCCGGGGAGCTAAAATAAAGATGACCCTCGGGCTCGCGAAAACCCGGGGGAAAAAGGAGTAGGTGGTAGGCAAATGGTAAAACCAATGTTGGCCTTGCTGGAAGAGTCTTATTCAAAGCGAACTGTCAAGGGGGTCCCATAAATCACCCAACCGTGTAAGGAACGCAAAATCAAGGAACATAATACCGGTATGACGGAAACTAGGGTGGCAAGAGTGGAACAAAACACCAGGCATAAGGCCGAGCCTTCCACCCTTTACCAAGTATATAGATGCATTAATTAAATAAGAGGTATTGTGATATCCCAACAAGTAAACATGTTCCAACAAGGAACAACGAGTCCATGTTCCAACAAGGAACAAACTTCATCTTCACCTGCAACTAGCAACGCTATAAGAGGGGCTGAGCAAAGCGGTAACATAGCCAATCAACGGTTTGCTAGGACATGGATGGTTAGGGGCTGACATGGCAATATGGGTGGCATGATATAGCAAGTGGTAGGTATCGCAGCATAGGCATAGTAAAAGAGCGAGCATCTAGCAAGCAAAGATAGAAGTGATTTCGAGGGTATGGTCATCTTGCCTGCAAGGTTCTCAGAGTTGTCGAAAGCTTGATCCTCGTAAGCGTTCTCAACAGGTTCCTCGTTCACGTACTCGTCTCCCGGCTCTACCCAAAACAAGAACACAAGCAAAGGAACGACTATCAACCACGATGCAATGCGCAAGCAACATGATGCAAAACATGGCATGATATGCGAGAAGTGATATGCAATGCATATGCGTGCTCCGGAAGGACAAGGATGAACAAGGCATAATCTTGGCAAACCAAGTATTCCACTGGATAGGTGAGGTGATTTCGGTTGAAATCGATATAAAGATCACCGGAATCAGATGCACGGTTTGCAAATGACAAGCAAAACAAGAATGACAATAATCTGCCATTAACAGCATGATGCTACTTACCAAGCAACAAGAAATTAAGCTACTGCACCCAAACATATCAACAAAGCATATGACAGTAATCTACTCAAGATGCTTGACAAAAGATGAACAATGAGCTACGGCTAAATCACACCACAACAGGTTCAAACAAGCATGGCAAAAGTGCAAAAGATAACAGGTTCACAGACTTGATGAAAATAACATGCCAGAAATTAACATCAGGATGACATGTTTAGAGCAATGAAACAACATGCTACAGGATCAGGACATAGCAAAATAAGGAACGGCATGGATCTACTCAAAGCAGTCAACAAAAGTCCCTTACTGACCATAAGCCAAAAAGGATCAGAAAATGTAATAACACCCATGTAAATTAAGCAAGTTTCGTTACAGGTTTCAGACTTTGCAGAAACTGGACATGTCAAAAACAGATAACAAGTAGGCATGTTCGTGAGCTCGATGCACTCACTACAGAGCATTGCATGATAAAATAAGCATACATACATCAAGAAGACATGGCATAGAAGCTAGACATGGCAAGAATAACATCATAGCATGAAAGGATCAACTACAACAAGCTTGGCAAAATCGAATAACATGTAAACAATCTGCCAGTAACATTTTATAGCAAAAGTAGATCTCGATTGACTCAAGCTATGGCACTCCATAAATACAAACAAAGGCATGGACGGGTAGAGCAAATCCATATGCTCAAAACACTCTTACTGATCATGCTCAAAAGAGGCATAGATCTCTCGGAAACAACATGAACACATGGCATAAAAATAACAGCAGGCAAGGACTTAGTGAAATTACTAAGTCTCTGAAATCAGCAACATAAGTACCCTAGTTTGCATGCTTGTGCTAATCACCACAAAGATCACAAAAATACATGGCATACACCTATGGAAAGATAGCATGACATATTAGAAAACACATATAGAGCTCAACTTCATAGGGTGCACACATCAATCATGGCAAAAATGACAAAAGTGCAAGTTCTGAAACAGATCTGAAACTAACATCACATAGCCCTCTTACAACAGCATTTCTGGCATCAAGATGAGCACAAATGAAAATAATGCAATGATTTGAAATGATGTACTCATCGAGGCGAACAATTTGACATATTATACGCACAAAACGGAGCTACGGATGCAGAGATATGATGCCTTGAACATGAGACAATACTGCAAAAATCTAGGACTTAGAAGAAATTGAGGGGGAAGAAGTCAACCGACGGGATCCAGATCGGATCTGGGGCGGCTCGCCGGAGCTCGGTGGGGCGGCGCGCGGGCGGCGGGGCGGCGCGCGGGCGGCGGAGGCTCCGGGCGGCGGCCGGCGACCGGCAAGGCGGCGGCGCGGAGAAGCCGCGTGAGCAGGCGGCGAGCGGGCGCGCGGGACCGCGGGCGCGGCCCGGTCGGCGGCGCGGGAGGGCCCGCGGCGGGCCTCGCGGGCCGGCGGCGGGGACGGTGGCGGCGTGCCATGTGGAGCCCTCCCGTTGGCTGCGGGGCGGCGGGCGGACGGTGTCTGGCCGGATCCGGACACGTCCGGCAGCGGAGAGGGAGCGGGGCTAGGGTTTAGGGGTGGATTCATCCGCAAATCTCGGGAGAGGGGCTATATTTATAAGTAGAGGGGGCTAGGAAGCTCCAAATGGAGTGCGGTTTTCGGCCACGCGATCGTGATCGAACGGCGATGGACATGGGGGTGTCTTAGATGGGTTATTGGGTTGTCTTGGAGGAGTTTTGGGCTGCAACACACACGAGGCCTTTACGGTTACCCGGTTAACCGTTGGAGTATCAAACGACCTCCGAATGACCCGAAATTTGACAGGCGGTCTACCGGTGCTATACCAAGGCCGCTTGACAATCCTCGGTCCATTCCGAGAAGGTTTAATACCCGCTCACGGAAAAAGGTAAAAGGGGACGTCGGGGAACATAGGAGCGCCGGATTGCAAAACGGACAACGGGGAAAATGCTCGGATTCATGAGACGAACATGTATGCAAATGCGATGCACATGATGACATGATATGAAATGCATGACATGACCAAAATGCAAAAAAGAAGGAAAACCCAACCACGGAGGAAATATTATATCACAATGCCGAAAATGGCAAGAGTTGGATTACAATTATGGCAAGTTACATCCGGGGTGTTACAACACTCCACCACTACGAGAGGATCTCGTCCCGAGATCTAGGACTGAAAGAACTCCGGATACTCGGAACGGAGGTGGTCCTCGCGCTCCCAGGTGGCTTCTCGGTCTGAATGGTGTGACCACTTCACTTTCAGGAATTTGATTGACTTATTGCGAGCCTTGCGCTCAGTTTCTTCGAGAATAGCAATGGGATGCTCATGATAAAACAAATCTTCTTGAAGATCAATCTCTTCGAAGTTGATGGTGCGCTCAGGCGTCTTGAAGCACTTGCGAAGCTGTGACACATGGAAGACATCATGCACATTTGCAAAGTTGGGGGGAAGCTCAAGTTGATAGGCGTGATCGCCTCGTTTGTCGATGATCTTGAAAGGACCCACGTATCTAGGGGCAAGTTTCCCCTTGATACCGAAGCGACGAGTTCCTTTCATTGGAGAGACGCGGAGGTAGACATGATCTCCGATCTCGAATGCCAAATCACAATGTTTGTTATCGTAATAGCTCTTCTGGCGCGATTGCGCGGCTTTGAGATTCTCACGAAT
Organism: Aegilops umbellulata; assembly: GCA_032464435.1. Lineage (NCBI taxonomy): Eukaryota > Viridiplantae > Streptophyta > Magnoliopsida > Poales > Poaceae > Aegilops > Aegilops umbellulata. The sequence goes on from CP136056.1 coordinate 244,739,111, forward strand.
GACTTTGCACATCTCCTCAGCCTCTGAGATCAAATCGTTGCCAAGAAGTTGACGTTCACCGGTTTCTGACCAATTGAGAGGGGTGCGGCACTTTCTGCCATAGAGAATCTCGAATGGGGCTTTGCCCGAGCTGGCTTGAAGGCTGTTGTTGTAAGAGAACTCCGCATATGGAAGACAATCCTCCCACTTCATGCCGAAAGAGATAACACAAGCTCTGAGCATATCTTCAAGAATTTGGTTGACACGCTCAACTTGTCCACTAGTTTGAGGGTGGAAAGCTATGCTGAAGCGAATGTTTGTGCCCATGGCCTTCTGGAAAGAATCCCAAAACTTGGATGTAAAGATGCTGCCACGGTCTGAAGAGATCAATTGTGGAATGCCGTGTAAAGAGACAATTCTGGAGGTGTAGAGCTCTGCCAGCTGCGCTGCTGTGATGGACTCTTTGATAGGAAGAAAATGAGCCACTTTGGTGAGCTTGTCGATGACGACGAAGATAGCATCATTTCCATGCTTGGACTTAGGAAATCCAGCCACGAAGTCCATTTCGATATGATCAAACTTCCATTCTGGAATAGCAAGAGGTTGGAGAAGACCAGCTGGTCGTTGGTGTTCTGCTTTCACCCTTCTGCAGACATCACATTCATTCACGAATTGAGCAATCTCTCGCTTCATTCGAGTCCACCAATACGACTGCTTGAGGTCATGGTACATCTTCGTACTTCCAGGATGAATTGACAGAAGAGAGTTGTGCGCTTTGTTCATAATGACTTTACGAAGATCACCCTTTGGAACCACGATCTGGTCCTCGAAGAAAAGAGTATCTCTGTCATCAACTCGATAGCACTTGTATTTGGAAATGCCCTTGTCAATACCACGTTTCACCTTCTTCACCATGGTATCCATCAGTTGTGCCTCACGAATCTGATCTTCCAAAGTAGGAGAGACGATGAGGTTGGCAAGAAAACCTTGAGGGACAACTTGGAGGTTCAACCTGCGGAAAGCTTCACAAAGATCCGGTTGAAAGGGCTTGAGGATTAAGCTGTTGCAATAAGCCTTCCTGCTCAAAGCGTCTGCAATCACATTAGCCTTGCCTGGAGTATATTCAATACTCGGATTATACTCTTGAATCATTTCGACCCATCGAGTTTGCCTGAGGTTGAGGTTGGGCTGAGTGAAGATGTACTTGAGACTCTTGTGATCGGTGAATATGTCCACTTTCCTTCCCAACAGGAGATGTCTCCATGTTATCAATGCATGGACAACTGCCGCCAACTCAAGATCGTGAGTGGGGTAGTTCTTTTCGTTGGGCTTCAACTGACGAGAGGTATAGGCCACAACCTTCTTCTCTTGCATTAAGACAGCACCGAGACCTTGAAGAGAAGCATCACAGAAAACTTCATAAGGCTTGGAATCGTCAGGAGGAGTCAACACTGGAGCAGTGACAAGTTTCTCTTTGAGAGTGTTGAAAGCAACGTCACACTCAGGAGACCAGACATACTTCACATGCTTCTGGAGGAGGTTGGAAAGAGGCTTTGCAATCTTTGAGAAATTCTCAACGAATCTTCGGCAATAGCTTGCAAGTCCAAGAAAACTGCGAAGCTGCTTGACATTCTGAGGAGGTTCCCAATTCACGACTGCAGACACCTTCTCAGGATTAACAGCAATGCCCTTGGCAGAGATGATATGCCCAAGGTAAAGAACTTCATCAAGCCAAAATTCACATTTGGAGAACTTCGCATATAATTGATACTCTCTGAGCTTGTCGAGCACCAATCGCAAATGTATGGCATGATCCTTCTTATTCTTGGATAAGACCAAAATATCATCGAGATAGACTAAGACAAATTCATTGGTTTAGGGGTTGAAGATGAAATTCATCAAGCGAGTGAATGTTGGAGGAGCATTGACAAGGCCGAATGACATGACAGTATATTCATAAGAACCAGAACTTGTTCTGAATGCTGTCTTGGGAATATCTTCTTCACGAATGCGGATTTGATGATAACCCATACGAAGGTCAAGCTTGTAGAACACTTTAGCACCTTTGAGTTGCTCGAATAGCTCATTGATGTTGGGAAGTGGGTACTTGTTCTTAATAGTCTTCTTGTTCAATGGACGGTAATCGACGCAAAGTCGGTCCGTGCCATCCTTCTTCTGGACAAAAAGAATACCACAACCCCATGGAGAAGAACTCGGTCTGATCAAACCCAGACGCTCTTGTTCATCGAGCTGTTTCTTCAATTCCTTCAGCTCTTTTGGCCCAAGCTTGTATGGACGCTTGCAAACGGGTTCCGTGCCAGGCTCAAGATCAATAACGAATTCAACTGGCCAGTGAGGAGGCATACCCGGAAGCTCTTCTGGAAAGACATCTTGGTACTCACAAATGACTGGAATTTGAGAGATAGGATCCAATTCACCCTTCTCATTGAGAAAAAACAACCGAATGGTATCATCACGAGCGGCATAAATGATCACATCGTCAGAAGAGTGAGTCAATTGAATTTCCCTGGCAGCGCAATCAAGCTGAGCCTTGTGCTTAGAAAGCCAGTCCATCCCGAGAATAAGATCAATATCAGAGTCACCAAGAACAATTGGTTTAGCCAGAAATCTATAGTCACCCATCTTGATACCGACATTCGGAACCATCATGCTAGAACTCAAACGTTTAGCCGGGGAAACGACTTGCAAAGCTTTAGGTAACGCCTCTGTGTCAAAATTGTGCTTCGATGCAAAAGGATATGACATGAAAGAATGTGATGCACCGGTATCAAATAAGACTTTTGCAGGAATACCATTAACAGGAAGATTACCCATGATCACTTCGGAAGAATCCTCCGCTTGAGCTACATTCATCATGTTCACCTTTGCAGACTTGGAATTATGCTTGACCACTGCATTGCTGGAAGATTTCACAGGAGGAGGAGGAGGCGGAAGGCGCCTTTGGTTGAAGCATTTGTTCGCGTAGTGACCCTTTTGCTGACATTTGTTGCAAGTCACCTCTGAGAGCGGACGATGATAAGGAGCACTTGGCCTTGGAGCTTGATTCTGAGACTTATTCTGATAGCCAGGGTTGGGTGGGTGGGAAGATCCACGACCACCTGAGTTCTTCTGCTGATAAGGCTGACGGAACGGAGGAGGAGGAGGCAACCAGAACTTCTGTTGCTTAGCTGCCACAAGTGAGGAAGAAGAAGACTGAACTGCGTCTCTGACTCTCTTCTTAGATGCCTCACACTTGAGCTGAGCAGCTTCTTGTTTCAGCGCCATGTTGTAGAATTCATCATACTTTAACGGCTCAAAAAGCACGAGAGCAAGTTGCAGATCTTCTCTGAGACCACGCCTGAATTGGTAGATCATACTCTTCTCATCAGGGATGTCTTGCTTCGCAAAACGAGAGAGCTTCTGGAACTGAGTGTTGTATTGATAGACAGACATGTTGCCTTGCTTGAGATTGCGGAATTCCTCACGCTTACTCTCAACAACACTTTCTGGAATGTGATGAGCTTTGAAGTCACGACAGAAATCATCCCAGGTAATCACACGACCTCCTCTGGAATCTTTGTATTGCTGGAACCATTCAGCAGCTTGATCTTTGAGTTGAAAAGAGGCAAACTTGACAAAGTCCTCAGGTCTGACATTGTTGCACTCGAAATGCTTGCTGATATCCACGAGCCAATCATCGGCGTCTGTGGCCTCGACACAATAGCTGAAGGTCTTTGGCTGATTAGCAAGGAACTGATTAAGGGTAGCAAAATGCGGCTGATTGTTGCCTTGGCCTTGATTCCCTTGATTACCTTGCCCTTGGTTGCGATCTTGCAAGAGCTGAATCAGAATCTGAGCGTTGGCATTTGTGGCAGTCATCAGGGCTTGCCATGCCTCCGGAGGCGGAGGTGGTGGCGGAGGGTTAGCCTGACTTCCTTCAATGCGTTCCGGATTCTGACACATTGGCGGAGCCATCCTGAAGAGGGTGACATCCATTAGCATCTTGAAAGAGATATATTCATGCTGAATCAAAGGATCGAAATTGCAACATATAGTCTTCACAATAAACATCCGAACAAGAATGAACGAATGAATTCCAAAGTAAATCATCACGCTTCCATAAGTTGAGAAGCCACTTAGAAAAAGGTATGGAATAAAATCAACAAGGTACGGATGTGAACAAATACTTGGTAAGGATTACCCAATCACGAACCAAATATCTGCGAGAAGAAATACTAGAGCTACATGAATTCCCACTTATAAACTCCCGAAACTTTCTGGTTATGCAATCAGGTGTTGGGGATACAGGGGACACAAAATATATCACCCAAACTAACAATACCTAGATCCAGCTGTATCCATCCTTCAACACATAACCAAGAAACCTTCGGAAATCATCTACCTCAACCTTCGAAAAGCATCCGTTATACGAGTCATGGCAATACTCCCGCACTCGCCTCAGTACTGGGCTATCAGGGTTATCTCACCAACAATTGTACAAAAGAGATTTTCGATGTCGGCGTACTAAACTCAGGTATTCCAGAACTGCAACGATAAAATTATGACGACAACACCTCGGAGCTCAACTCCCCGGGACACCTCCACTAAAACCCCTGCTGACGGGAGGCAACCAAGACAATGTTGTCATCATAAAACCATCGGAACGATTCTAAGATACCCGCGTGATCCTAAAAAATTTTTTTAGTGAAATTTGAGAAGAGAAGAGTTAAAACTCTACGTCAGGATGCCTTACTAGAGCGATGAGGAGACTGGGAAGTAAAAGAAACCCTAAACTCTCCGATATATAATTCCTAAATGACTCAAAACATTTTTCTAGACACAACTCGGCTGCTAAAAACGATCAATCGGTGGGGGCTCCTAAGGTCGGGGAAGGCTCTGATACCAACTTGTAACGCCCTCGATGCGGCTATAGCTCCCACGTGTCAAGGCACGACTTAGAGGCATAACCGCATTGAAAGCAATGTCGCAAGTGAGGTAATCTTCACACAACCCATGTAATACATAAGGGAAAGAGATACATAGTTGGCTTACAGTCGCCACTTCACACAATACATAAATAAACATCCATCATTCAAATTACACTCAAGGTCCGACTACGGAACCAAAATGAAAGAAGACTACCCCAAATGCTACACAGATCCCCGAACTCCCCAACTGGGCTCCACTACTGATCATCAGAAAAAGACACATAGTAACGACCACGTTCCTCGTCGAACTCCCACGTGAGCTCGGTCGCGTCATCTGCACTGGCATCGTTGGCACCTGCAACTGTATTGGTAGAATCTGTGAGTCACGGGGACTCAGCAATCTCACACCCGCGAGATCAAGACTATTTAAGCTTAAAGGTAGGATAGGGTAGTGAGGTGGAGCTGCAGCAAGCGACTAGCATATATGGTGGCTAACAACGCAAAAGAGAGCGAGAAGAGAAGCAAAGCACGGTCGTGAAGCTAGAAGTGAACAAGAAGTGATCCTAGAACAACCTACGTCAAACATAACTCCAACACCGTGTTCACTTCCCGGGCCCCGCCGAGAAGAGACGATCACGGTTACACACGCGGTTGATGTGTTTTAATTAAGGTCAACTTCGGGTTTTCTACAACCGGACATTAACAAATTCTCATCTGCCTCATAACCGCGGGCACGGCTTTCGAAAGATAATACCGTGTAGGGGTGTCCCAACTTAGCCCATTATAAGCTCTCACGGTCAATGAAGGATATTCCTTCTACCGGGAAGACCCGATCAGTCTCGAAATCCCGGACTACAAGACATTTCGGCAGTAATAAAACAAGTCCAGCAAAGCCGCCCGATTGTGCCGACAAATCCTGATAGGAGCTGCACATATCTCGGTCTCAGGGCACATCCGGATGAGACTAGCTACGAGTAAAACCAAGCCTCGAGTTTCCACAAGGTGGCCCCGCAGGCAGCTCAGTTCGGGCCAGCACTTAGAGAAGCACTGGCCCGGGGAGCTAAAATAAAGATGACCCTCGGGCTCGCGAAAACCCGGGGGAAAAAGGAGTAGGTGGTAGGCAAATGGTAAAACCAATGTTGGCCTTGCTGGAAGAGTCTTATTCAAAGCGAACTGTCAAGGGGGTCCCATAAATCACCCAACCGTGTAAGGAACGCAAAATCAAGGAACATAATACCGGTATGACGGAAACTAGGGTGGCAAGAGTGGAACAAAACACCAGGCATAAGGCCGAGCCTTCCACCCTTTACCAAGTATATAGATGCATTAATTAAATAAGAGGTATTGTGATATCCCAACAAGTAAACATGTTCCAACAAGGAACAACGAGTCCATGTTCCAACAAGGAACAAACTTCATCTTCACCTGCAACTAGCAACGCTATAAGAGGGGCTGAGCAAAGCGGTAACATAGCCAATCAACGGTTTGCTAGGACATGGATGGTTAGGGGCTGACATGGCAATATGGGTGGCATGATATAGCAAGTGGTAGGTATCGCAGCATAGGCATAGTAAAAGAGCGAGCATCTAGCAAGCAAAGATAGAAGTGATTTCGAGGGTATGGTCATCTTGCCTGCAAGGTTCTCAGAGTTGTCGAAAGCTTGATCCTCGTAAGCGTTCTCAACAGGTTCCTCGTTCACGTACTCGTCTCCCGGCTCTACCCAAAACAAGAACACAAGCAAAGGAACGACTATCAACCACGATGCAATGCGCAAGCAACATGATGCAAAACATGGCATGATATGCGAGAAGTGATATGCAATGCATATGCGTGCTCCGGAAGGACAAGGATGAACAAGGCATAATCTTGGCAAACCAAGTATTCCACTGGATAGGTGAGGTGATTTCGGTTGAAATCGATATAAAGATCACCGGAATCAGATGCACGGTTTGCAAATGACAAGCAAAACAAGAATGACAATAATCTGCCATTAACAGCATGATGCTACTTACCAAGCAACAAGAAATTAAGCTACTGCACCCAAACATATCAACAAAGCATATGACAGTAATCTACTCAAGATGCTTGACAAAAGATGAACAATGAGCTACGGCTAAATCACACCACAACAGGTTCAAACAAGCATGGCAAAAGTGCAAAAGATAACAGGTTCACAGACTTGATGAAAATAACATGCCAGAAATTAACATCAGGATGACATGTTTAGAGCAATGAAACAACATGCTACAGGATCAGGACATAGCAAAATAAGGAACGGCATGGATCTACTCAAAGCAGTCAACAAAAGTCCCTTACTGACCATAAGCCAAAAAGGATCAGAAAATGTAATAACACCCATGTAAATTAAGCAAGTTTCGTTACAGGTTTCAGACTTTGCAGAAACTGGACATGTCAAAAACAGATAACAAGTAGGCATGTTCGTGAGCTCGATGCACTCACTACAGAGCATTGCATGATAAAATAAGCATACATACATCAAGAAGACATGGCATAGAAGCTAGACATGGCAAGAATAACATCATAGCATGAAAGGATCAACTACAACAAGCTTGGCAAAATCGAATAACATGTAAACAATCTGCCAGTAACATTTTATAGCAAAAGTAGATCTCGATTGACTCAAGCTATGGCACTCCATAAATACAAACAAAGGCATGGACGGGTAGAGCAAATCCATATGCTCAAAACACTCTTACTGATCATGCTCAAAAGAGGCATAGATCTCTCGGAAACAACATGAACACATGGCATAAAAATAACAGCAGGCAAGGACTTAGTGAAATTACTAAGTCTCTGAAATCAGCAACATAAGTACCCTAGTTTGCATGCTTGTGCTAATCACCACAAAGATCACAAAAATACATGGCATACACCTATGGAAAGATAGCATGACATATTAGAAAACACATATAGAGCTCAACTTCATAGGGTGCACACATCAATCATGGCAAAAATGACAAAAGTGCAAGTTCTGAAACAGATCTGAAACTAACATCACATAGCCCTCTTACAACAGCATTTCTGGCATCAAGATGAGCACAAATGAAAATGATGCAATGATTTGAAATGATGTACTCATCGAGGCGAACAATTTGACATATTATACGCACAAAACGGAGCTACGGATGCAGAGATATGATGCCTTGAACATGAGACAATACTGCAAAAATCTAGGACTTAGAAGAAATTGAGGGGGAAGAAGTCAACCGACGGGATCCAGATCGGATCTGGGGCGGCTCGCCGGAGCTCGGTGGGGCGGCGCGCGGGCGGCGGGGCGGCGCGCGGGCGGCGGAGGCTCCGGGCGGCGGCCGGCGACCGGCAAGGCGGCGGCGCGGAGAAGCCGCGTGAGCAGGCGGCGAGCGGGCGCGCGGGACCGCGGGCGCGGCCCGGTCGGCGGCGCGGGAGGGCCCGCGGCGGGCCTCGCGGGCCGGCGGCGGGGACGGTGGCGGCGTGCCATGTGGCGCCCTCCCGTTGGCTGCGGGGCGGCGGGCGGACGGTGTCTGGCCGGATCCGGACACGTCCGGCGGCGGAGAGGGAGCGGGGCTAGGGTTTAGGGGTGGATTCATCCGCAAATCTCGGGAGAGGGGCTATATTTATAAGTAGAGGGGGCTAGGAAGCTCCAAATGGAGTGCGGTTTTCGGCCACGCGATCGTGATCGAACGGTGATGGACATGGGGGTGTCTTAGATGGGTTATTGGGCTGTCTTGGAGGAGTTTTGGGCTGCAACACACACGAGGCCTTTACGGTTACCCGGTTAACCGTTGGAGTATCAAACGACCTCCGAATGACCCGAAATTTGACAGGCGGTCTACCGGTGCTATACCAAGGCCGCTTGACAAACCTCGGTCCATTCCGAGAAGGTTTAATACCCGCTCACGGAAAAAGGTAAAAGGGGACGCCGGGGAACATAGGAGCGCCGGATTGCAAAACGGACAACGGGGAAAATGCTCGGATTCATGAGACGAACACGTATGCAAATGCGATGCACATGATGACATGATATGAAATGCATGACATGACCAAAATGCAAAAAAGAAGGAAAACCCAACCACGGAGGAAATATTATATCACAATGCCGAAAATGGCAAGAGTTGGATTACAATTATGGCAAGTTACATCCGGGGTGTTACACCTGCTGCCATACCTTGACTGTCTCTATGAATGCCCCTTTGGGCCAGACGACGTTGGGGAGCTGGACTTACCATATCCCCGCCACAGTCCACATGCTGTTCGTCAACCACCTTCGGCTTCAGATTGAAGTCCTTGAGCCACAGGCCAAAGTATGGGGGGATGCGGAGAAGAGCCTCACACATGACTATGTAAGCCGATATGTGGAGGAAGGAATTTGAGGCTAGATCGTGGAAATCTAGCCTGTAGTAAAACATAAGACTCCAGACGAAGGGGTGGAGGGGAAGTCCTAGCCCCCAAAGGAAATGGGGGATGAACACGACCCTCTCACCGGGCTCCGGAGTAGGAATAACCTGATCTTTGTCAGAGATCCTATGCGCGATATCTGCGGACAAATAGCCCGCGCTCCGGAGATCCCTGACGTCCTTTTCAGTGATGGTGGAGGCCTCCCACTTGCCCTTGGAGCCAGACCCGGCCATTGCTGAGAAGGGTGGCGGCAGTGGAGGAGGTCGGAGTTGTGGGCTCTGGAGCTTGGAGACTGGGAGACAGAAGCTAGAGGAAGGCGTGAAGAAAAAGGAGAGGTCTTTACCCTTTTATGGACGGTGAAAATACCAAGCGCCCCCTCTCAAGCCGTAAACCTCGCATGTTCCCAACGAGATGGTGCGTAAGGTGCGGTTGGATTACCCAAATCATATTGACGAGAATCCCGTAATGGGCGGGCATGATCTCTGTTTTGACGAGACATGCCAATGGAGGTTAGACCTTGAAACACGAAACGGGAGGCATGAAAACGGTTCGAAATGTTAAAGAGTCAAGTGTGACACTTCGCCGAAAAAGTTGTCAGTAAAATACACTGTTCCAATTTACATCTTGCCTTCGTGGCTAAGGGTTGTATTGATTATACAGAGCCGGACACAGTTCTGTTATGCAGGAAACTAACTTAAAGTATTCAGGAGAAGGAACCAACCTTGCAATGCCGAAGAAATCCGCGTGCCGAACACATCGTCATCGAAGACTGGTTCAGGGGCTACTAAGGCAGTCCTGGATTTGGGGGTCCTCGGGTGTCCGGTCTATTCGATATGGTCCGGACTGATGGGCCGTGAAGATAAAGAAGAAGGCTATCCCCCGTGTCCGTGTAGGACTCTTATATGCGTAGAACGACATGTTTGGTGTCCGAGTGTAATGTTCCCTTCCTCTGCAAGCCGACTCTGTACAACCCTAGGCCCCTCCGTGTGTATATAAACCGGAGGGTTTAGTCCGTAGAGGCTATCAGAAGAATCATAGGCTAGACAGCTAGGGTTTAGCCATTACGATCTCGAGGTAGATCAACTCTTGTAACCCTTATACACATAACGAATATAATCAAGCAGGGCGTAGGGTATTACCTCCTTTAAGAGGGCCCGAACTTGGGTAAATATCGTATCCCTATTGTCCCTTATTACCATCGATCCTCAAACACACAGCTTGGGACCCCCTACCCGAGATCTGCCGGTTTTGACACCGGCAGCAGGGACCTCTCTGCTGAGCCTAGGTAGGGCTGCGATGTGTTGATCTTGCGAGGCCGGACGTTGACCCAGGAAAGTGTGTCCGGCCGGAGTAATCAAGTGTGTTGGGAAATGTGGTGCACCCCTGCAGGGAAGATTATCTATTCGAATAGTCGTGTCCTCGGTAACAAACGTTCAGACTTGTATCCTGATCTATTACAACTAGAAATGGATACTTGAGATATGTGGCTCCAGGATTGCTTTCTCGCAGGGAGTCGAGGAAGGATCTCTGGGCATTAACGTTACAACATGTTTGTTAATTATAAACTGCTATTCTATACTCTTCTGAATGCTGCAAGATGCTTGGAGCTGCTTGAAGATGCTAGTCTTCGATAGGCTAGGCCTTCCCCTCTATTCTGGCATTCTGTAGTTCAGTCCACAGATACATATCTTCCTTTATACCAATGCATACTTAGTATAGATCTGATGCTTGCGAGTACTTTGAATGAGTACTCACGGTTGCTTTGCTACCCCTTTCCCCCCTTCTTCCTTCTTTCCGGTTGGTGCAACCAGATGGCGGAGACCAGGAGCCAGATGCCACCACCGACGGATACTAATACCCCGGAGGGTGCGTACTACTACGTGGAGACCGGCGACGACCAGGAGTAGTTAGGAGGTCCCAGACAGGAGGCCTTGCCTCTTTAATCGTTGATGTTTGTGCTAGCCTTTTTAAGGCAAAACTCGTTTAACTTATGCCTTTACTCAGATATTGTTGCTTCCGCTGACTCTTGTGTATCGAGTTATGTATTCGAGCCCTCGAGGCCCTGGCTTGTAATATAAATCTTGTATTATTTTAATTTGTGTCTAGTGTTGTGTTGTGATATCTTCCCTCCCTGATCTTGATCATACACATTTGCGTGTATAATTAGTGTACGGTCAAGTCGGGGGCGTCACACCTCCTTCACGGCAGCCTCGACTGTCGCCTTTCGGTGTGCTACTACTGTCAGAGCATCTTGGGTGAGCTCTTTAGCTCTGACCTTGTCAATAGTATCCCTCAACGAACCTACACCCCCTTCTAAAACCACACCAGTATCCCTAACGATCTTAGCAATTTGTGAATCGTCAAAAGAGCAGAACTGAGTAGTTGATGAAAGGGTTACCTGGTCTCTCCAAGTTTTTTCTGCGATGAGTTGTTGAGCGCACTTGAGTAAGGATAGTTCGTCAAGACACTTCTTGAATCCTTGGTTTTTTTGTTGCATTACTATTGCATTTTTGTGTTTTTTTACCCCACATTCAAAACGGGCCTTCCCTGCGACACTTTAGTGAGTCGGACCAACCATTACGACCTACGTCCCCTTCTAAAACAACACCTGCACCCCTAATGAGCTTCGAAATTTGTGAGTCGTCAAAAGAGCGTAGAACTGAGTAGTTGGGGAATGGTTTACTTGGTTTCTTGAAGTTGTTTCCCGCGGTGAGGTGTTGTCTCTTCTTGGACCCTTCATTTTTCGGCTGCATTACTATTACACTGTGTTTTTTCCTACCCCACGTTCCAAACAGGCCCTCACCACGACACCATGAATTGGACCAACGATTATAAGGGTACTACAGTTTTCAATGTAGTATGAGAATACTATAGTTTTTTTTTACCATAGTTTAAATTACTGTGAGCTGTTTGACAACCAAGAAAAACTGCAATATTAATACAAAAGTATTCCCTAAACCACGGTATTTTCTCTGCATAAGAAAACAACCATGAACCTCTTTTTTTTAAATAGAGCACCTGAAAAAAAAGAGCCCACCCTTAGCCACCGCCGCCGCCCTGTCGTCCGTGGAGGGTGTCTTGGTCGCCGGCCATGAAGAAATAAAAAAGGTTCCTCATGTTGCTTGCTCCATTTTTTCCTGAAAGTCATGTCCGTCCAATCCGTTTTTCGCTCTGCATGATGGACTGGCCTGGCCGGGATGACCAAGCCGTTTTCGTCCATGCGCCGCTCCACTTTGAGTGGTGCACCGCCGGCATAGCCATGTTGCAGAGCATCTGGTCCTTTCTCCGTGCCAGTACGTTATACTAGTTCGATTGCATCTGGGTGAGTGTAACATCGAGCTTGTCCGTCCGTTCAATTAGTCTGTGGTCGTACTAGTTTGTGCATGTTGGTGCTATGTGCATGACTATTCATCAGCTTGCAACTCTAGCTAGCTAGCAACACGAGCGTTTGCAACTGCTTCAAACGGCGAGCTAGTTAATTTTAGTTGGTGCATATAAGTTCTTGCCAAACAGGTCCACAATATTTCTAGTACTTCAAAATACTTTGTTATATCAAAACTATGGTTTTTAGTACCTATAAGTTAAATCACTGTAGTTTTTAATACTTTGGTTTTTACAATACTTTGCTATCAAAGACAACCTAAACTGTAATTAACGCGGTGATATGTACTGGAATGTACATTGTTATTAGTATTAAAGATAAAGAGCGAATAAGTGGCTAAGATTAAGTTTACACATAAGGTTAATGGTGGTGTCTAATAATACGGGTTGATGTCAGCTCATGCCAAAATGTTGTTGTCTTAGCTTTGGTGACAAGATGTGGTAATATCGTGGCCAGAGACAGCTGTAACCTGTCTGCAAACCATGGTTATGGTTAACTAACAACGGAAGGAAAGACGGGTGATGCAATGATTGTCTTCGTACAAACTAGTACAAGGTGCCATGGATCGTGAGAGCCAACGACGCTTTCCCGGGAGGAATGCAGCAAGTGGAGATCCTCTTCATTTTCACGTACCACAAGGCACAGGCAGGTATGTATGTATACATATACATATAGTAGTAATAACATTTATTTTTACATGATAATACGTGTCTCATTTATACCATAGCACTTTCCTTTTTTTATCTACAATAGGAGCCCCGCCGTGTACCCATACGTCCATTGGACAGGTATCATTTTCTTTCTTCCAAGGGTGATCTGGCCGCCAAAGGGCCTCCTTCCGCCGCCGTCCTCTGGCGGCTCCCCTCCGCCGACGAGGTTGTTGATGGTGAGGGGGTTCATCGAATCCACGAGTTGATCGTTTTAGGCATTAGTAGCCCAGGGTTAGGGTTGTTCACCGTCTTGGTGATGGCGGCGCCGAATAAAAAAAATCTTCGAATCCTTTCCAGACGAAGCGATCCGTGTTGGGGTTAGATTTGGAAACCAGTCTGTTCAAGTAAGGGTGGTGCAGTGGCGGCGACATCCTCGTGGTGGACCCGTGTCCTCGGATTACGCCATTGCGACGGCGTTTGCTCCAGAGCCGACGCGAAGCTTGGAAGGTAGTCCAAAAGCAGATGCAAATTATGGTCTGCATCAGCGGCATGTGGAAGATGATGGATCGTGTGGTGGGTTCGTGGCTCGTGGCAAGGAGGTATGGTTTCCTCCTCTTACGTCTTGCAGGGGTGCCAGATCTAGAGTTTGATGGAGTGTCCGGAGTGTTGCTCTGGTCTGATTTGTTCAACGGCAATGGCTTTATCTCAGTTGGCGAGCCACGTTGGAGGCCCAAAGCTGCATATCAGCGATGGAGCCGCGTCGAGCTCGGGCATGGTAGTGATCCGTCATTTTTCCTTTGGTGTCTGCTGTGGTGGTGCCAAAGATAAACGGCAGACGTTGGTGTTAAGCTAAGAAGTTTCTTAGGTCTTGTTCGTAATTTTACGTTTTGTCTGATGTTCTTTGCGCAAAGGCTAGCGTTCTATTATTTTTTAGTTTTGTCATATCGATATGCACGTGACTTGTACCGATCCATATCATATAAATGAGACTTACTATCATGAAAAAAGATACATATGAGTTTTATTTTTATTTCGAGAGACAGAGAGAGGACGCATATAGCAGCTAGCAATGGCAATGCGACAACCCGATTGCTCCATCCATCCATGTTTTCGTCGTCGCGGCGAGGGCAGGGCAGTCGCTCCCGGCAACGGCAACCGATGACGCCAAGAATGACCGCATCATAAATCGGGAAACCATTTTCTTTTGCTTTCTTCCTTCCCTCTCGGTTGTCGTATGCGCCCCCGCCCCCGCCCCCACCACCCTCCTCCCCTCCCAATCTCCCTTTCTTATTGGCCATTTCGCCCCATGAAACCCCAAACCCTCGCCGGCCTCGCCACCCCCGCCGCGTAGCACCGCACCATCGCGCCACCCCCCTCGCCGTCGCCGGGGAACCCCGCCACCGATCCCGCCCCGCCTCCTCCCGCCCGCCCCCGCGCCCACGCGTCCGATCCATCCAGCCCTACACGATGAACGGGGCAGCGGCGCCCGAGCCCACGGAGGCCCCGGCCCCGTCCCCCCAGGTGCCGCTCGACTGGAGGTTCTCGCAGGTCTTTGGCGAGCGTGGCGCCGGCGAGGACGTCCAGGATGGTACCGATCGACCCCTCTCTGCTCTCTATTCTCCCTCCTTTTGGTTTCTTCGTCGCTGGTACCAGCTGGATCTTAGCGTTTCTCTGCTCCCGAGCTGTGTATGAGGCCAGGAGCCGTGAATGGCTGCTTATCATGCGATGTCTGGGGGATTCCTGCGCGGATCGACCCACGAACTCGCCCGCTGTAGAGGTGCCTTCGGATGTCTTGTGCCAAAGCTCGATGCTTTGGTACTGGGACGTGGGATTTGTTGCTTCGTCTCCTCCAGATCAGTGATGCATCCTGTTGTTGATGCTGTGTAGGTAGTTTTCACCAGTACCTACATGTGTAGGCACCGTGCCATTCTGTGGAGCAGTCAAGGTCTTTCCATTATTGGCTAGAGCAGTGTGTCATATAGGAGTCAAGCTGGATACCATAAGTTGGGCTGTGTATATGTAATTATCACGGTTGCGTGTTTAGGTTGGCAATTGACTCTGGCCAGACAAATGCATGTTGTCATGCAGCGAGTGTCGAACAATCATGATTGTCTGTTCTTGTACTTCTGTAAGCTTAGTGCTTTGAAATAGGACGCTGCAATAGAGCTTGGGTTTGGGCGTACGCCTTATTATTTCTTGAAACAGTAGGCAGATGATTAAAAAAATCCAAACACAGAATTCATGATTTTCAGGCAAAGATGGACGCGCACTGGAACATGTATGAATGGATTTTGTTTCTGTTCATTTTCATTTTCATACTTGATTATTGTTTGTCTATCCCAATCTAGCTTGCTGCAGTGTCACTTGGCATACACCTAAAAGGTCAAACCCTTTTTAGGGAAAAGAAGGTCAAGCTCTTGATAGAACATGAAAATGTTGCTTTGTTCTTCAATCTTAATTGCTAATTTCACTATCTGCTTCTGATTGTCATATCTGTGAATCACATGGATTTTTAAATGCTTGGTCATGTCCATTATGTTGGTCTGTAGCACTAACACCTAGTTTAACACAATCACTTAGTTTTAGTTAATGTTGATCCTCAGTCTTTTTATTGTTTTGCTCGGCTGAATTTAACTTGTTATGAGTCAATCTACTGCTTCAGTGGCGGTGCTAGAACAAAACCCTGTGGGGCCAATTTCTACAAAAGCTTCCACACTTGATGGAGTTTGGTGTGTATATGAGCATATGAGCGTGGTGGCAATGTTCTCAAAAACCTGTGATGCCAATTGACCACACAGCTCATGTAACACTGACACTCTACTGCTTTCAAGTTATTGAAGGTTTGCAAACACTTGATGAAAACAGTGCTATTCTTGGCACCTTTTCCTCCTGTTGCATCTTGGCTTTTAACCTTGTTTTTCTATGTGCTTGTTAGTGATGAAATTAATAAGTATGTATGATTGCATGCTATTATACATGTTTATCCCCAATGCTTCTTGTATGACCAAACTATAGGCTGCCATAATATGGTATGTCTTCATTATTAACTTAATCTTACTGTTTTTCGTACTGTTCTCTGCAGTTGACATCATCTCGGCAATAGAGTTCAATAAATCAGGACATCATCTTGCCACTGGAGACAGAGGTGGCCGAGTTGTTTTGTTTGAAAGGACAGATGCCAAAGATGTATGTACATAGAACTGACTTGTGTTTTGTGATTAAAAAAAAAAATCAAAGGATGCATGTACTTCTGGGATTTTATTGTTGTGCTCCGATGGCTGAACATTTTCTGTCTGTTTTTGTTTAGCACGTCTCTAGAAAAGATGCTGAGAAAGCCGATTATTCTATCAGCAGGCATCCAGAATTTCGTTATAAAACTGAGTTTCAAAGCCATGAACCAGAGGTATACCTTTATGAGAACTGTTAAGTGCAGCATTAGTTTTGTGAAGTACCTGCAATTTGACCAAGCGGTTTTGTTATGGAAATAGTTTGATTACCTTAAAAGCTTGGAAATTGAAGAGAAGATTAACAAGATAAAGTGGTGCCAAGAAACGAATGGTGCATCGTTTCTTCTGTCTACAAATGACAAAACGATCAAATTTTGGAAGGTATGCTTTATTGAACAATAACTGGACATTTCCTCTTAAAGTCAACTGCTCCACACCTTCTAGCTTGCAATTTCTTGAAAACCTTTTGTAGTCAATCTGCTAATATAAACAACCCTCTGATGTTTTTTAGTTTGTCTGCTTGGTGTACATTTTTGCTTCATCTACATATGTCTGTGCAACCTAATGATGATTTTATTTTGTTTTATGTTTACATTTTACACATTTCTCTGTGTGAATACGTTTTGGCTTACTTTATTAACCTACTCTTTTGAAGGTCTATTTACTTATTGGCATAGTAAGGTTCAACTGAGAAAGAGTTTGTGCTTAATGAAGCTAACTTGTATAGGTCCAAGAAAAGAAGGTTAAAAAAATATGTGAGATGAATATGAACCCTTCAAATGCTCCTGCAAATGGTAGCCCTGCTGGCAGTACTATGTGTGGTTCGAGCGCATGTACTCCAAATGGTGGAATTTTGAAGCCTGGTGGACATCCTTTACTTCGCCTGCCTGTGGTAGTTGTACTCAACTCAAATCTGAAGAAATATTTTTTGAACTTATCAGACACTACCATTGTGTTAATTTCTGGTCTTCTTGTTGAGCTGAACATGATCATCATATGATTCTTAGTCTGATACCTGTCCTTGATTTTACCTGTATCTTCTTGATTTGCTACATTTACCTAACCATTCCTACACAACAGGTTACAAGCCAGGAAACAAGTCTCGCTGCAAATTGCCGTAGAGTCTATGCTCATGCACATGACTACCATATCAATTCCATTTCAAATAACAGGTCTTGGACATTACTCATGCTTAACAATTAGTTGTACTGTAGTTAATATTACAAAGTTGACTTGCAAACCTTACAAGCTCATGACGCTAACTTTGGAAGTATGGGTAAAGTTCACCCGAGTTGTTCTGCATATACACATTTATTTAGTCTTATCATGTTTTTGTGTTTTGAGACTTCCATCTGTAGAATTTCATGTGTGGTTGGCTGTATGTTAGAAGCTAAAGAATTAGACTTCATATATATGCTTATGAGTTAATTTTATACATGCAGGATTATACCTGCGAAAAATCATGCAGTGATATGATTAAATGTCCTCCAAAATATTGTGTGGTGCATAAATTCGCATCTTTTTTTTTGCTGGTGCACATAGTCTAACATGATGTACATATGTGCTTGTTTTCCGACTTGCTCAAGTACCTAAATAAAGTCACCCCCCCTTGCTTGTACAAACATAATTCTCTTTTAATGCATGATCTACCACTTTCAAGGTAGTCACCGGCTATGTTTTTAAGGCGACGCCTTACCGCCTTAGGGAGGGGGGGGGGGGCGCTTTGGTGCCTAGGCGACGCCTAGGCGGGCGCTTTGGACGCCTAGGCGCCCAAAGCGGTCGATTTTCCAAAGCGGAGGGGGAGCGCTTCGACGCCTAGGCGTCGCCTTAGGGACGCTTTAAAAACATAGGTCACCGGGAGTATATACTTTACTGTTGTGCACCTCATGTACATTCATTCAGCTTAGCTAAAATCTGTTCGTTTTTATGCAGTGACATAAATTGCTTCTTGTTCTTTCCTTCGCAGTGATGGTGAGACATTTATATCAGCAGATGATTTGCGGATAAATCTTTGGAATTTGGAAATCAGCAATCAAAGTTTCAACATTGTTGACGTTAAACCAACGAATATGGAGGATCTCACCGGTATAACTTCCAAATCTACAAACTCTTAGCTGTGCTTTCTAGAAGCATGATTTGTATAGCTAAAACTATATGTTCGAGAACAAAAACATTTATAGCCTCAACTCACTTAGTCAGAAAAAGATACCCTCCCATACAGCTATGATTGACTAGTTTAGTCCTCATGACATATACTGCAGCTACAAGTGTTTATACGGTCCTGAGTCATCGGAACATTATTTCTTTAGATGAAAATAACGAAATATTGAACTAAAATTGGTTTTAGGTGAAATGGATGCATAGTTCTTACTTCAAACACGGGTTGTAGGTGTTAGAGGTCTATCCTAATTGACCTTTGTATTTACATATGTTCTTCAAGTTTTTGAGGTGACATTTGTTTGCTTAACATGTCTCTGGCAGTTACGTTTTTGTTCTGTAAATCTGCAGAGGTTATAACATCTGCGGAGTTCCACCCTTCTCACTGTAATACACTGGCATACAGTAGCTCAAAGGGCTCCATTCGACTCGTTGACCTGCGGCAATCAGCTCTTTGTGATTCTCATTCCAAACTGTGAGCTTCCATTTGACTTGTTCCTTTTAATATTTCAGTATTCAGTAGTACTATGTTTAGAAGAACAAACAGTGGACATTGATTTGTTAGCACTGTCTCAAATTGATCATCTTAAAGTTGCCTTTTGCTCTTGTAGCTTTGAGCAGCATGAGGCCCCAGGTTCAAGATCCTTTTTTACTGAGATTATAGCCTCAATTTCTGACATAAAGTTCTCCATGGATGGAAGACATATTCTGAGTCGTGACTACATGACTTTGAAGGTCTCTTTCTGAAATTTCTTTGCACGACTGCTTTAAGTTTCATAATCAATTCATTTGTTGACCCCCACCCTGCACTTCCCTTTGTTTCCTCAATTAAAATGAAAGTAGTTGATTGCATTGTAATCCCTGATACAGTGTAACCAAGTTAACATGTCTACTGTAGAGATATTTTTATTTTCTTTGTAAGCTGATATTGAAGATCAACCCGTAGGTTCTGATTGAGGTGACCCTTTATATATACACAATTCACTCTTCACAAATCAATCATAGTCATACAATCACCAAGTCGCCATCACTGTGTCTATCTTTGTAATGCTTAAATTATTTCTTGTACTTAGTAGTTCATTTCATCATGGAAGCTGCTGCTCTATAGAACTTAGGTAGTATACTACTTCATTTAGCTATGTAAGTGTTATCTATCTGCAGTAACCCAGTAGCAATCATATTGCAAATAGTTCTATTTTGGTGCTTTTCCACGATTAGATTGTTTGTCTCCTATTACAGCTATGGGATGTTAATATGGATTCTGGTCCAGTTGCAACGTTCCAGGTTCACGAGTACCTAAGGCCTAAGGTAATTTCTCCGATGTTAAGATCCATGATTTGATAGTTCTTTGAGGATGATGAGCAACACATATTTCTCTGGAGTAACTCTATTTCACGTGTTTCCTTAAACTGCAGTTATGTGATTTATATGAAAATGACTCGATTTTTGACAAATTTGAATGTTGTCAAAGTGGCGATGGGTTGCGAGTAGCAACTGGTTCTTACAGGTAGGTTGGTATGCTCAGCTCCGTTGTAGCACAACTTAGTTTCCTTCATGGAATTAATGGTTCGTTAATCTGTGTTCCTTCAGCAATATTTTCCGAGTGTTCAATTGTGGTGCTGGTGGCAGTGAGGTGACAACGCTTGAAGCAACTCGAAACCCCACAAGGTAATTCCTCTTTTCACATCATATAAATCAGTGTATGTTTGCTGCTACTATGCGTGCTTGTGAAATTGATTGTTTGTTTACCAATGGTTGCTAAAATAATATACCATGGTGCTAGGGCTTCTTGATTCCATCATTTTTCCTACTTGTGCAGAAGGCAGATTCAGAATCCCGCACGGCCTGCGAGATCTCTAGGTAGTCTGACAAGGGTTGTTAGACGAGGTTAGCTTCATTGCAGCTATTTATGCTTAGTACTTGAGCTGCAGAAGGCTTTTCATTGCAGCTATTTATATTGTAAATCTTATATGCAGGTGCAGAGAACACCGGAATAGATGCGAACGGGAACTCCTACGACTTAAGCACAAAACTGCTCCATTTGGCATGGCACCCGTCCGAAAATTTAATTGCCTGTGCTGCAGCCAACAGCTTGTACATGTACTATGCGTAAAACACGGGGAAATGAGTGAAGGGACAGTATTTTTTGGTAGCTGCTCCCGGCGAGAAGAGGAGTTACATTATCCCTGGTGCGGCAAATCAGGGAGATGGTGTATTTTGGGCCAGTCACATGCTGTTCTTTTGAGTTCCATATATAGAGCTGTCCAAGAGTCCAAGAGGAAGTGACTGGATCATTCCCGGGAAGCAGCTTGATTCTGATTATTTTTTTATTTTATAGGGGAAAGGCCTGTCTTTCCCCTATAGGTTCATTTAGGTTTTAAGATAAGATTCTGGTTCATCATTTGCAAGGAACAAAACTTTTGGGCATCTCCAGTAGATGACAAGGGGATGACCTGCCGTTGTGATGGAATCGTGGGGCTTGTAACATCAGGGGCATTCATGTTTTTGAAAATTTTCTATTTCAATAGTGACCTTTCTCATTCCTCCCGGCGTCAGTATAAACACCGTGCTATATTGAACTGCTGTCTACTGCACCTGTTCTGCGATGTCCATTTGTTGCGTGAGCAGAAAAGCTATGTGAATGACATGTTTTATTTGTTGCATCACTCACAAATACTGATATCATCCTGTAGGCTTGTTTCTTTATAACTCAAATGCCTACAAAAGGACAAGCATTTGAAATTAAATTCATTCCTATCTGAGTTGCAAAAGGAGTTTCTTTTTTCTTTTTGAGAAAATCCAAAAAGAGATCGGTATACCTTTTCTTTTTTCTAAAGATCAAGAGATTGTCATACCAGTACGTGGAAGATGGACTGACTATATCAATGCTACAAAAAGGATGTCCAAGAAAACTATATCAATGCTACAAAAAGGATGTCCAAGAAATGATATCAACCACGTGACATATGTGGTAAGTAATTCAAACTAATCCAAAAGAAAAGATACAAACGACTGGTTGCGCGGGAAAGTTTTCTTATATGCAGGAAGGACGACATTGTCTACATTTTCAAAACCGAGGTGGTCTGCACCACCTCAGAGGCCGTAGGACAGAAGAGCGGCCGTGTGGTGACACTGTTTAGGAGAAGTTTCGTTGAGCCAGTTTCAAGCAAGTTTCGTTGAGCCAGTTTCAAGCCGGTGACCGAAGATGACGTTCAACTCAGATGACCTGAGGTGCATGCAAGCTTGAAGACCGCTTTAGGGGCTACTGTCGGCGTCCCGGCCAAGGGGGCCCTCGCCATGTCGATTCCCGGCTGGGTAGGTCGTGAGCCCCTAAGTCGGTTCTGTCTGGGGCCACTTTGGACGACCCATAGCTGATTACATGGAGATTCTAGAAGGCTTGGAGTACAATCCGAAAATATCAGAGCCGTGGAGGACTCTATGACAGAGTCGATTCTGACTGATCTCGAATAGGGGGTCCCGAGCTAGTAGCCTAGATGCGATGGTAATAGGGACACATGACTTAGCAAGGTTCGGGCTCTCTGAGAAGATAAAATCTTACGTCATGCTTATGTTGTACTCCCCCTGTAAAAATATATAAGAGCGTTCAGATCACTAAAGATAACTACTTTAGTGATCTAAACTAGTGATCTAAACGCTCTTATATTTCTTTACAGAGGGAGTATTGATTTGGAATGGAGCACAAAGCACAAGTTGATCTACCATGAGATCGATGATTTCATCTACAAGTCATGTCCCCTCGTTTATATAGATACTGGGGGTGGCTAGGGTTATAGCAAGGTCGGCTAGGTATTAGTTAATTATGTTGTAGACGACATCTAAGTCTTGGAGTAGGCGCCAAGTCTTCGGAAGTATTCCTTCTTCAAGCCATGGCCCGCCTTGTTGTGCTCCGCTAGTGAACCAACATGGGGTCCTCGGCCCGGCCCACCTGGCCGGGAGAGAACATGGTGAGTGACCCCAATTCCGAGACACCATTAGTAGCCCCTAAATCAGTCTTCAAGTTTGGAGACGTTCCTCGGATCTTCCGAGCTCTTCTCTTGGGTCGTGGTCTTGAAAACTGCTTCAACGAATTCCCCCTGCGCCCAATATCTTGTTCGTTCGAATGTAACCGAAGAGTTATCGCGCCCTCTCTACATTTTCCAACGATTTCTTTGTCGTCTCCTTGCGGAGTTGGATACCGGAAAAAAATTCGCACAACTTTTCCTTAGTCGCTAAGTATTCCCGCGCTTGACCTGTGATGATAACCTAGCCTGGTTCTGATAGCACAGACCATTCTCATCTATCAAACCATGTGGCTATGTGACGCCACTGACTCGCCGGTCAATATAGCATGCGTGAGTGCATTGTGGCCCCACCTTTGTCACGTCTTATCATAAAGAGATCGTGTGCCTCGATATGGTCATTTAATCAACCGCCCTCACAATTCCTGTGCGTGATTATAGCACGTCACTTGGGAAAAAACACACGATTTATTGTCGCGTGACGCAATTACCCTGCCGGTGCTTCGCATTTACCACTGCCTATAAAAGGCCAAGGGTAAGGAGGAGCCAAGTTTACGCTCCCATTCCTTCTAGATATTGTCTTCTTCATCGAGCTCCTGGGGCCAAGCATCCGTTGTTCTTGAGCCCTAAAACTTCCACTAAGCCTCCCATTCCACCTACCTGCATCCATGGCTGGCAAGCAAGACTAGGCAATGAAGGCCTCGAAGGCCGGGAAGAAGGTGGCATGGGAGGCATCGACAGCCTCCCACACAAAAGGGTGATGGAAGGGCACCACGGTCTCGCAGGAGCAGATCACCCAGCTCTCCAAGGCTAGGTACTTGCCGGCTTCGGAGGTCGCTCTAGCCCATTCTACTCTAACCAATGGTGAGGGAGGCCCCTATATATTCTGTCACTGTGCTTCAACCCTGCGTGGGCGAGCGGGTAATTTTTGTCTCACATCTCCTCGGCGGCCTCGGTTTCCCTATTCATACTTTTCCCCAAAGTCTTCTTCAATTCAATTCCACCACCCAGCCCCAAACTCTATCTTGCACATCACTTGCTTCATCACATTCTGTGAAGCCTTCCTCTCATGTGAGCCAAATTTTGAGCTTTCGTGCCAGTTGCTTAATTATTTGAGTGTTATTTTACTTTTATTATTGAGTCACCACCCTCTCATTTAAGCACCAATTGGGGAGCACTATTGTCATTCTTATGCATTGAGTATAGTGAATGTTGACTGTGACATGACTGGATCTTTTGTACCATTAATTACAATGTTTAGTCGCTTCTTAAACTTCAGAGGTGCTCTGCATTTATGTTTTGCGGTCTCAGAAAGGGCTAGCGAGATACCATGTTATCATATTATATCATGATTGTTTTGACAAATTATTGGCATCCTAGATATCTTATTATTGCTCACTAGTTGGTTATGTCATTGGTATGCGTAAATGTGAGACCTAAATGTTATCATGAATATGGTTAGTTCTAAATCCTTGCTAAAAACTTGAGCATTAGTTAAGTATATGTACGATAATAAAACAAAAAAGAGTTTGTAAGAGTTTTTCTTCATCACTTTCAGTTTGTCAACTGAATTGCTTGAGGACAAGCAATGAGTTAAGCTTGGGGGCATTGATACGTCCCAAATGTATCTACTTTTCCAAACACGTTTGCTTTTGTTTTGGAATCTAATTTGCATGATTCGAATGGAACTAACACGAGCTGACGCTGTTTTCAGCACAATTGCCATGTTGTTGTTTTTGTGCAGAAATAAAAGTTCTCGGGATTGAGCTGAAAATTTACGGAGAATTATTTTAGAATATATAAAAATATAGGCGAAGGAAATTAACGGAGGGGGCCCAACAGGCCACCACAATCCCAGGGGGCGCGCCTAGCAGGCTTGTGGGCCCCTGGCAGCACCCGCAATCCTAACTACGACTCCGTAAGTACCTATTCACCAAGAAAAAAAATCAGAGAGAAGGAATCATCGAGTTTTACGATACGGAGCCGTTGCCATCTCCTGTTTTTCATTGAGAGGGTTGATCTGGAGTCCATTCTGGGCTCAGGAGAGGGGGATTCGACGCCACGTCATCATCAACCTTCCTCCATCACCAATTTTATGATGCTCACCCTTGGGAGTGAGTAATTCCTTCGTAGGCTTGCTGGACGGTGATGGATTGGATGAGATTTATCATGTAATCGAGTTAGTTTTGTTACGGCTTGATCGCTAGTATCCACAATGTTTTGAGATTGATGTTGCTATGACTTTGCTATGCTTAATGCTTGTCACTAGGGACCGAGTGCCATGATTTCAGACCTGGACCCTTTATGTTTTCGCGAATATATTTGTGTTCTTGATCCTATCTTGCAAGTTGTATGCACCTATTACGTGTTATGATACGCATACCCCAAGGTGACAATAAGTGGGATTATTTGTGGTGATTGCTGTAGTTTGAGGAGTTCATGTATTCACTATGTGTTAATGCTTTGTTAGAGTTCTCTATTAAAAGGAGGCCTTAATATCCCGTAGTTTCCTTATGGACCCCACTGCCACGTGATGGCAGGACAAAAGATGCCATGCAAGTTCTTATTGCAAGCACGTATGACTATATACTGAATACATGCCTACATTACATTGATGAGTTGGAGCTAGTTCTGTGTCGCCTAGGTTATAACTGTTACATGATGAATATTATCCAACATAATTATCCATCACCGATCCAATACCTATGAGCTTTTCGCATATTGATCTTTGCTAAGTTGCTACTGTTGTTGCTACTGTCACAATTGCTACAAAGCTACTACTACTGCTGTTACCGTTACTATTGCTATCGTTACCACTGCTATCAAACTATCATATTATCGTGCTACTGATCACTCTGTTGCAGATATTTAGTTCTCCAGGTGTGGTTGAATTGACAACTCAACTGCAAATACTTGCAAATATTCTTTGGCTCCCCTTGTGTCGAATCAATAAATTTGGGTTAAATACTATTACCCTCAAAAACTGTTGCGATCCCCTATACTTGTGGGTTATCACATGTTAGTCAGTGGAACCGGTCTCTTGTGCGAGGATCAGTAAGGTTGTTCCAAGCTGCTTCATCCCACAATACCGCTAAATCCAAATAAGACAAAGGAAGTAAGTAAATTGAACATCAACACCCACAACTTCTTTGTGTTCTAATCGTGCATACACATCTATGAATAGACCTAACTCGTGATGCCACTGATGGGGAACGAAGCATGAAAATCTAAAAAATTCCTACAAACACCAAGATACTGTCTAGGAGAAGCATAGCAATGAGAGGGAAGTGTGTCTACGTACCCTTGTAGACCGAAAGTGTTAGCATATGTAACACAGTTGATGTAGTCGTACTTTTCACGATCCAATCGTGATCTAATCTGATCTAGTGTCGAGCGGACGACACCTCTGAGATTAGCACATGTTCAGCTTGATGGCTTCCTCTCCTTCTTAATCCTGCAAGCGAGGGAGAGGACGTAGATGAGATTGGAACCAACACGGCGGTATGGTGGTGGTGGCAGCAGTGGAATTCCGACAGGACTTCGCCAAGCACATACCGGAGGAAGGTGTGGGAGGAGTTGGGAGAGACGGAGGCCGGAGATCAAAGGGGTGCAGCCCCTACACCTCCCCACTATTTATAGGGGTGAGGGAGGGGGGCGCCGGCCAAGGGGTGGAGTGCCCCCCAACCCTAGGCACATGGGCCCTTGGGAGGGATGGTGCACCTGGCCCAACTAGGCCAGGGAGCACCTCCTACAACCCATATGCCCCCCTGGGGCAGGTGGACCCCCCGGTGGACTCTAGGAACCCTTTCAGTGCTCCCAACACACTCCTGGGAAAACCCGAAACTTTTTCGGTGACCAAAATATGTCTTCCCATATATGAATATTTACCCCTAGATTTTAGAGCTCCTCGTGATATCCTGGATCCCATCCGGGACTCCGAACAACCTTCAGACTTTTCACTGTTAATTGTTGGGGGAACGTAGCATGCAATTTCAAAAAAATTCCTACGGTCACGCAAGATCTATCTAGGAGATGCATAACAATGAGAGGGGGAGAGTGTGTCCACGTACCCTCATAGACCGAAAGCGGAAGCGTTAGGTTAACGCAGTTGATGTAGTCGAACGTCTTCACGATCCAACCGATCTAGTATCGAACGTACGGGACCTCCGAGTTCAGCACACGTTCAGCTCGATGACGTCCCTCGAACTCTTGATCTAGCAAAGGGTCGATGGAGCGTTTCGTCAGCATGACGGTGTGATGACGGTAATGGTGATGTGATCCGCGCAGGGCTTTGCCTAAGTACTACGACGCTATGACCGGAGGAGTAAACTGTGGAGGGGGGCACCGCACATGGCTAAGAGAACAATTGATGTGCTTTGGGGTGCCCCCTGCCCCCGTATATAAAGGAGGAGGGGAGGAGGCCAGCCACCAGGGGCACACCAAGGAGAGGGGAGTCCTACTAGGACTCCAGTCCTAGTAGGATTCGGCCCCCCTTTTTTCCTTTCTATCGGAGGGGGAAAAGGGGAAGGAGAGGGAGTAGGAGAAGGAAAGGGGGTGGCGCCCCCTTCCCTAGTCCAACTCGGCCTCCTACCTTGTGGGGGGTGCACCAGCCCCTTGTGGGCTGGTTAGCCTCCCTCCTATGGCCCATATGGCCCATATCTTTCCCCGAGGGGTTCCGGTAACCCCTTCGGTACTCCGGTATGTACCCGATACACTCCGGAACCCTTTCGGTGTCCGAATACTACCTTCCAATATATCAATCTTTACCTCTCGACCATTTCGAGACTCCTCGTCATGTCCGTGATCTCATCCGGGACTCCAAACAATCTTCGGTCACCAAAACACATAACTCATAATACAAATAGTCATCAAACGTTAAGCGTGTGGACCCTACGGGTTCGAGAACTATGTAGACATGATAGAGACACATTGCTACGTCTCGAGCTAGCGTTGGTTTTCCCCAAAGAGGAGGGGGTGATGCAGCACAATAGCGTAAGTATTTCCCTCAGTTTTTGAGAACCAAGGTATCAATCCAGTAGGAGGTCACGCGCAAGTCCCTCGTACCTGCACAAAATGGTAGCAACTCACAACCAACGCTTAGGGGTTGTCAATCCCTTCACAGTCACTTACGAGAGTGAGATCTGATAGAGATAATATTTTTGGTATTTTTGGTATAAAGATGCAAAGTGAAAAGTAAAAGCAAAACAAGTAAAATAAAGTAACAGAGATTGTTATGATGAGAATAGACCCGGGGACCATAGGTTTCACTAGTGGCTTCTCTCAAGAGCATAGATATTCTACGGTGGGTGAACAAATTACTGTTGAGCAATTGATAGAATTGAGCATAGTTATGAGGTTATCTAGGTATGATCATGTATATAGGCATCACGCCCGTGACAAGTAGACCGACTCCTGCCCGCATCTACTACTATTACTCCACTCATCGACCGCTATCCAGCATGCATCTAGAGGTATTAAGTTAAAAACAGAGTAACGCCTTAAGCAAGATGACATGATGTAGAGGAATAAATTCATGCAATATGATAAATACCCCATCTTGTTATCCTCGATGGCAACAATACAATACGTGCCTTGCAACTCTTTCTGTCACCGAGTAAGGACACCGCAAGATTGAACCCAAAGCTAAACACTTCTCCCATTGCAAGAACTACCAATCTAGTTGGCCAAACCAAACAGATAATTCGAAGAGACTTGCAAAGATAACTCAATCATACATAAAAGAATTCAGAGAAGATTCAAATATTATTCATAGATAAGTTGGATCATAAACCCACAATTCATCTGTCTCAACAAACACACCGCAAAAAGAAGATTTCATCGAATAGATCTCCACGAGAGAGGGGGAGAAAATTGTATTGAGATCCAAAAAGAGAGAAGAAGCCATCTAGCTACTAGCTATGGACCCGAAGGTCTGAAGTAAACTACTCACACTTCATCGGAAGGGCTATGGTGTTGATGTAGAAGCCCTCCGTGATGGATGCTGTCGGTGTCAAAACCGGCGGATCTCGGGTAGGGGGTCCCAATCTGTGCATCAAGGTCGGATGATAACAGGAGACAAGGGACACTTTATTTTACCCAGGTTCGGGCCCTCTCGATGGAGGTAAAACCCTACTCCTGCTAGATTAATATTGACGATATGGGTAGTACAAGAGTAGATCTACCACGAGATCAAGGAGGCTAAACCCTAGAAGCTAGCCTATGGGTATGATGATGGTTATGATGTGTTCGTCCTACGGACTACAACCCTCCGGTTTATATAGGCACCGGATAGGGTTAGGGTTACACAGAGTCGGTTACATTGGTAGGAGATCTTGAATATCCGCACGCCTAGCTCGCCTTCCACGCCAAGGAAAGAACCTTCCGGACACGGGACGAAATCTTCAATCTTGTATCTTCATAGTCCCGGAGTCCGGCTGAAGATGTAGTTCGGCTATCCGAACACCCCCTAATCCAGGACTCCCTCAGTAGCCCCTGAACCAGGCTTCAATGACGACGAGTCCGGCGCGTAAATTGTCTTCGGCATTGCAAGGCGGGTTCCTCCTCCAAATTCTTCAAGAAGATAATAAACACCAAAAAATAGTGTCCGGCTCTGCAAAACAAGTTTCCACGTATTGCCATATAGAGAATAATACAAACACAAATCAAATCTGCTGACATATTCCGCAGTGCGTCATAACACTGCGACCAAGCCTTCTGTATGGATTATTTTTTGTTGTTCCACCGCAGCACGTTCAACGAGGCAGTTTCCTTGGCACGTCTTGTCGAAGCAGAGATCGTGTGCCCCCTTTAACGGGATTCTCATTAATACGGACGTGGGTAACCCAACCGTGCCCGTTAAGCACGTCCTGCCTTGATTAAAGGCTAGTCCAAGACGGTTACGGGGAGGGCTCTTGATATTCTGCCTCTTATAAAGAGATCGAGACCTTGCTCCCCTCTTGTGTTCTCAAAACAAGCTCGCCCATAGCCTCGAGTTCCAACACCCCAGGCTTTTAGATTCTAGGCGCACCGGACCATCGACAATGCTCCAGCCTTCAAGGCCAATGGATGCCCTCCTCCGTTACGGAGGAGGACGTATCAAGGTTGAGGGAGGCTAGGTTCCTGACCAGCGAGATCCCGCACAGGTTGCCTGCTCAAGGACAAGCGATCCCAAGCCCTCAGCCTGGTGAGAGCGTAGTATTCATCTCCCACTTCCTTCGGGGATTAGGCTTCCCAACGGATCCTTTCGTAAGGGGGCTGATGTTTTATTATGGGCTGGAATTCCATGACCTAGCTCCGGAGTCCATCCTCCATATCTCCTCCTTCATTGTTGTGTGTGAAGCGTTTCTCCATATCACTCCTCACTTCGGATTATGGCTCAAGACCTTCAAGGTAGAACCGAAGATAATCGAGGGGCGTCACGTAGAGTGCGGAGGTGCTGTTATAAAAAGGAATACCGATGCTCCATGGCCCGAGGGCACTTTTCAAGAGGAGCTCGGCTTATGGCAACAGGAGTGGTTCTACATCACCTCTCCTCGGGGCACCACTTGGGTAGCGCCTCCCGCCTTTCGCTCGGGCCCCCCACCATGTTTAACATCGTGGATCAACACAGGGTTAGATCGGGGCTTGCCCAAAGACGTTCCTCTGTTGCAGGGCCGCATAAAGGATCTCCTAAAAGGAGACCTCAACCTGGTTAAGGTGACACAAGTTATGCTGATTCGCCGGACACTGCCCGACCAACGTCGCCCCCTCCGCTTGTGGGAGTTCAACCCAGAGGGGCCGCGAGTTCTCCGAAATTTCATGGGCGTGACGCCTACGGAGATGCATAGACTGTTCTTCGGACCACAAGGAGTGAGTCCGGATTTGACCGAGGATGCTGGTTTAAGCCGCAACCGCCCGGATACAGAAGTAGGTGACCTTGCGCCCGGACCTTCTATCCGTACAATTGACTTATTTTTTAACAGTACTTCTCCTTTTTATGCAGGAGTGGATAGCGAAGGCGAAGCTGGTCCGGTGTCCGGCTCCCCTTCCCGAGACCAGGCTAGATCCTGTGCTAGTCAGGATGTTGGAGGTGGCGCCTCTGGAGGAAAATGAAGGGGCGGACAAGGAAACCGTGGCCTCTTCGAAAGGGGCCATCCCAAAGGGGGGAATCGACAACTCCTCTCCAAAGGGGAAGAAAAGGGCCGCCTCTGACGACCCTGGAGCCGTAGCTCCAAAGCGGGGGAAAGAATCCGCGTCAGAGGACCCGACGCCGGGGAGCCCCTCGGCCAAACTAAATCCTCAAAAGGAGCAGCCCTCCAACGAGCCGTAAGTAGAAAGAGAGTCATTCTTTTAAGAGAAATCCTTAATTTATATCTGAGAAGTTTTTAACCGAAACCTTACCTTGTAGTTCGGACCTCGACCCTTCTTGGCAGAGCTCGTCATCGGGGGATCTTATTCCGGAGATGATGGAGAGCGGAACGCCTCCTCCTTCATCGCCTAGCAAGGCGGGCGACGCCGAAGTGTCGTCGCAGAGGATTTCTCCGAATCTGCCAGAGGCAGAAGGTGATCATGCGGCCCCCCGGGGTTCTCCATGTCCGGCCTCCGAAGAAGGCCATGGGACAAGTCCGACACCATCTGGTGTTCGGCCGGAGGAGCTGAAGGTTCTGCTGGGCCGAGCCTCTGTTCCAGAGGAGCATCGTGCGTTGATGCACACGGTGATTGAAAAGATTTCATCCGTGGAAAGCGGACTGAACGAGGCCGTCAAGAGTTTACTGGCGGGCCTTGAGGTACGTTTTGAATAACGAACATTAGTGTTAATTGCGCATAATAACATGCGCCCTGTATAGATAGTAGCCCCTGAGACTCTGTGTGCCGCAAAGATTAGCGGCGCGTAGAGGATCTTAATCCTAGGTCCTTTAAGTGGCACCTTTGTATGTAGGTGGCAGGTTGTCCGGAGTCGAGCCGGACCCGAGATTTTGCCGAAATGAAACGGCAACTCGATGAGGCAGAAGCCGACATCGTGCTTGTTAACAAGCGGCTTGATGATGCTCAAGGTATTGAGTTTATTTGGCGGTTGTTAGTAAGAAGAGCTTTATGTCAATATCTTACCTTGTGTATGCTTGATGCAGATGGTGCGGCGGCCGTAGAAGGACTTAGGGCCGAGCTCGCCAAAGCAAAGGAACAAGCCAGAGAAAGCGATGCGGTTGCCGGAAGAGCCCGTGAAGAGCTGAAAGCCGAACAGGCTTCCCATTGCCGAAGCAAGGAGGAGATGGCTGATATAGCCGTGAAGTTGAAGAGTGCTACTGACCGTTGCAAACTTCTTGAAGAGGAAGGTCGAGCCCGGCAGACGGATTTAGAGAAGGCCGTCGCCGACGCCAAGGACGCCCGCTCTGGTATGAGAGCGTCAAGGGAAGAGCTGCGTCAAGCCGGACTAATTGCGGATGGAAAGCCCTTCCTGCTGCGGAGAAAATTCTATGATCCGAAGTTCGCCCCGTTGGACCGAGCGTGGAGCGTGGAGGACACCTATCTGGATTTGTCGGCTAGTGCCGCTGATGTGACTAGGTACTTTCAAGATAAGAAAGATCATGAAGTGGAAAAGCTCTTCTGGTCGAAGTTCACTAATCCAGAGCGTCCACTATCAGTGGATGATTGCCTGGCCCAATGGGCCGAGCTGAATAGGTTGTCCGGACTCGCCATGAAGTATGCCATGGACCGCCTGTGTCCGGGGAGATCGAAGCCGAGAAGCTATTTCAGTTTGGTGCAGCAATTTCTTGACGTGGTGCCCCGGATTGAAGCTCTAAAGAGGTCCGCTTGCACAGAGGGCGCGCGGCTGGCTCTTGCCCGTGTCAAGACACACTGGGCAGATATGGAGCCCACCGTTGTTGCATCCCGTGATTCGGATAAAAGCCGAATTCCTTCCGAGCACTATTTTGAGGAAGTCCTCGCGGGCGCTCGTATAATAGAGACGCAGTGTTCGAAAGATGCTGTTTTATGACAGCATATGTAATCGTAGATCAATATTTTTATAAATTGTAATGGCGTAATTTAGACTTGTGCCTTCAAGTATTAATAACACCTCCTGTGCGGCCGTTTTAATATATAAATTCTGAAAGATTGCAGTCGTTGGCTTCAGCCCCCACGCACATAGTGCGGGGGTGCGCGCGGAGAACGCATTTTCACACTTAACCCAACGTCTTGGTCCTACAAAGGAGGTGATAGCGCCGCGGGCTAGGCAACTGGACTATAATGCTTTAACACTTTCACTTAGCCATAGGATCTTGACAGTGGGACTCTTTAGGTAGCCCTTTAAAGGCGACTGCGTTTACCCGAATTCGGGACGCATATGTGCCTGACCGGGAAGCGGCCCTTCGTCAAAATGGAGGAATTCGATAAATTCCTATAAGTCATCGAGTGGCGACCAGTCTCGCGCTACATCATGACAGTCGGTTTTCGGCTTTCTCTACTGAGGTGCTCACCCGGCCGAACCGGGGCACAATCGCAGTAGTTCTCCTGGTGCAACCTTAGCCGACAGAACGGAACGTAAGGTGGCCGAACTCAGGAGCCAGGCAACCCAACATGTGACCAAAATCATGACTCGGAGCTGATGCATATAGTGCCAAAACTCGCGATGCCGAACACTCCCTAAGGTGTTCGGTCTTTGTGGGTGCGTGTGAAACAACACCCTTGAAAAAGAAAAAAGCCCCTTGTGTCCAGGTACGAGCAAGAATTCTGGCGTGGCAACATGCCAAGACGCCAGTCTCCTCCATGGTTATAGTGAGGTAAACCAAGGGATGTATAGCAGCAAGAGACAGTAAAAAAGGTTTACGCAGGGTCTTAATCTAAGAAGAATCCTTTGGGGTGGGTCCCTACTGCACGTCTGCGCCTGTGTCTCCGCTGTGTCGTGTCCTGGACGGGCGCCGTACGACGTTCATCTGTAAAAGGGAAGAACTAAATTGAAAAATGGGTCGTGCGGATCAAAAAGAATAATAAATAAAATGTGAAGTGAGAAATAGATACGGTCGAGTTTTATTGTCTCTGCGTACAGCCCCTGGTGAGGCGTACCAAGCCTATAATGAAAATGGGCTTGTGCCGAACTCATTGAGTCCGGGTCCGCGGCCTTTTGCGACTTACATCAAAAAAGTCTTTTGGCTGGCGAGGCCATTTTGTTGGGCGACCGCACAATCCTCCGTTTGGAGGAGATGTAGTTTAGTATGCTCCCTTTAAAGAGATGATGCCTTGAGGACCGGGCATCTTTAGCGTGAGGGATGCATAATGCGGTATTGCGTTAAAGCGAGCGAAAGCTCCGCGTCCCATTAGTGCTTGATAGCGACTTGAAAACGGGACTATGTGGAAGATAAGCTTTTCGCGACGAAAGTTATTGGCAGAGCCAAATATGACCACAAGCCGGAGAAAACCCATACAGTGGGTGTCCGGGCCTGGTGCTACTCCTTGAAAGGAGGTTTTACTGTGACGGATTCGTGCTGGGTTTATGCCCATGCGGTGAATTGTATCCTGATATATCAGATTTAGTCCGCTGCCACCGTCCATAAGGACGTTGGTAAACTGGAATCCGTCTATTATTGGATTAAGCATCAGGGCAGTCCGGCCTGCGTGTTTGATATTGCGAGAATAATCTAGCTGATAAAAAATGATTGGCTTTAGTGACCAGTGGCTAGACTCCTGAGGGATAGGCTTGAATGTGTGGGCCTTTATGGGTGCCTCATGCCTTGTTATGTGAAGTGAGTTCACTGTTTTGACTTCTTGCGGGAAGTTCTTTTGCTTCCTGGTGTTCTGCTTTTGGGGTTCGTCCTCTTCCTCACTTGGTGTGTCGAGCCCCTTGTGTTTGGCGTTAAGCCTTCCGGATTGTTTGAAAACCCAACAGTCTTTGTGGGTATGATTAGCAGGCTTTCCAGGAGTACTGTGTATCTGACATATCCTGTCCATGATTCTCTTTAGACTGGACGGATCTTCCCTATTATCCTGAGGGGGTGATTTTGTCTGATTTTGCCGTGAGCCTTTGAATCCGGCATTGACTGTCGTGCTCTTCGGACTTTTTCTTTTGATTCGGCGAAGGTCCTTGTATCGCCGTGGTTTCCTGTTTCCATCCCTGATTTCTGATGTACTTGGGTCGCTGGGGCTGCATCGTGCCAACCAGCTGTCCTCTCCTGCGCAAAAGCGGGTCATGAGGCTTGTGAGTGCGGCCATTGTTCTTGGCTTTTCCTGGCCGAGGTGTCTGGCGAGCCATTCGTCTCGGACATTGTGCCTGAAAGCCGCTAGGGCTTCGGCGTCCGGACAATCCACTATTTGATTCTTTTTAGTGAGGAATCTGTTCCAGAACTGCCGAGCTGATTCTCCGGATTGCTGAGTTATGTGACTGAGGTCGTCTGCGTCCGGGGGACGGACGTAGGTCCCTTGAAAATTTGCTCGGAAAGCGTCCTCGAGCTCTTCCCAACTTCTGATTGTGTTTTCGGGAAGGCTTTTAAGCCAGTGCCGGGCTGGCCCTTTAAGCTTAAGGGGTAAATATTTTATGGCGTGGAGATCATCTCCTCTAGCCATATGTATGTGGAGGATATAATCCTCGATCCAGACTCCCGGGTCTGTTGTTCCATCGTACGCCTCTATGTTAACGGGTTTAAATCCCTCTGGGAATTCATATTCCAGGACCTCATCGGTGAAACATAGAGGGTGTGCGGCACCCCTATATTTGGGTGTGCCGGATTCTGATGGTGGATTTTTTGCATTGCTTGCGAGAGCTTGCTTTCTTGGCCCGTAAATGGACCTGGCTGGGCCATGATGCGAGTCTTTGATTGTGTCGCACGCCGCATTGAGTGCGGCGCCGTTTGCCGTATTGTAGTGGCCGAGAGGTCGTTTATTCGACCGTGTAGCCTTTTTGTTTTTCGAGTTTGGGGGCTCTAGGGCCTCCTGGTCGAATTCGGGCAGTAGCTTTCTCTTCGGATAGCTTTTGGTGCGGCGGCTGCCGCCGTATTTCTCTGCGGTCTTGATTACTTTGCTCCATCTTGTTTTGAGTGCATCTTCCGCCGTATTTAGCTTTTGCTGCTGCTTCTTCAGGCTTCGTGCTGTGGCGACGAGCCTTTCTTGGAGATTCTTCTGCTCCATGATTTTATCCAGCGTGGTATCGTCCGGAGTTCTGTTATGACCGGGAGAGGACTGTTCGTCCTCTCTGCCCGTGTTACCCTGTTCGGACGGCTGTTGTGGGATGCGTTCGTCATCTGCCGGCTCGTCCTGCTCTATGGCTTGGTCTTGATCGAGGCGGGGCTTCGCTCGGCGTTTACGTCGCCGCTTTGAGTGCTTTTCGGAGGGTTTACCCTTCTTTTCGCCCCCTTCTTCCTCATTGTGAGTTTTTCCAGGTGTATCCACCATGAATACGTCATTAAGTGGGGTGGAGGTCCAGTGCCCTATGGGCGCTGGTTCCCGTTCGTCTCCGTCTTCGTCGTCCATACCGTCGAAGTCTTCGGAGGCGAAGTCGAGCATGTCGGTTAAATCGTCAACAGTGGCTATTAAGTGGGTGGTGGGTGGTCTTTGAATTTCTTCGTCGTCCGAATCCCAACCTCGCAGGCCACAGTTCGGCCTGGGCTCTCCTGAAAAAGAGAGATACTTGAGAGATTTCAGAATATCACCGAAAGGCGAATACTGAAAGATGTCCGCGGCGGTGAACTCCATTACCGGCGCCCAATCTGATTCGATTGGCAGGGGCGCGGGAGGTTCAGAGTTCGGAGAAGAGTCCGGCTCCTTGGAGTCATGTGCCATGCGGAGTGCGGGGCTTGCGTTTGGCTCAATGGCTTTTAAGATCGCAGCCCCCGAGGTGACGTCCAACCGTTCATCCTCAAAGAATGCAGCGGGCTCCGGATCGAGGATCGGGGCCGGAGCGTATGCGGCCTCCAGGACACTGTTGGAGGCAGAGCTATATCATGCCCCTCGAGATAGTGCGGCGCGCTTAGCTGTGGCTTGAATCCGTCGAAGATCAGGTCTCCGAGGGTATCTACCGTGTAGTTTAAGCTTCCCCACCTGGCTTGATGGCCAGGGGCGTGGCTTTCGATCTGCTCCAGATGGCCAAGCGAGTTGGCCCGCAGAGCGAAGCCGCCGAAGATGAAGATCTGTCCGGGGAGAAAAGTCTCACCCTGGACCTCATCGTTGTTGATGATCAAAGGAGCCATCGGGCCTAAAGGCGACGACACAGAGGAACTCTCAATGAAAGCACCAATGTCGGTGTCAAAACCGGCGGATCTCGGGTAGGGGGTCCCGATCTGTGCGTCAAGGTCGGATGGTAACAGGAGACAAGGGACACTTTATTTTACCCAGGTTCGGGCCCTCTCGATGGAGGTAAAACCCTACTCCTGCTAGATTAATATTGATGATATGGGTAGTACAAGAGTAGATCTACCACGAGATCAAGGAGGCTAAACCCTAGAAGCTAGCCTATGGGTATGATGATGGTTATGATGTGTTCGTCCTACAGACTACAACCCTCCGGTTTATATAGGCACCGGATAGGGTTAGGGTTACACAGAGTCGGTTACATTGGTAGGAGATCTTGAATATCCACACGCCTAGCTCGCCTTCCACGCCAAGGAAAGAACCTTCCGGACACGGGACGAAGTCTTCAATCTTGTAACTTCATAGTCCTGGAGTCCGGCTGAAGATGTAGTTCGGCTATCCGAACACCCCCTAATCCAGGACTCCCTCAGATGCCCTCTCCGGCGGAGCTCCAGAACAGGCTCCAAGATGGGTTCTCGTGGATACAGGAAGTTGCGGCGGTGGAATTAGGTTTTTGGCTCACGCTGGTCTAATGGGGGTACGTAGGTATATATAGGAGGAAGGAGCATGTCGGTGGAGCTCCGAGGGGCCCACGAGGCAGGGGGCACGCCCAGGGGGGCGCCCTCCACCCTCGTGACCTCCCTGGAAATTTCTTGGAGTAGGGTCCAAGTCTCCTGGATCACGTTTGGTGAGAAGATCACGTTCCCAAAGGTTTCATTCTGTTTGGACTCCGTTTGATATTCTGTTTCCTTGAAATACTGAAATAGGCAAAAAACAGCAATTCTGGGCTGGGCCTCCGGTTAATAGGTTAGTCCCAAAAAAAATATAAAAGTGGAAAATAAAGCCTAATATAGTCCAAAACAGTAGATAAAGTAGCATGGAGCAATCAAAAATTATAGATACGTTGGAGACGTATCACACATCTTCGGTCAATAACCAATAGCGGAACATGGATGCTCATATTGGTTCCTACATATTCTACGAAGATCTTTATTGGTTAAACGGCAATGACAACATACGTCGTTCCCTTTGTCATTGGTATGTTACTTGCCCGAGATTCAATCATCGGTATCCTCATACCTAGTTCAATCTCGTTACAGGCAAGTCTCTTTACTCGTTCTGTAATGCATCATCCCGCAACTAACTCATTAGCAAGGTTCGAAAAAGCGGTAGGCGTAAGCGAGGCAGTTGGCCTTCGCCTAGTGCCTAGGCGGTGCCTAAGCGGCCTTGGCGCGGCCTAGGCGATAATATAGTTTTTACTCGTCATGTATTTGTGATTATTATATGGGTGTTGATATTAGTTTAGCGCATATAAATAAGGAGAATTGTTTTTTTACACCCACCCATGGTGCACTCACACAGGAAAACATATCAAAACATTTCAAAAAATTCTGAAACTTTGTGGAAATGATCATCAACAAATGTTAGAGAGGCTTGCAAAATTTGGTGGTCAAATAATATTCGAGGAGCTATGTACAAAAATGACAAATTCAATGAAAATTAGTCAAAATGTAAGTGCATTGTTTGAGCAGATTTTATAATTTTGTCTTTTTTGTAGAGATCTTCTCGAATGTCATTTAACCATCAAACTTGCAAGCCCTCATAACATTTGTTGGTGATCATTCCCATAAAGTTGCAGCCACTACTTTTCCTATAAATAAATTAATTACCATCTACTGCCATTGGAATATAACCCGTTTGGCATATCAGTGCAGTATGTGGCATGATTTCTTTCTTGGGTAGGCAATTCCTTGCTTGCCCTGCCTAGACCTCCATTTATGCCCTAGGCGAGGCGTTTGACCATTGCCTAGTGCCTAGGCGTGCCTAAGCGCCTCCTAGGCACTGCCTTTTCTAACAGAGCTCATTAGTCATATTGCTTGCAAGGCTTATCATGATGTGCATTACCGAGAGGGCCCAGAGATACCTCTCCGATACTTGGAGTGGAAAATCCTAATCTCAATCTATGCCAACCCAACAAACACCTTCGGAGACACCTGTAGAGCATCTTTATAATCACCCAATTATGTTGTGATGTTTGATAGCACACAAGGTGTTCCTTCGGTATTCGGGAGTTGCATAATCTCATAGTCAAAGGAATATGTATAAGTCATGAAGAAAGCAATAGCAATAAAACTGAATGATCACCATGCTAAGCTAACGGATGGGTCTTGTCCATCACATCATTCTCCTAATGATGTGATCCCGTTCATCAAACGACAACACATGTCTATGGTCAGGAAACTTAACCATCTTTCATTAACGAGCTAGTCAAGTAGAGGCATACTAGGGACACTTTGTTTTGTCTATGTATTCACACATGTATCAAGTTTCCGGTTAATAAAGTTCTAGCATGAATAATAAACATTTATCATGATATAAGGAAATATAAACAACATCTTTATTATTGCCTCTAGGGCATATTTCCTTCATTAATATCTCAATGCTACCCTAGCGCTACTGAACATTAAGCGTGCGACCCTATGGGTTCGGGAACATGCAGACATGACCAAGACACCTCTCCGGTCAATAATCAATAGCGGGACCTGGATGTCCATATTGACTCCCACATATTCAGTGAAGATCTTTATTGGTTGAACCATGATGTCAAGGATTCAGATAATCCCGTATATAATTCCCTTTGCCCATCGATATGTTACTTGCCCGAGATTCGATCGTCAGTATCTTCGTGCCGAGTTCAATCTCGTTCCCGGCAAGTCTCTTTACTCGTTCCGTAATACAAGATCTCATGAATAAACTCATTAGTCACATGAAGCTTATTGTGATGTTGTACTACCGAGAGGGCCTAAAGCTATCTCTCCATCATACAGAGTGACAAATCCCAGTCTTGATCCATGCAACCCAATATACACCTTTGGAGATACCTATAGAGCACCTTTATGATCACCCAGTTACAAAGTGATGTTTGATAGCACACAAATATTCCTATGTATCCAGGAGTGACATGATCTCGTGGTCTAAGGAACAGATACTTGACATGAAGAAAGTTGTAGCAATTAACTAGGTGAAACAATCTGATGCTAAGCCTATGGTTGGGTCTGTCCATCACATCAATCTCCTAATGATGTGATCCCGTTATCAAATGACAACTCATGTTTATGGTTAGGAAACCTTGACCATCTTTGATCAACGAGCTAGTCAAGTAGAGGCATACTAGGGACATACTATTTTTTATTTAAGTTTCCGATCAATACAATTCTAGCATGAATAATAAGCATTTATCATGAACAAGGAAATATGATAATAACCAGTTTATTATTGCCTCTAGGGCATATTTCCAAAAGTGGGATCTTTACATTGTGAGAACTTGACTTGCATATTCCCATGATGAGCTTCCTCAAATGCATGAGGATGTGGGGAAGCAAGTTGGATGCACACCCACTTAGTTGCATTAGGAGAGCTTTCATACACTTATAGCTCTAGTGCATCTATTGCATGGCAATCCCTACTCCTCACATTAATATCGATTGTAAGGCCTCTCCATTGCCTAATGATCAAGCTACATTGATGTGAGACTTTCTCAAACTTTTATCTTCTTATAAAAGCCCTATCATTATTCTATTTGCCATCCAAAGTGCTAAGATCAAGGCTTGTGAATTGAGCGTTAAGCGAAGTGCTAAGTAGTTGAAAATGCTTGTGAATCGGTTACTTGACCGAAGCTCTAGGTTAGTTATGATAAGATGTTTGAATATGATAAAGCCCTGAGTGATTCGGGACATGGATATGACATATGAGTATTAATTGGTATTACATGAAAGCATTGATTCATGGAAAGAAATAGTAATTTTGTTTACACATTTTGATGCTACCTGCTTGTTTTCAATTACAGAATATTTCTTTGAATCACTTTTGTCTTGAGATCACACCATTGTTATATCATTTTATCAAGATTTTGTTGGGTAGCATTCAACATCAAAAATTATGTTTGTTTATCATTTGACCTACTTGAGGCCGACCATGAATTAAGCTTGGGGATGCTGATACGTCTCAAACATATCTATAATTTTTGATTGTTTCACGCTATTATATTATCACTTTTGTATATTTTTTATAGCAATTTATATTATTTTTATTGACTAACCTATTAATTTAGTGCCTAGTGCCACTTCCTGTTTTCTGCTTGTTTTTGGTTTCATGGGAAATCAATATCATCGAAGGTCAATATACGTTCACGATTTAACATGATTATTTTGGGCAACTAGAAACACAAGAAGCTTCAGGAGAGATGGACATGAGCAACCGGCCATCAGCTTCTACCTCCTCGGCCAGTGGCCGAGAAGTGTTTCCTACTCCTAGCCCAAGTACTCGGGCAAGGATTTGCGGAAAACAAGGCAATCTAGCCATGAGGTTGAGAAAATGAAAGTTTAAGCAGAGAGGTATGTTATTTACTTTTTAACGTAAGAAACATCTTTTGAAAAAAGTAGTTCCTCTGTCAGTTCCTTTTCTCAGGTTATCATGATGATGTAATTCAACATCAGGTCTATAGATAAAAAAATTGGAAGGTTAGTTCGGGGGAAAGTCTTGTAATATTGGCTTTATGAAGCCGAAAGTTTCACTTCCGTCATTGTCGACCAATGCAATTATCTTCTTAAGATTGCTAGGTTTCGGCTTCACCCATCTAAGGTACTAACCCGGATGACCCGGAAGTAACAATCGCAGACGTGCTCCCTTTAACCCTTAGCCAAAATAATCGGGAACGTAAGGGGTAAGGACAGGAGCCGGGCAACCTAGCTTGGCTAGATCTTAAGTCAAATTGATGCATGTTATGGCTTTAGAACGATGGTAATGGAAGGTAGCACACATATAATGAATATGGATGCATAAAAATATGGGCTTTTAATGGAAGTCCCCAAGGCAGTATGTCAAACACTTTAACCATCCCCGAAGTAATTTGACATACCTTGACTTTACCGAGCACTACCTGAAATTTTTTAAATCTACATCTAGAGATATTGAAAATCTAAAAAGACTTCTGTTATAACCGCAAAAATGTCAGAGCTGCGCATCATTCCATGGGTTCAGCTCCAACCGATTGTCCTTGGGATCTCGGATGCGATATGACCCTCCGATGAGTACTTGGTCAATTATAAATGGTCCCTCCCATTTGACTGATAATTTATGCTTCTGCTTCTCTGGATGATGCCGTAGGACTAAGTCCTCTATGTTCAATGCTTTTGCTTAG
The DNA here is from genome assembly GCA_032464435.1 of Aegilops umbellulata. Lineage (NCBI taxonomy): Eukaryota > Viridiplantae > Streptophyta > Magnoliopsida > Poales > Poaceae > Aegilops > Aegilops umbellulata. The sequence goes on from CP136056.1 coordinate 244,781,301, forward strand.
ACCTCCCGACTCTGATAGTGTCTTGCCTGCTGCTGGTAAAAAGTAGAACATGCTCGAGCTAGATCATGCTCCTCGTCAAAGACGTCTAGGTCATCTTGTCTATCGAGATCGACCTCCCGCTATTTATACATGCGTACTCGAGGTTCATCATGAATGAGATCGCTAGGAATAATGCCCTCAGCCCATAGACCCTAAAGAAATGTGTGTAGCCCGTGGATCAATTGGGCATGGTGCGCAAGCCCCATAGTACAGAATCGAGTTCCTCTACCCATTGACAGTCGACCTCTTTTAAAGAGCGAATCGGCCGTGGCTTGACTACTTGATGCCACTTAATATTAGACCATTGGCTAGTTCGACCTATCCATTAGACTATGGGTGGTATACCGAGGTGTAATCAAGCATAATTACCATCTTTGCACACCGTGCCTTTACTTCTTTGGTAGTAAAGTTGGACCTTTATCCGTTATGATATTGTGGGGGACACCATAATGGTGAACCACGCTGGAGATAAAATCAATTACCGGCCCCACTTTGTCCAAGGTCACTGGTTTTGCCTCGATCCATTTTGTAAACTTGTCCAGCATAATGAGTAGACACTTATTTTTCTTGGTCCCCCCTCTAAGTTGGTCGACCATGTCAAGCCCCCAAACCACGGATGGCTAGGTAATCGGAATGGCCCGAAGGGCTGTAGGAGGCATGTGACTTTGATTATCAAAAACCTGACATCCGATACATTTCTGGACCAGCGTTTTCGCGTCTCCTCTGGTCGTTGGCTAGTAGATCCCGGCTTGAAAAGCCTTACTGACCAGGGCCCAAGCTGCGGCGTGATGGCCGCTTATGCCGGAATGAATTTCCAAAAGGAGCTTCTTGCCTTCCTCCTCGAATATAAACCTTTGGAGTACACCCATGATGCTTTTGTTATATAATTCACCTTCATATACCTGATAAGCTCTGGATCTTTGGATGATCCATCACTCATTGGTTTGGTCCTCGGGCAGCTCATTGCGGAGTAAGTATGTGAGGATTGGTTCGATCCATGGCGCAATTATTGCCATGATCTCTTGAGACGAGGTCATCTCTTTGACAACCATGCCCCCAATTATCCCCTCGTCCTGTTCAATGGTTGGAGGGATGACCTCTTCGAAGTCTTTTGGTGTGACTACCTTGTCCCCTTCTTGCCAAGCTACAGACGATTTAAATAGGCGTTCTAGGATAGTATTTTCGAGAACAAGGTCGCGTTTAGTGCCCATTCTGGCAAGGATATCGGCATCTTGATTGTTCTCTCTTGGGATATGGTGGAATTCTAACCCCTCGAATCGGGCTGGTATTGTTAAGACAACATTTTGGTACGCTATCATGTTCGGATCCTTTGCGTCAAACTTGTTGTTAACTTGAGAGATAGCGAGATTAGAATCTCCTCGGACCTCGAGACACTGGATCCCCATAGAAACGACTATCCGAAGTCCATGTAGTAAAACCTCATATTCGGCTGCATTGTTAGAGTCGGTGTACATAATTTGCAGTATACACCGTATGTTATTTCCAATTGGTTATATTAGAATCACTCCAACCCCTAAATTAGCAAGTATTTTGGAGTCGTCAATACATTGTCCAATAGGTATGTGTACAATGCTCTCTAGGGAGCTCGAACTCTGTCCATTTTTCCCTAAAATTTGTTAACACTTGATATTTAATGGCTCAACATGGCCGGTATGTGATTTCAAAAGGCAGGAGCTCAACTGCCCACTTAGCAACTCTTCCAGTGGCATCCCGGTTATTGATTATATCATTATGGGGTACCTCAGGTGCCACTGTGATCGAGCATTCTTGAAAATAAAGTCGTAGTTTCCGAGATGCCATAAAGAGTGCATAAGCTATCTTCTGGTAATGACGATACCTAGTTTTACACGGGGTAAGTACCTCGAAAATGTAGTAGACGAGCCGTTGAACCTGGGACTTATGGCATTCGATGTCACGCTCAACTACAAGTACTGCACTGACTACTTGGTTTGTGGCCGAGATGTATAGAAACATTGGCTCACCTACCCTAGGTGCTGCCATATAGGGTTAGTGGCGAGGAGCGTTTTTTAATCTCCTCCAATGCAACACCTGCCTCGCTAGTCCATTGGAAATTTTTGATTAGTTCAGCGATCTGTTGAGGGGCAAGGCCTTTTCTCCGAGACGAGAAATGAAACATCTCAAAGCAGTCATGCAACCTGTCAGTCTTTGTACATGCTTAAGTTCTGTAGGAACCTCCAACTGTCCAAGGGCTCATATTTTATCAGGATTGGCCTCTATTCCTTGATGGGAAATAATGAAGTCGAGCAACTTGCCAGTTGGTACTCCAAAGACACACTTCTCTGGGTTGAGCTTTATGTTATATGGTCGGAGGTTAGTGAATGTTTCTCAGAGGTTGTCGACTAACTGGTTGGCGTTTTTAGTTTTGACAACCAAGTCATGTACATATGCTTCAATTGTTTACCGATCTGCTGTTCTAGGCGTGTTTGTATCATGCGCTGGTATGTCGCACCCGCATTTTTCAATCCAGAAGGCATTATGTTAAAATGGAATGACCCGTAAGGGGTTATGAAAGTTGTAGCTGCTTAATCAGACCCCTTCATTTTTATTTGATGGTACATCGAGTAGGCGTTGAGGAAACATAATGAATCATGTCCTCTTGTGGCGTCCATGATCTAGTCAATGCGTGTAAGGGGAAGGGATTCTTTGGGCAAGCTTTGTCAACATCCTTGAAATTGACACAAAGGCACCATGATTTATCCTTTTTGGGCACCACGACCAGATTGGCCAACCAATCGAGGTGTTTGATAACTCAGATGAATCTGGCCTATAATAACTTGGCCAGTTCCTCCCCCATAGCCCGCCTCTTGGGCTCATTAGAACCGGTGGAGCGTCTGTTTAATAGGTTTAACGCCATATATTATGTTCAGGCTATGCTCGAAAAGGTGTCTTGGGATTCCTAGCATGTCCAAGGGGTGCCAGCCAAAGATATCCCAATTTTCCCAAGGAAAGTGCACAATGCTTCATCCACCATTGGATCCAGCTATGCGCCGATAGACGCTATCTTATTGGCATTTGTTGGATGCACTTGAAATTTGACTATTTTGTCGGCTGGTTTAAATGACGTAGATTTGGATCTTTTTTCGATGATGACATCGTCTCTATCAACAGTTGCGTGCATTGTCATCAACTCCTCGGCCGCAAAGGCCTCTGCTAAGAATTCTAGTGTGAGAGACACCATTTTTATTCTTGGCTCTAAGTGCTCTATCAGGGTTGCCTGCTATAGTAATCATGCCATTGGGTCCCGACATCTTGAGTTTCATGTAGCCATAGTGTGGAATGGTGTGGAACCTTGTGAATGCTTCACGACCCATCAGATCATGGTAACCACTTCAGAAGGGTACAATGTGGAAGGTCTACTCCTCGGACCGCTACATCAAGGGTGTTTTTTCTGCTACACCGTGCCTCTCTTCCTGGGATGATCCCTTTAAATGTGGTATAACTGGGTTCGATGTGCGATTTATCAAATTGCATCTTTTGCAGAGTGTCCTTATATATGAGATTTAAACTATTGCTACTGTCCATTAAAACTTTTTGCAGCCGGTATCCATCTACTATAGGGTCGAGGACTAAGGTTGTCGTCCCTCGGCTCGGGCTGGTCTTTGGTTGATCCTGTTTCCCGAAGATGATCATCATGTCCGACCATTTATCCGATGTTGCCACGTGATGAACGTGGCTTAACTCCCGAAGGGATCTCTTTCATTGTTTCCATTATGGATGAGTTTCGTAGATCATCAAGATCTCACACTCATCAGATGATGTTGTTAGGTTCTTATTATGTGTTTCAGTGCTGTTGAGGAGGTCTTCCCTTCCCTTTGCCACATGTTTAACCACCCAGCAAGATCGAAGGCTACGAGTCGGGTGTGCGTTCAACAAAACAGAGTTGATTGGGCATGGTTGATCCAGCAGTGCGTCGAGGGCGGTTTTGGATCCTATTACAAGCCTATTTCTTTTGCAAGATGGCTCTTCTGCTTTAGAGCACCGAGAGTGCTCTTTCAGGCGTGCATGCTTATCGTGGTTCGCTGCCTCAACATATATTGAATCCTTCTACTCTTTTTGAGCCAACCAGCCGTCTTCCATGACACAGATTCTTGATACCAAGTCCGATAGTTTGGAAAACTTTTGAACTCATCGGTAGGCGAGGGCAAGATGCCCTCATCTTGGCAATCATGTCAAAAAGCTATTGAGACTTCTAAGTCACAATAATCTGGTATTTTGTTCTTGAAGAACAAGAATTTCATCTAGAATTGTCGAACTGTCTTGTGTGGTTTTTGTTTTATGTAGATTAGGTTCAAGACATCGGGTGGCCCTGAGTTACTTGGGCAATACTCGATATGGGGGGTGGGTGGGATCAAAATTTTGACCCTAACCTGTCGTGGTTTTGTCATGACAGATGCCCTTGTGAAAGGACTTAGGTGAGAGGCCATGGCTACGGTGATTAGCTTAAAGGGGTTGAATGGAGCGAGAGACACGAGTTTACCCAGGTTCGGCCCCTCATGATCGAGGTAAAAGCCTATGTCCTTCTTTGAGTTGTATTGGTTGAGCATCGATTACAAGGGAGAGGAATCGCTTAACCTAGCTATCGATCGATTGTAACTTGAGTTTAACCTGCCGTAGGGTCTCACCTTTATATACACAGGTCGAGGCCTTGGGCACAAGAGTCCAGGTTGGGTCATACTCCGTGACCGACCTGGTTCTAAGTCGCATTGCCTTGCTAAGCAAGTCGCCGTCAGGCAACTTACACCTCCGGGTCGCACACCATCTCTGGGTCTTGGGCATTCAGTCGGCCCGCCTCGTAAGCCGCCTCCAGGCTCTCAGGTCTTGGCTTCTTAGGCCTACTTAGGCTTCATTACTGAGTCGCCAACAGTGTAACCCATCCCCTCCTGGGCGGGTCACACCATGGGGTTATATCCCCAATATTAGGCCCCAGATTGATTTGAACCTATTCATGTCAATCTTCGCTCTCCGGTTGGCGAGTCTTATTTGGTTCTTCTAAAATTTCAATCTTGAATAGATCTTCATGAACAGCCACACAAAAAGATGATGTCATCTTCATAAATTCAGAACCTCATGACATCACAACGGATCTTTGCATTAATCAACCATTCCAAAAATTGAGGCGCCCCTTCTGTTGTGATAATTATGACGTCTCCTCGACCTTCGGGCCTGTCGTTTTCACTGTTGTAAGTGCATCTAGTGCCCCTTAGTGATTTTGGTGTATTGAAGACTTATAGGTTAAGGATCTAATGTGTTTATAAGTGTACACAGGTCTATAAGTCTATGAGGAGTTTGATATTTACAGAGAAAGTCGACCCCTAAAAATTAAGTTCTTCGACTGAAGACTTTGGTATTCTGAAGACTTTCTGAAGACTTTGAAAGTGAAGAAATTGGTGTGACCTTGAAGACTTGGTTATCATTCAAGGAACATGAAGCGTGAAGACTTTTGTTTTTGTAGTTTCATTTTCTCTTTCTTGAGTCATAGGAAACACCGTACTGTTAAAGGGGGTCGAGGAAATACTAAGGAGAAAATTTCCAAGTGATGCTCAACTCAAATCCTACACCTACCAATCCCTTCGAGTGAAGCCATTGGAAATCTCATACAGTTCAGTCAATTTCTTCAGTGACACAGACGCAGTTCTTCTGGTCACTGAGGACTTTGCTCTAACTAAGGAGTTAGGAATTCGCCAGTGCGAATTGCCTACACATTGAGGAACATGATAGCCCTGAGGAATTTGTACCTCAAATTTCCGACCATTGCTGTGCTGCGCGCCAGCTGTCCCAAAATATCTTATCCACCTAACGATCATATCATTGAAGGGCATTTATGTCTTATCATGTCGGGCTGCTCCCTAGGCTATAAATAGCCGCCCCCCTACAACCACTAGCTGATTGGCTACTCCGCGAGAAACTGACACTTGTCATTTGAGAGCAACCCATCCTCCGAGGACTTTGAGTGAAAATCATCAAGTGAGGAAAATCCAAAAACCCAAACCCAAACACCTACAAACCCAAGGTGATTGAGCATCACTGAAGAGATTGATCCTGCGTGGATCCGACGCTTGTTACCTTTGAAGACTGTGCTTCTTCTAGAAGGTTAGGCGTCATGGTCTAGAGCATCCAAGAGGAATTTTGGATCGCCGAGTGACCGAGTTTGTTATGGTTCGGAAGTCACCTGAAGACTTACCACGAGTGATTGGACGAGGACTGTGTGTCCTTAGTTCAAGGAGAATACGGTGAGGAATGGGTGTCCCGAGCTGCGTGCTCAGACTGGGTGTCCGGGACTGTGTGTCCTCGAGTTTAAATACTCAGCCGCTCCAACCAGATGTACAACTAAGATAGCAGTTGGAACTAGTCTACCAAATCATTGTCTTCACCAAGCTTACTGGTTCCATTTCCTCAACTCTTTCATTTCCTCAGTATTGTGCTGGTTGTTTATCATATCTGTGTTTGAAGACTTTGACTGAAGACTTTCTCAATTTCCTCAGTTCAAATTCTTCAGTCAGTTTGTCTTCATCTTGTGTTATCCTGTGATTACGCTTTCTTTACTCTGTGTTTGTCTTCATTTCATCATGATGACTATGCTTGTATTCTGTTATTTTTTCATCTGAGTACTTATTCCGCTGCTAGTAGTTCTTCGCTAAGGAATTTCCTCACTAGCAAATTCCTCAGTGAAGAATTTCATAAAAATCGCCTATTCACCCCCCTCTAGTCGATATAACGCACTTTCAATTGGTATCAGAGCAAGGTACTCCCTTGTTCTGTGTGATTTTCGTTTAACCGCCTGGAGTTTTAGTTATGTCGACCGCAGGTATGATCAAGGTCTCTACAGGGTGTCCTACCTTTGATGGGACGGACTACCCCTACTGGAAGAACAAGATGCGCATGCATCTTGAGGAAATTGATAACGATCTCTAGTACGTTGTGAAAAATGGTGTTCCCTCCGTCTCACCCTCACTGAACGCTACTGACGTGAAGAGATTCAAGCAACTCGATTCCCAAGCGAAGAATATCATATGTGGCCATCTGAGTAAAGGACAGTATGGTAGAGTGAGTGCTTTGGAAACTGCTAAGCTTATCTGGGATAGGCTGTCCAAAGTCAATGAAGGAGTTTCAACTCAGCGTGACTCTCGAGTTGATGTTCTTCGCAATCTCTTCAACCGCTTCAAAAGACTCGACAATGAAAATGTTCAGCAAACCTTCGATCGCCTCACTGACATCTCAAATGAGCTTCAAGCACTTGGTGCCACTAACATCACCGACCATGAGGTGGTGAAGAAATTGCTGAGGTTGCTTGATTCCTCATTTGATACTCTGGCACTGATGATACAAGAGCGTGCTGATTACAAGTCACTTGACCCCGCTGATATCCTCGAGAGAGCACCTACCTTGTGTGTTAGATGAACCATCACCAGAGGATTCTATCAAGCACAAGGCTACTGAAGATGTCATTCCTACTGAAGAATCTGCTGAAGAATTCATTCTAGAACGTGAGGAACGTCGAGCTGATGCACTTGAAGAAAATGCCGAGGAAATTGATGCTGAAGAAAGTGCTGATCAAATTCCTCAACGACAACCAGCTCATCCTCGCGTTGCAAAAGAAGTGCAAGTGGAGAAGATCATCGATGACATTAGAGCACCAGGTCCTCTCACACGCTCAAAAGCTTCACACCTATCTAACTTTTGTGGGCATTTTGCTTTTGTCTCTATCACAGAGCCCACTAAGGTAGATGAAGCATTTTTGGAGCCTGAGTGGATTCAGGCCATGCAAGAAGAATTACATCAGTTCAAGCTCAACAACGTCTGGGAACTGGTCAATCGTCCCGATCCTCGCAAGCACAACATCATTGGCACAAAGTGGATCTACCGCAACAAGCAAGATGAAAATGGTGTTGTGGTGAGGAATAAGGCACGACTAGTAGCTCAAGGCTACACACAGTTTGAAGGAGTTGATTGAAAATTTTGCACCTGTTGCTAGACTTGAGGCTATTCGCATATTGCTTGCTTATGCTAACCATTATGATATCATCTTATATCAAATGGATGTGAAAAGTGCATTCCTCAATGGTAAGCTTGAGGAAGAAGTAGATGTTGCTCAACCCCCAGGTTTTGAAGATCCAAAGCATACTGACAAAGTCTTCAGACTTAACAAGGCCCTCTATGGCCTCAAGCAGGCCCCACGGGCGTGGTATGATACACTAAAGGAATTCTTCATGAAGAAAGGCTTCACACCCGGTTCACTCGATCCTACTCTCTTTACTAAGTCTTATGATGGTGAACTATTTGTGTGCCAAATATATGTTGATGATATTATCTTTGGCTGTACTGACCAACGTTATAGTGATGAATTTGCCTATATGATGAGTGAAGAATATCAAAAGTCTATGATGGGAGAGTTGAAATTCTTCTTAGGTCTTCAAATTCGTCAACAGCGCAATGGCATATTCATATCTCAGGAGAAATACCTCAAGGATGTCCTGAAGAAATTCGGCATGCAAGATTGCAAAGGCATCAAAATTCCTATGCCCACAAATGGTCAACTATGCACTGATAAAAATGGTATTGACTTCGATCATAAGGTATACCGCTCCATGATTGGCTCTTTATTGTACTTATGTGCATCTAGGCCAAATATAATGCTTAGTGTTTGCATGTGTGCCCGATTTCAAGCTGCACCGAAGGAATCACACCATAAGGCTGTGAAGCATATTCTTCGATATCTAGCTCACACACCAACACTAGGATTATGGTATCCCAAGGGCTCGGATTTTGATCTCATTGGATATTCTGACTCTGACTATGCTGGTGGCCGTGTGGACCGCAAGTCAACATCTGGTACTTGTCATTTCCTCGGACAATCCTTGGTTTGTTGGTCCTCGAAGAAACAGAACTGCGTATCACTGTCTACTGCTGAAGCTGAGTACACTGCTGCTGGTTCTTGCTGTGCTCAACTGCTATGGATGAAGCAAACACTCAAGGACTATGGCGTCAACGTGAAGAATGTGCCTCTCCTCTGTGACAATGAGAGTGCCATCAAGATTGCTCACAACCCAGTTCAGCACTCGAGGACAAAGCACATTCAGATTCGTCACCATTTTCTTCGTGACCATGTGTTGAAGGGTGACATTTCTATTGAGCATGTGAAGACTGAAGAACAGCTAGCCGATATCTTCACTAAGCCCTTGGATGAGAAGAGATTTAGCAAGTTGCGGTGTGAGCTAAATATCTTAGAGTTTTCGAATGTACTCTGAAAAGGCACTCATCCTAACACTTATGCAAAATTGATGACTTAGATGTACAACACATGAAGAAACGTTTTTCTTCAATCAATGAAGAATAACACTCTAAGTATGAAGAAATTAATGAAGAATTTGATTCTCAGAACCCTACGACAATTGTACGCGGTGTCTGAAATCATCATTCTTATACGGTGGGTCACGCCACCTAAAAAGTTGAAAATCTTCAATTTGAATTTTTCCTCAGTTTTGAAATTCCTCAGTTGTTCAAATTCTTCAACTTGCAAAATCTTCACTTGTGCCGTCGTTTTTATTCATTGGCTATATATATATATATATATATATATATATATATATATATATATATATATATATATATATATGAGTTTATGTCCTCTACAGCATTCACTTATAGCTATTTCTTCAAGTTGGTTTTTCTGCTAAGTGAATGTGATCGGACCCTTCCCCCTCTATGCTATACTCAATCCAATCTGTTCACAAATTCTTCATGTGCGTTCTATTTGAAACTCGTTCAAAATCTTCACTGTGTCCTTGTCAGCTGAAGAAATTGCGAACGGAACTTTAAAACTAATCTTATCCAAATTTTCGGTTTTGCCGCTCAAACCGTTCCGCATCCCATGATGCATTACTCTATTCACCCATGATCCAACACGATCTCCACTTCACAGTATGTGGGTGACACATGTCGTGCGAAGGAGAAGGGTCAGGGGCACGTTCGTCCCAAATCTTCGGGCGAACAGTTTTTCACTGCTACTATAAATACCCCCTCACCCCTTCCTCACTTATTTTACTCCGCTCGAACTCTCTCTCCCGCTCGAGCTTCTCAAACCCTAGCACCGCCGCTACTCCATCGTCGCCGGTGAGGAAGAGCTTCACTGCCTCGACCTCATCGTTGTCGTACTCGTGCCGAAGGCGGAAATCTTCACCTCCGCCGCCGCCATAGACGTCTTCCTCCATCGAGTTAGGGCGTGGAAGATCTAAATCGACGAACTTCACTGTTTCACCTCTTTGTTCGTCGTGTTCTTCATTCAGGGTAATTAAAAGTTATTTTTACTGCCCTCTTTGATTTGAAGTTTTTCTTCAAAATTTTCAAAGGTGTTTTATTCTTCAAATCTTCACACACAAAACACCTCACATGTCATCTGTTCTTGATTCATTTCCCTAAGCATCACTCTCTTCAAGATTCCTCAATTGTGCGGATCTTCGATCTATACAACTCTGGAACCTAAGATATAGCGCGCTTAGTGAAATTCTTCAAGACACATCTGGTCAAATTCCTCAAACTTGTTCCTTTTGAAAAACCCTCTGAGAACGCATATGACCTCTCCAAATTCCTCGCAACTATACTCTGTTCACAGGTACACATGTCCGCTGCTGAATCACTAGGTTCTCATCAACTTAACTCATTTGCAGCGTTCCTTGAAGAAAAGTTGCACACTTCTTCAGAGAATTCGATTGTTCAAATTCCTCAACTGAAGAAAATGGCTGACGGTAAAAGACCACAGAAAGGAGGAAAGAAGCCTGAGGTTATGACTGCGTTTGAAATCCCTGAGGACATCTATGCTGGGTACTGCACACCTCCCGCGGAAGGTAAAAATCAGAGGAAGGTGCGCATTCAGAAGATTGAACGGAGATGGGCACGCGAATGGAGGGAATACAGATATGTAACCCCAAAGTATATGAAGAAATTCGCTCTCAACCCTCCATGCCCAAGAGCCCCATTGGCACCTGGCCAAGTGGCTGATCCCACTAGCGTCAAATCCGGTGAGGACTTTCCTGAAGAATGGGCCAAGCGCCAAGCCAAGTTGGCCAAGCAAGCCAAAGAAGCAGTGAGGAAATTAAATGAAGATTCTGCTGTTGCTGCTGCCACTGAGGCCTCTGTCAAGCCGAGGAAATCAATGGCAAAGAAGCCCGCTCGAAAGCCAAGTGCTTCACCCTCAGCTGCGCCCTCACGGCCAGAAACTTCAAAATCTTCAAGGCAAATTCCTCAAGCTGCCCCTGCTCCTCCGAAATCCTCAGCACCTCCTCCAAAGTCCTCAGCTGTTCCGACTAAGTCCTCAGCACCTGTGCACCTGGCCTCGTGCCAAAGGACTGTAGGCATCTCTATTGCCTCTGGTGTCTCAGCAAGTTCCTCAGCTGCGCCAAATTCTTCATCTGGCCCAACTCTGCTGAAGACTAAAGCAACTGCTGGACGAGGTCCTCGGCCAAGTCCTAAGAAGAAACAGGTCGCTTTCCAAGAGCCACCTGAAGATGATGAGGCTGATGATGATGAACTTGCAGAAATCATCAGAGACCGACAAGTTAGGGCCGCTAGAGCCAAAGGCACACCTGTGCCACTGCTGCTGGATCCAAGGGCGATACTCGATTATATTGATCTCTGGCATAAGGATCCAAATACGCCTATGCCTGACTTCAAGTTGACACCTGGCCAAAGTCACATGCTGACTCATTTCATCCAAGAGGAGAAATGGAAATATGATAGGGCCAGAGAGATCAAAAAATCACAGTACAGAAAAGAGAAACTGCTGAAGAAAAATGTTGTGAAGATGACCACTAAAGAACTTGTGAAGATGCAGGCTGACATCAAAGCCCTCAGTGACAAATTTGACTCATACTATGCTGATTGGAAGGGAGCCAAAGTCAGGTTTGTGAAACTGACTGAAAATTTCACCAATGTTGCAGCCCCATCACAACAAGAAGTTCCTCAAGCTGAAGCTTCTGCTCAGCCAACTGAAGAACATGCCAGTACCGCTGATGATTTTCATGCTGCTGAAGAAAATGCTAGTTCCAGGGCTGATGACTCCATTCTAGCTGCTGAAGAAACTGCCAGGGCATCCACTAGTGGTGCGCCTAAAGAAACTGAAGAAGTCAGGGCAACTGCATCAGTTGCGCCTGAGGAAATTCACACAGATTCCTCAGCTCCACCTACGCCTACACCAACTCCTATCCTTCCATCTGCATCAGATGTGAAGAAGACCAAGGCTACAGAGAGAGCTGCAGTGAAGAAAAGGAAAGCATCAAGTGCTTCAGAATCTTCAGCTCCAAAGAAGATGAAGCCTATGACCAGCTCATATGAAAATCCGATCGATGCTGTTCCGATTTCCACCACGCCATCAAAGGACCTTGTTCCATTTGATGAAGAATATGTGATCCCAAGCGGATCTGATGAAGAAACTCAATTAGCTGCTTCGTCAGAGCATATTGATGAAGAAATTGAAGTGGATGCAATCCCTTCAACCCCAGTGGTGTCATCACCAATGCCTTAGTTTACTGCTGAAGAGGCTGGTGTTGAAGAAATTGATGATGAAGATGTGGACATTGGAAGCACAACTCCAGTGATGAATGACGACTTTTGGGAAAGTCAGCATCCCAATTCTCCACTCTTCACCCCACTGCAGCAAATCCCTCACTCCCCTGCACCAATAGTTCAATTGGGCTCTGAAGAAAATCATCCCACCTCATCTGTCCGTGAAGAAATTCCAGCCACTAGTGCTGAAGAAACTGCTGCTGCTGAAAATGTGACTACACCTGAGGAGGAACCAGAAATTCCTCAGCCTGAAGAACCTGAGCTCGCGATTCCTGAGGTAGTGATGCAACTCACTGACACTCCTCTGCCAAAGCCAAAGGATCCGTTCTCAAGGAAGCAAAAGTTCAAGGCTGAAGACTTCTTTGGTGAGCATGTATTCTTCACAGAGTACAACCCCTATGACTCTGCTCGCATAAGGAAGAGGCGTTTCTGGACTGCCATTCAAGCCAACTTCTATTCCTCTGTGCTATTCAACAAAGACAAAGTCTTCGACCATGCACACATTCCTCATATAGACATGGAGTCTTTGCCGTGCTTCACGCCAGTCCTCAGTGTTCTCTATGATGCTGGGCTGCTCACTTTCTGCACTGACATCTATGATTGGAATGAAGAACTCATTCTTCAGTTCTACGCAACGCTGCACATCACCGGCAACTCTGAAGATGTGAATTCATGGGTTCTGGGCTAGATGACGGAGAACACTCATTACAAGGCACCAGCGTCTGAATTGCTTCGTGTCCTTCCTCTAAGTCCTCCCCTTGAAGATGCACATTGTGTTTACAACGAACCTGAACTCTCAAATCACTATATGCAAGTGCTGATGAAGCCTTTGAAGCCAGGGCAGACCCCTCGAACCAAATTCCTCATCAAGGAATTGTTGTATGTGCCTCGGACTGTCTATCGCATTCTGTCGAAGACAATGAGTCCTATCAAAGGCCACGACTCTAATGATGAAGAAGTCGTGGGTATCATGAAGAATATGCTTTTCAACATCATTCATGGCGTTCCCGTCAACTTCCATGATTTCTTCATGAGGACTCTGGCAAATATTGCTATGTCACCATTTGAGCTGAAGCCTTATGCGCCATGGATTATGAGATTCATCAGGACAAGGTCTTCACTCAATTAAAAAGCTGATACTCTGAACCACTGCAGCTACTTGCCTCCTATTAAAGTCCTCAAAAGGACATTTTCCTCAGCTAAAGAAAAGGGCAAGGCGACTGCTGTGATAGATGAAGGCACTCGTCCATTGGATGGTCAATTTCGCAAGGCTGCATCCTACTCCACCAATGATGACTCTGCCACACATGACTCTGCCGCCAACAATGCCAAGCCAAATCCTCAAGCCACAACACCCAGGGTGATGACTGATCGTGAGTTACTCCTCAGTCTTCATCAGAAGGTTGATCGCAATCACAAATGGGTCAAGCGTCAGTTTGGTTCAATTCTTCACAACATGACTTCAACACACAATGCAGTGAAGAAAAACCACTACCACCTTCATGAAACCCTCAACCGCACCTGGGATGTTCTGTCTCAAGTTTACAACGCCGAAGATCTGAAGAAAATGGGTCTCAAAGAAGAGTTTGACTGGTCTGCACCTCCTCCGAAGAAATTCAAGAAGGTCAAAGTTCCTTCTTTGGTGGCCAGCTCATATTCTTCATCGCGTGAGACTGATGAAAATGAAGACTTGGACGGCACTGTGGTAGGCCCCACTTCAACAACCGACCCCAACAACGCTGGCGCTCCTTCATCATCTTGATTATCTTCAGGAGCGTTAGTCCTCAGTTTCGATCCTTTTCGTCATTCGATGACAAAGGGGGAGAAATTTGAGTTAGTCTTCAAGCGGGTCTATTATACATCGTTTTTTATTGCTATTGCTAAGTTACAATTCTCGTTCTTCTCAAACTTTATTGGATCGAGTTGTAATCTTAAACCCGATGGTGCTCTGATACTTTTGATGCACTACTCTGATATTCCTCGTTAATATTATTGCACGCATGCTGAATTACATCAGGCACCATATTTCATCATGCATTTCAGATTCTTCATATTATATATCAAATGCGTGTATGAATTACAAGATATAGGGGGAGATCTCCATGATTCAACTCTTCAAGTGTGCATTGCTTCAAAAGCAAATTCCTCACTATGCACATCTTCAGGGGGAGTTCTTCTATATCTTGCAATCAAATTCCTCAATATTAGTATTTACACTTCATATATTTATCCCCGTTGAAAACTTAACCTATATTGTCATCAATCACCAAAAAGGGGGAGATTGTAAGTGCATCTAGTGCCCCTAAGTGGTTTTGGTGTATTGAAGACTTATAGGTTAAAGATCTAATGTGTTTATAAGTGTACACCGGTCTATAAGTCTATGAGGAGTTTGATATTTACAGAGAAATTCGACCCCTAAAAATGAAGTTCTTCGACTTTGGTATTCTGAAGACTTTCTGAAGACTTTGAAAGTGAAGAAATTGGTGTGACCTTGAAGACTTGGTTATCATTCAAGGAACATGAAGTGTGAAGACTTTTGTTTTCGTAGTTTCATTTTCTCTTTCTTGAGTCATAGGAAACACCGTACTATTAAAGGGGGTCGAGGAAATACTAAGGAGAAAATTCCCAAGTGATGCTCAACTCAAATCCTACACCTACCAATCCCTTCGAGTGAAGCCATTGGAAATCTCATACAGTTCAGTCAATTTCTTCAGTGACAGAGATGCAGTTCTTCTGGTCACTAAGGACTTTGCTTTGACTGAGGAGTTAGGAATTCGCCAATGCGAAATGCCTACACAGTGAGGAACATGATAGCCCTGAGGAATTTGTACCTCAAATTTCCGACCGTTGCTATGCTGCGCGCCAGCTGTCCCAAGATATCTTATCCACCTAACGGTCATATCATTGAAGGGCATTTATGTCTTATCATGTCGGGCTGCTCCCTAGGCTATAAATAGCCGCCCCCTACAACCACTAGCTGGTTGGCTGCTCCGCGAGAAACTGACACTTGTCATTTGAGAGCAACCCATCCTCCAAGGACTTTGAGTGAAAATCATCAAGTGAGGAAAATCCAAAAACACAAACCCAAACACCTACAAACTCAAAGTGATTGAGCATCACTGAAGAGATTGATCCTGTGTGGATCCGACGCTTGTTACCTTTGAAGACTGTGCTTCTTCTAGACGGTTAGGAGTCATGGTCTAGAGCATCCAAGAGGAATTGTGGATCACCGAGTGACCGAGTTTGTTAAGGTTCGGAAGTCACCTGAAGACTTACCACGAGTGATTGGACGAGGAATGTGTGTCCTTAGTTCAAGGAGAATACGGTGAGGACTGGGTGTCCCGAGCTGCGTGCTCAGGACTGGGTGTCCGGGACTGTGTGTCCTTGAGTTTAAATACTCAGCCGCTCCAACCAGATGTACAACTCAGACAGCAGTTGGAACTGGTCTACCAAATCATTGTCTTCACCAAGCTTACTGGTTCCATTTCCTCAACTCTTTCATTTCCTCAGTATTGTGCTGCTTGTTTATCATATCTGTGTTTGAAGACTTTGACTGAAGACTTTCTCAATTTCCTCAGTTCAAATTCTTCAGTCTGCTTGTCTTCATCTTGTGTTATCCTGTGATTACGCTTTCTGTACTCTGTGTTTGTCTTCATTTCATCATGATGACTATGCTTGTATTCTGTTATGTTTTCATCTGAGTACTTATTCCGCTGCTAGTAGTTCTTCGCTAAGGAATTTCCTCACTGGCAAACTCCCTAGTGAAGAATTTCATAAAAATCGCCTATTCGCCCCCCCCTCTAGTCGATATAACGCACTTTCAACTGTTCCATTGTTTCCCTTATAAATAGGCACAGGGGGCTGCCCTTTTTCACTTTTTTACCCCCGTCGCCTCCACTTCTTCTTCTTCTCTGCGACTACCATGACCGAAGCTCCGCCGCGACCAAAGCTCCGTCAAGGCCACTGCATCACCTTATTGCGACCAGAATCTAGCGGCGCACATCCTCTCTCCTCCAACACTGTTAGGTATCGTTCCTCTCCGTCCTCAGATCCACATTAGTTCATCCGAGTTCATAGAGTTCATCGTCGTTCATCTAGGTCCATCTTGTTTCTCTGGCTAGAACCGGCATTTCGATCCAGAACGAAGTAGGAGTAATACGGTAGCAGTTTAGCCTCCACCTTATATCTTGTGTAGATTGCTGCTCTTCAGAATCAATATACAACCTACTAGTTCTTCCACCGCTGCGCCTTTTAGGTCTAGCAATTATTTTCATTTTGTGTTGTTTGTAGATCTGTAAATGTAGTTGTGATATATGAAAACTGTTTGTCCCACACTTAGCAAAATTCAGCAACCTTTGATCCATAAACAATTGATCCGCCCTTCACCTTTTGGGCGGCTTAACACTGAATTTGTAACTCTCCAAAAACTCCAGAAATTGCTTTTTTCACTTAACCCGCCAACATGCTGTCGGCTCATAGTTTCAGAACATAACCCACCAACATGCGACGGACTGATAGTTTCAGAACTTAACCCACCAACATGCGGCCGGCTCGTAGTTTCAGAACTTAACCCGCCACACTCTCATAGCTTGATAGTCACTTCAATCCATGGCTAGGGCGGCTCATAATATCTTAATGGTTCATTGTAATACGCAGTCCTTTAACCATAATTAGCTTTATTATTGCTGAAACACCATGTAACCACTTGGGCGGCTTACCATTGTAATTTTAACCCACCATAGCTTTATTCCTTGATCACAGTTCTTTAATCTGGTCAATCATGACAAAAGCTCCCACTTTGTGTAACTGGAAGCCTCCCAAGTCTCAGAACTCATGCTCAATTAATTTGTGGATATGGGCATCTTACCGGCTAAAGAAGTCGTTCACTTGCGGGTTGCTGGTCCTGAAGTTACTCCACAACCTGGAGAGGGTGAAGTGGTAATCTTTGTGGACCACCTTATCCGTGGCTTTTCACCACCCGGGTCAAGGTTTTTCCGGGATTATTTGCATTTTTATAACCTTCATTCTCAAGACATCGGCGCCAACTCCATCACCAACCTATGCAAGTTCCAAGTATTCTATGAGGTGTATCCGCAAGAGGAGCCTACCATTGACCTCTTCAAGGATTTCTTTTATATCAACCGCCAGACTAAGATGACAGACGAACCCAGTCTAGAACTTGGAGGTGTTTCCATCCAGCGGCAAAGAGATGTGACCTTCCCCTCGGCCGTCTTACCAAGCCACCCCGAAGGTTGGAATTGCACTTGGTTTTACTGCCAAGACACTACCCCGGCTGAAGAGAACCCCCTGTCGAGTTATCGCCCCTACCGGCTCAGTACCAACACCGAGCTTCCAGGTCAATTGACTATCACAGAGCGCGCTCAATATGCGCCTATTTTTAAAGATAAGGGCCTTAATAGACAATGGCTTAACTAGAGTTGACTTGACCTGTTGCTGGGTATCTTGGAGGATCTTGCCTTTGAGCCGGCGCGGCGGCTTAATGTGTGAGTACACTGGTGATGTGAAGGACCCGTAACATTACAATCAAAAACCTTTGACTGACAAGGAGGTTAATGAAATGGCGAAGTCTTTGCTTGGAGAGCCTCAAGAGAACTGCAATAAGGCGGGGCTGAACCCCTTCTGCACTCTTAACCCGGCCCCTCCTGTAAGTACTTTTAATAAATCTTCTTCTAACTCATTTATCCTTTATACTTCACCTCTTTTAAACCACTGCCAACATGTAGGCTAGTCACGCCTTCTAGAAGAGGAAGATAATAGTTTCTCCTCCACCTAAGAAAACTAAGGCGGTAAAGCCTTGTGCTCCGAGTCGTTGTAAGAAGCAAACTGTAGAAGAGTTACTTGATATGGACGAGTTAGAGGTAGAACTTGACTCCCTTGGTCTCTCTTTCATGCAACTTATTGATGTTGATTCCTCTTAGGACGACGCAGAGACAAGCCAGGCCAACATAGAAGAGGTAATTCCTGTCTCCTCCGACTCAGAACCCTTGCCAAGAAAGAAAACACGGAGGGTCATGTGGAAAGTAAGATTTGCTCATCCTGTTTCTTATCTGGACCCCAACTTTCTTTTGAATAACAACAGTATGAGTCCAGGTGTCAGAACCAGAGCGACGATGCTAAAGAGCTTGTGGCCGGCTTATCTAACATGCTGGCTCTGCAGAAGTGTCGCAATGAGGTGCCTCATAGCCCAACTTTTTCTCTTCCAAAGGCCGACCTCATGCGTCAACCTCTTAATTCTTCTGACTCAAACTATCAGGGAACACCTGCATCATCCGACGACTGAACTAGAATGCAACTTCTTGTCTTTGTTGTTGCTCAGGGGTAAGTGTCTTCATTTGTTGTTAAAGAGCTTGCTGTCATATACTCATAAACCTTTCTATTCTTGTCACAGGGGAAAAGCAAAGACGGGCAAAAAACAAAAGGTGGACGGCTCTTCCAAGGCCCCGAGGCTTCTGAGCCGGAGAAGCAGGTGCTGGAGACCCCTGAGGCTCCAATCCAAATCCCTAAAGATCATCTTGTGCAGCAGAATGACCCGCCTCCATAGTCTGATGCTGAAGCCTTTGAGCCTGTGGATACTAACATCAACCCAGCGGCTAGCCATGACCCGCCTAGTCCTAAGCCGCCCTCTCCTGCCAAGTCAGTTGACAAAAGCCCTACTGCTGCTGATGTTGGTGACATCACTATTACCAGGTCAGCCTTTAAGGCGCCCGAAGTCTCTAGAGTGCTGGCTAAGCACTTAACCAAGGAATAAATACCCTCATTGGAAAAGGATAAAGCCAAATTGGACCTGGAGAGATATTCAACCACTACAAAAAATACACTTCCGTGATGATACGTGTTTGTCACAATAGGTCACGTTTTCTATCATGCATGTACATCCATGACAATTTTATGACATAATCAAGATAGTCATACTTGTGCTATCGTAGAAGTGTTCCATGACATTGCCAAAATTATCATCATGGAAGTGTCCACTTCCATGACGATAAATCACGCGTCATGGAAGTGCTTTCATCAACGGTGACTGACACGTGGCATCCACCATAACGGGTCGCCATTAAGCTATCGGGTCCAGTTTTGGATCCGATAACCCACTAACAGCCCGAACCAATGAGGATTTTCCACGTGTAAAATTCTCATTGGTCGGAGGAAACACGTGTTGGCTCACCGTTGGGACAGATGTCATCCATTCATTGGACAGGAGGCTGAAGGAAATATGCCCTAGAGGCAATAATAAAGTTATTATTTATTTCCTTATATCATGATAAATGTTTATTATTCATGCTAGAATTTTATTAACCGGAAACACAATACTTGTATGAATACATAGACAAACAAAGTGTCACTAGTATGCCTCTACTTGACTAGCTCGTTGATCAAAGATGGTTATGTTTCCTAGCCATTGACATGAGTTGTCATTTGATTAACGGGATCACATCATTAGGAGAATGATGTGATTGACTTGACCCATTCCGTTAGCTTAGCACACGATCGTTTAGTATTCCGCTATTGCTTTCTTCATGACTTATACATGTTGCTATGACTATGAGATTATGCAACTCCCGTTTACCGGAGGAACACTTTGTGTGCTACCAAATGTCACAACATAACTGGGTGATTATAAAGGTGCTCTATAGGTGTCTCTAAAGGTACTCGTTGGGTTGGCGTATTTCGAGATTAGGATTTGTCACTCTGATTGTCGGAGAGGTATCTCTGGGCCCACTCGGTAATGCACATCACTATAAGCCTTGCAAGCATTGCAACTAATGAGTTAGTTGCGGAATGATGTATTATAGAACAAGTAAAGAGACTTGCCGGTAACGAGATTGAACTAGGTATTGAGATACCGACGATCGAATCTCGGGTAAGTAACATACCGATGACAAAGGGAACAACGTATGTTGTTATGCGATTTGACCGATAAAGATCTTCGTAGAATATGTGGGAGCCAATATGAGCATCCAGGTTCTGCTATTGGTTATTGACCAGAGACGTGTCTCGGTCATGTCTACATTGTTCTCGAACCCATAGGGTCCGCACGCTTAAAGTTCGATAGCGATTATATTATGAGTTTATGTGTTTTGATGTACCGAAGGTAGTTCGGAGTCCCGGATGAGATCGGGACATGATGAGGAGTCTCGAAATGGTTGAGACGTAAAGATCGATATATTGGATGACGATATTCGGACATTGGAAAGGTTCCGAGTGATTCGGGTATTTTTCGGAGTACCGGAGAGTTACGGGAGTTCACCGGGGAGTATATGGGCCTTATTGGGCTTTAGGGGAAAGAGAAAGGAGAGGCTGCGCGCCCCCCAAGGCCTAGTCCGAATTGGACTAGGGGAAGGGGCTGCGCCCCTCCTT
Organism: Aegilops umbellulata; assembly: GCA_032464435.1. Classification (NCBI taxonomy): domain Eukaryota; kingdom Viridiplantae; phylum Streptophyta; class Magnoliopsida; order Poales; family Poaceae; genus Aegilops; species Aegilops umbellulata. The sequence goes on from CP136056.1 coordinate 244,802,319, forward strand.
CCTTCTCTTCTTTCTCCCCTTTCCTTGACTCCTACTCCTACTACTTGGAAGGGGGGGGGGGAATCCTACTCCCGGTGGGAGTAGGACTCCTCCTAGGGCGCGCCATAGAGAGGGCCGGCCCTCCCCCTCCTCCACTCCTTTATATATGGGGAGGGGGGCACCCCTTGGACACAACAATTGATCTGTTGATCTTTTAGCCGTGTGCGGTGCCCCCCTCCACCATAGTCCACCTCGATAATACTGTAGCAGTGCTTAGGCGAAGCCCTGCGTCGGTAGAACATCATCATCGTCACCACGCCATCGTGCTGACAAAACTCTTCCTCAACACTCGGCTGGATCGGAGTTCGAGGGACGTCATCAGGCTGAACATGTGCTGAACTCGGAGGTGCCATGCGTTCGGTACTTGATCGGTCGGATCGTGAAGACGTATGACTACATCAACCGCCTTGTTCTAACGCTTCCGCTTTCGGTCTACGAGGGTACGTGGACAACACTCTTCCCTCTCGTTGCTATGCATCACCATGATCTTGCGTGTGCGTAGGATTTTTTTTGAAATTACTACGTTCCCCAACAGAGGCACCTATGGTACGTCGACACGTGGCACAACCCAATAGAGACCCATTCCGGTGAAAAGGCCGGCCCGTTTGACTTGGTCAAAAGGTAACGGGCCGGCCCACGGAAAGCCTGTTAACGACCTGTTTGTATATAGCCCATTTACGGCCCGCTAACTCACGGCCCGTTACGACCTATTGGAATTAAGCCCAGCAGCTTCATTTGGGCCGTCCAATATGATTCCAGCCCATTGTAACTTCCGGCCCATGTATGGCCCATGATGTCTTTCGACCCATATGAGGCCATTTGTAAATCTTGGCCCATTAGTGACCCGTGGTGAATCTGGCCCGCAATGAACAGTGTATCCCTTTGTACCCATTAACGGCCCATTATTCCATTGGGCCATTTCCAACCCGTGTTATCTTTCAGCCTTCTCAGGGCCCATTTATTCTTGGGCTCATTTCCAGCATTCGGTTACGACCCGTTATTGGCCTTTTATGCTTGTGGGCCAAATTCAGCCCGCTGTTACAATCGGCCCGTTTGCAGCCTATTAATCCATTGGGCCGTTTCCATAGTGTCATCAAATACGGCCGATTAACGATGGCCCATTATTGTCGGCCCATGAACGGACAATCCCAAATCTAGCCCGTTTACGGCCCATAATGCGGTCTGTTATTAGCCCATGTTTGGCCTATCATACGGCACGTAGAAGGCTCATTGATGCTACGACGCGTAGAAGGCCCATTGTTTCTATGGCCCTTAGAAGGCCCATATTTCTACAGCCCGTACGAGGCCCATGGTTATAGTGGCCTAGTTTTAAAAAATAGGTTATTGCGGCCACTAGCAAACCGCGGAAAAAGAACTGCACTGACTACAAGCAAACAAATAAACAAGACAACAAGGAAATAAATAAGCAAGCAACTTACGCTAGGCTATCACGGCTGTTACACATATTACATCCACTGGGCATCAAAGTTCGCCACCAGTGCAAATATAGGGAACAAAGCAGCATATCATATCCACTGGTTGTCAAAGTGGGTGACCAGTGCAAATAAATGCCGTAGCAAAACAAGTCCAGAACTGAAACCACTTCAGAAGATCTCAAGAAACAATATCCTGCGTACCCATAATGTTGGCAAGATGCTTAGAAAGCTTATTAACTTTCTGTTGTTTGGCGCTTAAATCCTCCAGCACTTGCTGTTGCACCAGGAAGTATGCATCTGAATTCTGCAGGGACTTCCTCAGTCCTTCGGCTTCCTGTCGCATAACATCTGATCGATGTCTTTCAACTTGAAGTTGAGACTCAAGAAGCCGAACTGATTCAAGCAACGAGTTTGAAGAGCTGGTGCCAGCAGTAGTAGCCAGCAACTCGAACACTACATCAAGAAAGGACTTTGGAGTTGTCTCAGTGTCTTCAAAATAGTTATATCAGCTTTCTTGGAGACCAACAGGGATGTCTCACTATCTTGAACCTTATCTGCATTACTTCCTTTACCATTGCATAACGGGGTACTCTTCTCCAATATTTTATCCGCGTTCTAAAAGAGAAACAAACAAACACATCACAGGTTTACAATGTAGTATATGAAACTCATTTTGGTAAACCAGTTCAGTAGTAAGGTGGACAGAGTAACAACATGAAACAAACATATATCTATGTAGTATGGTCACTGTATGGTCTATATCGTTCTAGTTTATGTTGCCAAATCAGGATAGATACAGTTCGAATCATATCTATTTAAGACAAAGCAGCATAGACAGAATATAAGTGTGGGAAACTACACAGCAATAACAACACTTGTAATGTGCATGGCATGAGAACATAAATGTTTATTCAATTGAAACTGAAATCAACATAGAGCAAGTTACAACAGAAAACACGTTAAAGAAACAAGTTTAAAACATACCTATTGCACCATTGGAGTTTCAGTTGCATCCTTCAAATTTGAAATTAGTTGGTATGAGTAAATACAGTGATGCAAGAGCAAAGTAGTATGAATCATAGCTACGGAACTTGACCAAAGAACAATTCTTCTTCTACTTTAAGTGTTGACTTGGGGTTCGGAGTGGTGGTCCTCATGCTTTGGGCACTGCAGTTGCCTTACTAACTGCTGGTGTTCGGGTGGTCTGTGGTGGAGACGGTGCTGTGTCAACTGGAACTGGGTTACTATCTGCTGGGGTTGGGGTTAGAAGGGGTGTAGCTCATTCTCTGTACAACTGGGTAGGGGTGCAATCTGCGTGAGTTTGGGTGATGTGTGGTGGGACTGGTTCTTGGGCAAGTACTATCATGGTTCTATCTGCATCGATGGGTAGCACGATCTTTTTTGAAGACCGTGTTTTTACTCCCACAGATACTGCCATCACCCCCTCCAATTGAAATGGCTGATAAACAAGAAAAGTAATTGAATGTACAGACATTGTAAGAGACAGGTGCAATGGATAGTAGGGAATAAAACAGGGCATGAAATAATTCACATTTATGTTGCCTGACCAAATAGAATAGCAGGACATAATTTCACATATATGATGGCTAATTAAACAGGATAGCATGACACAATTTCACATGTATGATGGCTAACTAAACAGGATAGAATGACATAATTAAAAACATGATGACTATGTAAACAGGATGACATGATATTACTATACGATGTGTCTATTAAAGTGGTTGGCATGCCATAAATCACAAACATGCCATTGATGGAAACATGATGGCATGATATAATTCACGGATAGAATGACATAATTCAAAATATGATGACTATGTAAACATGATGAGATGATATAACTATATTATGCCTTTAGAAAATGGGTTGGCATGCCATAATTCAGATACATGCTGTCTATGTAAACATCTTGGCATGATATAATTCAAATATATGATTTATATACTAAGCAAGTGAGCTGTGACGCCCCCGATTCAATCGTACACTAATCATGCACGCAAATGTGTACGATCAAGATCAGGGACTCACGGGAAGATATCACAACACAACTCTAAAACATAAATAAGTCATACAAGCATCATAATACAAGCCAGGGGCCTCGAGGGCTCGAATACAAGTGCTCGATCATAGACGAGTCAGCGGAAGCAACAATATCTGAGTACAGACATAAGTTAAACAAGTTTGCCTTAAGAAGGCTAGCACAAACTGGGATACAGATCGAACGAGGCGCAGGCCTCCTGCCTGGGATCCTCCTAACTACTCCTGGTCATCGCCAGTGGGCTGCACGTAGTAGTAGGCACCTCTGGTGTAGTAGGAGTCGTTGTTGACGGTGGCGTCCGGCTCCTGGGCTCCATCGTCTAATTGCAGCAATCGGGTAGAGAGATGGGGAAAAGGGGAAACAAGGCAACCGTGAGTACTCATGCAAAGTACTCGCAAGCAAGGAGCTACACTACATATGCATGGATATATGTGTAAAGGGCCATATCAGTGGACTGAACTGCAGAATGCCGGAATGAGAGGGGGATATCTAATCCTGTCGAAGACTACGCTTCTGGCAGCCTCCGTCTTGCAGCATATAGAAGAGAGTAGAATGAAGTCCTCCAAGTAGCATCACATAGCATAATCCTACCCCGGCGATCCCCTCCTCGATGCCCTGTTAGAGAGCGACCACCAGGTTGTATCTGGCACTTGGAAGGGTGTGTTTTATTAAGTATCCGGTTCTAGTTGTCATAAGGTTAAGGTACAACTCCGGGTCGTCCTTTTACCGAGGGACACGGCTATTCGAATAGATTAACTTCCCTGTAGGGGTGCACCACATAGCCCAACACGCTTGATCCCATTTGGCCGGACACACTTTCCTGGGTCATGCCCGGCCTCGGAAGATCAACACGTCGCAGCCCCACCTAGGCACAACAGAGCGGTCAGCACGCCGGTCTAAACCTAAGCGCGCAGGGGTCTGGGCCCATCGCCCTGAGCACACCTGCACGTTGCGTACGCGGCCGGAAGCAGACCTAGCCTAGTGGCGTTCCAGTCCAATCCGGCACGCGCCACTCAGTCGCTGACGTCACGAAGGCTTCGGCTGATACCACGACGCCGAGTGCCCATATCTTTCCTGCGTAGTTGGTTAGTGCGTATAGGCCAGTAGCCAGACTCAGATCAAATACCCAGATCTCGTTAAGCGTGTTAAGTATCCGCGAACGCCGACAGGGCCAGGCCCACCTCTCTCCTAGGTGACCTCAACCTGCCCTGTCGCTCCGCCTCAAAGATCCACTCGCGTGTACTCCTACGAGCCGACCCGTCTTTGTTCACCACATGTATCATGTATAAAGTATAGTATATACCCGTGATCACCTCCCAAGTGATCACGGCCCAATAGTATAGCACAGCAGACGGACAAGAATGTAGGGCCACTGATGGTAAACTAGCATCCTAAACTAAGCAGGTAGGATTGCAGGTAAAGGTATCAACATTAGTAACAAGGACAGGCTATGCATCAGGATAGGAATAACGAAAGCAGTAACATGCTACACTACTCTAATGCAAGCAGTATAGAGGAGAGTAGGCGATATCTGGTGATCAAGGGGGGGGGGGCTTGCCTGGTTGCTCTGGCAAGAGATAGGGGTCGTCAACTCCGTAGTCGAACGGGGCAGCGGCAGCGCCGGTCTCGGTGTCTAGCGAGAGAAGAGGGGGAAGAAACAATAAATATTTAAGCAAACAGATGCATAGTGATGCATGACATCACAAGTATCGATGCTAGGGGTGCCCTAACGCAGTATGAGGTGATACCGGTGAAGGGGGGAAACATCCGGGAAAGTATCCCCAGTGTTTCCCGTTTTCGGGCAGAGGGGCCGGAGGGGGAAAGTTGCGAGTTTGATATGTTAGGGGTGCGTGGCGGACGAACGGGCTGCGTAACCGGGTTCGTCCCGTCGTTCTGAGCAACTTTCATGTACAAAGTTTTTCCATCCGAGCTACGGTTTATTTTATATTGATTTTAAAAGATTTAAATCATTTTTAGTATTTATCTAATTATTTTAATTCGAAATGGGATTTATGACATCAGCATGATGTCATGCTGACATTAGCAGTCAACAGGGTTGACTGGTCAACCTGACCAGTGGGTCCCACTGGTCAGTGACACATTTTAATTAAACAGATTAATTAAGCTAATCAAAATTAATTAGGAGGGTGGGCCCCACTGTCATACTAATTAATTAACTAATTAACAGTAGTTAATTAGGTTAATTAATCATTAGGTTAATTAACCTTAATTAGTTAATTTATTCAGAATTAATTAAGTTAATTCATTAATTAGTTATTTTTATCATTAACTATTTATTTATATATATTTTTATTTATTATTTTTTAAATTCGATCCGAAGGCGGGGCCCTCCTGTCATTGGCCCATAGGGGCTTCGCGGGTTTTGGGCGCATGGGCGCGCGGGTGCAGGGGGCTACGGGGCGCCCGTTAGCGGGCGAAGCCCCTGACCCAGCGTAGTAGGGCGCCGGCCAGGGGAGACGCCGGTCGCGGCGGCCGGAGCGGCCGGAGACGGGGCGTCGACGGGGAGGGGTGGGCTGTAGCAGCATCGGCGAGCAGCACCACCAGAGGCGCGCGGGGGTGGCGAATAGGGGGCGCGGCCACGGGCGAGCGCGTACGGGGGTGGCGAGGCATCGGCGCGCGGCGACCGCGAATGGGCGAGGACAGAACGCGGCCACGGCGGGCGTAGCCGGGTGAGGCCCCGGTGCGGTGGAGCGGCGCTGGGCGCGGCCACGGGAGGTCGTGGGCGCGATGAGCGCGGCCCCGGAGCGAGGCAATCGCCGGCGAGAGGGGACGGGGAGAAGGAGGACCGGGGTCCTCACGGGGTTCATGGGGTCTAGGCAACAGGCGCGGGGGGGGGGGGGGGGGGGTTCGGGGAGGTCGACGGGCACGACGTGCGTAGAAGGGGAAGTCCGGCGGCGTCTGGGACGGCTTCGGCGAGGCCCGTGGAGCTTCGGGCGCGGAGCGGCGTCGAGCGTGCGGCGAGGGGCGTCGTTGCCCTGGGTGGCTGGTCGGGGAGAAGGTGTGGACGGGGCGGCGTCGTGTGGCGGCGGGGCGCCGACGTGTGGTGGGACAGCACCGGGCGGCGTCGGCGGTTCCAGGCGGCGATGGCCTTCTCTGGATCCTGATCCAGATCGGGAGAGAGGAGGGGGTGCGTCGTGGGGAGAGTGGGGTGGATGGGGTTAGGGTTTCGGGAGGGGGGAGTGGATAAGGAGGACTGGGGGAGGCCGGCTGGGCCAGGTGGGCTGTGGCCCAAGGAGGGGGGTGCTTGCGGCTTGCCGGCCCGAATCCCAGGGGGCAGGGGGGTTTCCCCCCTTCTTCCTTTTTTTGTTGTTTTGTTTTCTGTTATTAATTATCTTTTCTATTTTTAGTTTTACAAAATTACCACTAGTGCCCAAATTTGTATTAATCAACAAACTACTGTAAGATTAATTCTTAACCCATAATAAAATAGTTTTAGCATTTTATAAATTCGATAGGCATTTGTTTAATTGTTCTCACTACCGTTTTAATTGTTTTAGAGCCTTTAAACCTTTTATCAAAGTTTGGTTTCTCCACCATAATTACTTATGATTTATTTGACACAACCCGAACATTTTAGTTTTGATATTTGAAAATTTTACTGTTTGCCTATATTTTAAATTTTAAATTTGAATCGTCTTTGAACTAACTCAAGTTTATCAACAGTAACCGAGGTGACGTGGCACCATTAGCAGAGGTTTACTGTAGCTCGATTATCCGGGCGTCACATGAGCAGAGGGCAATCGCATATATGATGTGTCAACTAAGGAGATGGCATTCAATATTGTGTATATGATGTAAAAACTAAGCATTGCAATACAACATATGCATGATATGAGTAATATAACCCTGCCAAGTTTGAGCATACACCTCAGGGGGATAATAGGACTGGTCATCTGCCTCTGAATCCTCCTTTGAAGAGGTATCTGTAACCAGCAAGATATCTGCTTCAGCAGGTAGCATTGTCTGCTCTGAAGACCTTGTTTTCACTCCAGATTTCTCCATCACCAATTCAAATGGCTCATGCACAGGAAGAGCGGTTGAATATACAAACATTGTCGACAAATGCAACGAGAAATAAAAAAAGGACAACATGATATAATTCAAATATATGACGGTTGGCTAAACAACATGGCATTGCATAATTCACATATATAATGCCTTGCAACAAGATAGCATTGCATAATTCACATATATAATGTATTGCAACAAGATGGCATCGCATAATTCAAATATATGGTAATTAGACACAAAACAGGTGGCATTCACACAAAGCATGTCTAAACTAAGCAAATGACATAGCAGTGCAATATACCATACACACGGTATGAGCAACATAACCCTGCCAAGTTAGAGCATGCACCTCGGGGGGGGGGGAATAGGACTGGTCATCTGTCTTTGAATCCTCCTCTGAGGAGCTATCTGTAACCAGCAAGACATGCGCTTCGTCAGATAGCATTGTCTGCTCTGAAGACCTTGTTTCCACTTCAGATTTTTCCATGACCGTGCCGAATGGCTGATGCACAGGAAGAGTAATTGAATGTACTAAAATTGTTGACAAATTTAACACATAAAAAATTATGGCATGATATAATTCACATATAAGATGACTGGCTAACCGGGGTGGCATTGCAAATTTCACATATATGATGCCTGGCTAAACAAGATGGCATTGCATGATTCACATATACGATAAAGAAACTAAACAGATGGCATTAGCACAAAGCATGTCTAAACTAAGCATATGACATATTTGATGTATACAGTAAGCAATGCAAGGCACCATATGCATGATATTACCAACATCAGCATGCCAAGTTAGAGTGAAGACCTCAGGGGGTAAATAGGAGTGGTCTTGTCCTTCTGAACCCCCCTCAGAACAGTTATCTTCCTCTTGATTACGATCCAAAATGGGTGGAGGGGGGCTGCCTTTGCGCCCACCATGGAGCGACGCCTGCATGAAATTTTATTGCCATGCAAGGCTCGTCTCTTTTGCTCTACATGTTTAGTTCCATTGTGTACAATAACTGACATGCATAGGAATAAAACATAGTGAGATTATGGAAAGAGTGCACGCACAAATCCAGAGTGATGGTAGCAAACTATGGATAGACCCAAAACTAATGATGGCAGGCAGATAATAGCTTTAGTTAAAAAATACAGATAATGGCTCCTTTATTGTTTTTTTGCACCCAACATGAAACTCATAGTAGACACCCGAGATTAACCGGATAGTAGACAGATAGTACCGATTGCTGCCCCAATATGTACCCCACAACGATTTAAAAAATCAAGTTTCAGCATTAGTTTGGACCTGACTCGGAGTCTAATAGGTGAACACGACGATAAAGTAGCATGCCATCATATTAAGCGATGCATAACGTAAGCAGACATGGAAGAGTGCGACCTCTCTTGCGGACCCGTGTAGTCCTCAAGGTCATCTGCTCAGTTGATGATGGTAATGCAGTTGTCGTGGCTGCCGGCGGCGGCGAAGAAGATCTGAGGCGGCGAAAGACAGTCTGGAGAGCGGATCCCTGCTGTGGTGAACCCTTCCGTCGTTGGTGCAGCTGAGCTGGGGTGGAACACAACGCAGTAGGAGCAGGACAAACCACACAAGGTTTTCTTTGACACATATCTGTAACAGAAGTAATTGTGTAAGGGCTTGTTTGAATTTGAGGATTCTAAGAATGCAGGGATAGGAAATAGACAAGAATAGAATAGGAATGCACGTGCAAAACAAATAATTTAAAAACACAGGATTTCTGCCAATCTGGGTGTTTGATTCACAAGAATTGGAAGATCACAGGATGCAAAGAAGCATGGTGAGATTAAGTCAAACCACAAGTGTACAACCTCTTTGGCTAAGCCATGACGATCTTAGCGTGATTGGGTTGGTCGGTGAGGATGCTCCGGCTGACTTGGCTGTCGGTGGAGAGGAAGAAGATCTTAGGCGTCTGGAGATGGAGCCCGGGGTACTGCTCCGCTGTGATGGAGGGTTTCGTTGTTGGAGCAGCTCCGGTGAGTTGTACGAGGCCGAGGTTCAAGCAGGACAAGAGAGACAACGTCAACGTGAGTGCAATTCTAATAGCATCTCCAATAGATGACGTAAAATACATAACCACAAAGTGCTAGATGTAAAATACATCAGCCGCTCACCTCTGAACTTAACTGTCGAAACTGAATTTAAGTGTTGAAACTAAACTTAACTATCGAAACTAAATTTTTCTTTCGAAACTGAATTTTACTGTCGAAACTGAACACACTAGTAGCAGAAAAGCAGTAGCAGCAATAGCAGTAGCAGCGCGTGCAAGAGCCGGGGCAGCTGGTCGTGTAGCAGCATTAGGTGAGGCTACCCTGAGCCGCCAGCCATCACCGGCCAAACAGCCGCCCCCTGCCGCCCGCGGCCGACGGTGCGCCGCCCTGCCCGCCCCGAAACCACTCCCCACCGCCGGTTCGCTGCCGCCCCGGCCATCCCTCTAGGCCCCCCGTGCCGAGCTTTTTCTCCAGCGATCCCCACGCCACCGCCCCACCACCGCTGTCGACCACCGCCCCCACCCTGAACCCTAAGATAGATACTGGGGTACCTCTCCGGCGAGCCCTCCTCCCCGCTGTGACTGAAGTGTAGCTAAATCGGCACAACATCGCAAGAAAGAGCAAGAGTGAGAGTAGCAGCGCGAGCAAGAGCAAGAGCAATAGCAAGAGCAAACCAAGCAGGGGACCAAGAGCAGAGCAGCAGTGCGAGCGAGAGCTAAAGCAGCAGCAGCTCCTACTGATGTGGATGTCGCCGCCGAGGGAGCGACGCCATGGAGGAAGTGGCCGACAACGCCGCTGTGGATGGAGCCACACCGTGTCGGCTTGGGACCGAGCGCTGGCAGCACCGTGAGATTGAATCAAGAAGAAAATGCGGCGATTAGTGTACAACCTGTTTGGTGGCGCTGATTAGGCCTCAGCTTCATCCGAGGAAACGGTGATGATGATGCTCTTCCGGTGGTGCGGGTGAAGATGGCGGTGTGAGAATGGAGGTGGCGCAAAAGACAAGGGGAACATCGGGGCAGCTCCTTGGAGGTGGAGGCCGGGGTGGCTGAACCGGTGGGACGACGAGATCGATGACGGATCCTCATACGGTATGATGGATGAGGGATGTCGAGGTGTTGCTATGGACGGCGTCGTCGGGGAAGAGGCTTCGGCTGGGTGGCGGACGGAGGAGGGTGTGGGGCTTCGGAGGTTTTCGCGGCCTCGATGTACGAATGGGTCGGCAGATGGGATGGGAGTGGGGAACCATGGATTAGGGGCGCACTTGTCCGAAATGTGGGGTAAGTTACAAAAGTACCCCCACCGATTTGAGCTAGGTGGTTCCTTTGGTTTAGGGGTATCACGGGCATTTCGCGTGTCGGGATTTCACAGGAGGTGGGAGTTTTCGCGCGCGTTGTAATTTTGGAATAGCAAGGCGCGGGTTGAGATGGAGGGAGTTGTCAGAGCACAACGATACAAAGATATATCTTAAATATTTCAGGAAAACAAGGCGCGGGTTGAAGAGGCGGGAGTTTCGCAGCACGATAGACAGAGACACTAGCTTGAAATTTTGGCATAACAAGGTGCGTCTTGAAATTTCGGGAGAACAAGCTTAATGTGTACCAAAAAAAGACAATTCACACCTCATCACTAGAGAGAGCCATGTACCGTTTTACTATATTACTAGAAATGCATTCAAATACAACAAAAAAACTAAAAACATCAGGTCAACAAACATAACGTGTACAATACCAAAACAATTTGCACTTCCCTCAACAATAAAAAAACAATGTGTGCTGTCTAGCATATGGACTAAATTTGAGTACATTTTCCTTGTTTGAATGGGATTGTACTCGGGTTAGTTATACAACCATCTAATCTAAATATTATCTTCACAACACAAGACATGAATATAGGAGAAGTAAATTCCTATATAAATACGAACTACATGTACATAGATCTCAAATTCAAATATATGTATCCATTTTATGTTGAATTCAAATCATAGTACATGTATGCTCTAGCTAGATGTTCGGAATCTAAACCATGTATGATATACTACGTACAATGTGTTTAACAAGCACAACACACACACAAACACCATTTAGACTAGTAAGGTACACGTGCATTGCACGCATGAGATTTGGCAACCAAATTATGAATAAATACCACGTTATAACATGCAAGCTTTGAGTCATATATGCATGATGCAGATGTTCGTTTAATTCTTATAGTTCATTCCATTCAAAATCATATAGTTTTTATAAGAAAGCTAATCTATTTTAAGATTCATGGAATTGTGCGTTGTATGGCATAAAGTAAAAACAAATAATTGCAAGTCATGTAGAAAAACATTTGGGCAATTCTGATATGGAAGATTCTAGAACAAAAAAGAAGTGCTTGTGTTTTGAGGTTTGTGCATTGTGCTTAAGTTCAACCATGGAGTCTTCTAGATTGTACAAGTGGCAAAATCTGGTGGAATCTAGATGATATCCAACAGCCAGTAGTGCTCAAATTTGCCATCTTTGCACCATCGGATTGGCCTCATCCAACGACCATCTTTGAAAGTTAAAGTTATCCGCACACTATATAAAAATAAAAAAATATAATATATATAGGGGTATAGATATAGATATGTGATGCAAAAGCCACCCATCATCTCCAATTAGAATAGTGTGTCTATGCACGGATGCAATGTGGCCAAATGATGTCTGCCATCGATATCTCAAATTCAAATCAGTCTGACCTTGTTCAATGTGTATACAGTACAACATGCTCGTTTCCAAACCACACCGCACATATCTCAGTTATATTCATGCATGCATGGGTTTCAAACATCATGATCTCTTATTCAAATATTTGAATTCAACTTTACATTGATTATGACCTCACCTAATCTTTTACACCCACACAGTCATCGTCTCTTTGATAATTGTACCACTAACTTTCTCCCGTGCATGCATGCACACACAGTACTAGTCGGCATTATCCATCGCACACATGCAATCTTTTTCTTCCGGTCGGTCTTCCATGCATGCACACACACACACACCTCCCCCTCTCCATCATATCGGGTATTCTTTATCTCTCACGTGCATGCGCAACGATCGATGTTCCTCTATGTGTGTGTGTATATATCTAGGTCTTTCACAGTTTCCCACACAAACCGATCAATCTATATATCTAGTGAGGTCTCACCCTCTTTCCCACGTCCACATCGATCAATCTATACCTCTCTATATATGATTACATAGCTAATACACACACATTAATTATATATCCAACATCCCCCTCTCATCATCGATGCCTTCCGCTTCATCTCTCAGACGCGCACACAGTGGTTAAGACAGGGGGCAGCAAGGGCCCTGCCCCCTAACATCACTATATATCGAGGCTAATATGAATGTGATCATTAGACAATTGCTGGTAAAATGGTTTAAGCTGATGAATTGGCCCTCCTCGTAAAGGATTAGCAATGCTTGCCCCCTAGCTCATTTATTTTTCATTTCTCCGCCATTGCGTGCAACGACGCACGTTCTCGCCCCCTCTCTTTAAATATCGATCTCGAACTTGTGCACCCCTTCATAGTCTCCCTCCACTTGGCCCCTCGCACCATCTACTAGCCCCCCCCACCGGATTTTGCCACATGTACAATCTAGCAGACTCCATGGTTGAACTTAAGCATAATGCACAAACCTCAAAACACAAGTGCTTCTCCTTTGTTCTAGAATCTTCCATATCATAACTGCCCAAACTTTTTTCTAGTTGAATTGCCATTTTTTTACTTTATGCTTTACAATGCACAATTCTAAAATAGATTAAGGGCTTATTTGATTCAAAGGATTCTCAAAGGAATTTTGGAGGATTCTAATCCTTAGGAATTTTTCCTATGTTGGTTGTTTGATTCGTAGGATTGTAAACCATAGGAATTTTTTCATACGATTCATTTGGACTAGATTTCATAGGAAACATCCCATCCACTCAAACCTCTTTGAAAGAATCCTGCGTTTTTTTCTATGCACAATCAAACACTCGTACAATCCTGTAGGATTCAAGATGACACTCCACTCTAATCCCATGTTTTTCCTATTCCCGCATTTTGGAAATCCTACAAATCAAAGAGGCCCTAGCTTTTTTATAAAAACTATTATTTTTGAATGAGATGAACTATAAGAATTAAATGAAGGTCTACATCAGGCATATATGACTCAGAGCTTACATGCTATAGTGTGGTATTTATTCATAATTTGGTTGTCAAATCTGATGCGTGCAATGCACGTGTACCTTACTAGTACTTCGAGTATGTGCAAAACACGTAAATTAGGATTCCAATGGCACACTACACAGTGTGTCTGTTACAGTTCGTGAAGCCACGTGGAACATGTGGAGTTGTTGTCGCGACCTCCTTGTGTGGATTGATCACAGTGACGTGCTGCTTGTTCCAGAAGAATGTACTCATCCTCTCTGAGCCACACTGGCGGTACATGCACAAAGCCAAGATGTGCACGCACGCCACGCACGCACTCATTCCCTCGCACGCATACGCGGGTACACGGGGGGACGCATTTTTGTACGAAGATCCACCCCATGTGATAATTTGACATGTGTAAAGTCCTTCACTTCATTGATGGTCAATTAATATAGCGCATGCAAATTGAGTGGACGTGAGGGTGGAAGAAAGACATTACTACTACACTGCGCGCATGCGAGTAGTTAAATCATGGGTTGCTAGTACTTCCATTGGCCTCCTTCGTATTTTGTGCCAATTTTTGACCATATTTGTAAGTAACATAATATTTATGCATGTCATAAAAAGTGGCACAAAAAAAAGGGGGCCAATAAACCAGGACACAGGCAGCATGATCAATTTTTGCCAGGGCTACTGTTGGTGGCCTTTGTATTTAAATATGGACGGAGTGGAGTAGTACTATCTTTATCTTAGCCTCGTAGGGCTCTCCCGGCGCCTAGGCACACCTCCCCGCCTCGCCCACCGGATCCCTCCATGGACAATTTATTTTATATAAGTTACATTGACGGCCTAGATACACGTGCAAGCCTTGTAAACTGAGATGGAGGGAGTACTTGAAATTTATGTTCCACTAAACTCATCGGGAGCCGTTTCGGGCCTCGAAACCAAAACCATCAATTAATCTTTACCTTGTTCCCATCACATTCCAAAGTACTAGTGCTACAATTAAGTGCAAGCCTGCTCACACCTACTAGTACGTACCAAACCTGAACGTGTTCCCACTATGCAGGTTTTAGTACTAGTGCTGTTACTTAGGTTCTAAAAAGGGGAACTACCTAACCGAAAATAACTGTACCTTCCTCCTCATAAGTCCTTCTTCTTCGTCCATCCTTGCCATGGCCGGTATGCAGAGCTCTAGGTCGAGAACTACTCGTAACAAGGGAGCGGCAACCAAGGCTGCGGAAAAAAAGAGAGGGCTCGCTGCCACGCAGAGACCTCGAAAGATCTCTCACGGGCAGGCGATGGCTCCCAGGAGCGCCCTAGCCGCGGAGGCGAACATGCCGAGATGGCGGCGCTGGAGTCATTATCCCTTGACGGCATGCCCGATCAGCTTAATAAGCACCTCAATAAGCAGAAGGAGTTCATCCACGGCTTGGTGGAGCTGTTGAAGGAGAGCCTTGATGACATGCCCGCTGAGCTCAATGAGCAGGGGGAGTTGACCACCGGCTTGGTGATGCTGCTGAAGAAGAGCATTGCCTCGGAGAAGAAGGCGACCGGTGAAATCCTGCAACTTCAGGAGGACAAGGCGAAGCTCTGCCACGATCTCGACCTGATGAAGGAGGAGAACGCCGGCTGGAAGAAGCTGCATGAGAATAGTAGTTCCTCGATGAAGATGCTACAGACCTTCGTCATGGAACAGAAGGAGGAGTTGGCGAAGCTCCGCATCGAGCACCCGGCTGCTGTCAAGGTACATAATGCGGCCGTGGAACAGATGACGAAGGGTCGCATCGAGAAATCCCGCGTCATGGACAGAATGAAGAAGATGGCGGAGGAGACGCACAAGGAGATGGAGGTCGTGGAGGCGATGAAGAAGCAGTTACGACTCCACGACCAGCAACCCTTCATGTAGTAGAGAGCAGCGCCCCAGACTTGTGTGTGCATCTTCCTTCTTTTTTGGGGGTGATAATCTTCCTTCTTCTTTTGCTCCTGTGTTTCTTATTTTGCTTCGGGTGTTTCGCCGCATGTGTCACATTCTCTGTGAGGCATGAATAGAACAATGCTAACAATGAGATGACTAGCAAATTAGATCATTTTTATCGCCATATGGCACTGGGCTGCCGTGTTTCGTGCTCCTCCGTCGTACTACTCCAGTGGAAAACTTGAGTATACCGCACGGTTCTTTGCTCCTCCTCAGGTCGTCGGCACATTTATACAAGCAGTCAAATCACAAGGCCCCGCCTTCCAACAGTAATGAGCCATCAAATCACAAAGGCCCTCGCCTCTCTTCAAACTGACCAAGCTAGACTGCCCCGCCCTCTAGACTTTTAAAAAATGTATACTTTTGTATAGTAGTAGTATCGATGGATTGCACCATGGAGCAAAACTAACAAGATGAAATTAAAGAAAAAAGGTGGTACATATAGAGAGCGCTCGTCAACAAATTATGCATATAGTACTATGAAAAAAGCTAGTACGTGCTTAAATGGGGTGCCAAATTATATTAAAGAAATTAGCATACCTATTTAATTCTTGGGTTCTTATTATTTATGCCACTAGTTGTGTATCACTACTCACTTTTGCCAAACAACTACTCAAAAATGCCATCGATTCGTGAGATGCCTGCTAAAAAATGCAATTAGATATCTAAAAAAAATGCCATCGTTAAGTTAGATGTTTGCTCAAAAATGCCATTAGACATTGTTATTTTCACGCCAAACCCGTTGACCATGTTATATTACAAAAATAAGCCGATTCTCACAATGATAAGTGTGGCCCCACTTGTCAGGACTAACCAAGCGAATAATTTTACAGGAAAATAAGAACGCTGCTGGGATCAAGTAGGCCCCATGTCGGTGTAGATCTCGGGTAGGGGGTCCCGAACTGTGCGTCTAAGGCGGATGGTAACAGGAGGCAGGGGACACGATGTTTACCCAGGTTCGGGCCCTCTCGATGGAGGTAATACCCTACTTCCTGCTTGATTGATCTTGATGATATGAGTATTACAAGAGTTGATGTACCATGAGATCGTAGAGGCTAAACCCTAGAAGCTTGCCTATGGTATGATTGTTGTTGTCCTATAGACTAAACCCTCCAGTTTATATAGACACCGGAGGGGGCTAGGGTTACACAGAGTCGGTTACAAGGGAGGAGATCTACATATTCGTATTGCCAAGCTTGCCTTCCACGCCAAGGAGAGTCCCATCCGGACACGGGACGAAGTCTTCAATCTTGTATCTTCATAGTCCAATAGTCCGGCTGTCCAAGGACCCCCGAATCCAGGACTCCCTCAGTAGCCCCTAAACCAGACTTCAATGACGATGAGTCCGACGCGCAGATCGTCTTCGGCATTGCAAGGCGGGTTCTTCCTCCGAATACTCCATAGAAGATTTTGAACACAAGGATAGTGTCCGGCTCTGCAAAACAAATTCCACATACCAACCGTAGAGAGAATAATATTTCCACAAATCTAATCTACTGACAAATTTTCATAACGTGACATCACACCACGGTCTGGTCACTATCTGAACTGTTTCTCCCAGCCTGCCACTGCATGTTTCGCGAGGCGGTTTTATTGGCACGTCTTATCGAAGCAGAGATCGTGTCCCCCTTATCACGGGATTCTCATCAATACGGGTGTGGGTAACCCAATCATGCCTGTTGGTATGACTCCTCGATTTTAGGCAAGTTCCAAACAGCCACGCGGAGGATGCTTGATATTCACCCTCTTTATAAAGAGGCCAAGGCCTGTCCTTTTCTTCTCGTGCTCAATCGAACCCTTCCCCCACCTTGAGTTCCAACACCCAAGGCTTAGGCTAGGTGCTTCGGACCTGCAATCATGTCCGGGTCCAACCTTCAAGGTCGGTGGATGCCTTCCTCTATGACAGAGGAGGACATCGAGAAGCTAAGAGAAGCCAGGTATCTGACCGCCGAAGTCTCGCACAGGCTTCCTACTCGAGGGCACATCATTCCCACTCCCGAACCCGGCGAGAGTGTCATACTCGTCTCCCACTTCCTTTGAGGGCTAGGCCTTAGTCTAGATCCCTTTGTTAGAGGGCTCATGTTCTATTATGGGCTTGATTTCCATGATCTGGCCCCGGATTCCATCCTTCATATCTCGTCGTTCATCGTCGTGTGTGAGGCCTTCCTCCACGTCAACCCACACTTTGGCTTATGTCTCAAGACCTTTAATGTGGAGCCGAAGATGATTAATGGGCGATACGCAGAATGCGGAGGTGCCGTAATAAGCAAAGGCGCCAATGTTCCATGGCCAAAGGGTCCCTTCCCGGAGGCGTCCAGCTTATGGCAACGGGAGTGGTTTTACATCACACCTCCCCGAGGCACTAAGTGGGTAGCCGCCCCTGCCTTCCGCTCAGGCCCCCCGCCACAACTCGCGTCATGGGTCAACATGGGGCTGGACTGGGGGCCAGTAAATGATGTGCCGACATTGCAGAGTCGCAGCCGAGATCTCCTCGAGAGAGATGTCAGCCTTGTCAAGGTAATGCAAGTCATGCTAGTTCGTCGAGCCCTTCCTTGCAAACATCGACCTCTCCGTATGTGGGAGTTCAACCCGGAAGGACTACGAACTATTCAGCACTTCTTCGGCATGACGCACGAAGAGATCTATGGATTGTTCTTCGGATCACAAATAAAGTGTCCGGACACCACCGAGGATGCGGGTCTGAGCTGCAATCGTCTAGATACCCAAGTAAGTAATTCTTTGCCAGAACATGCTGTCTCTTTATTTATCACAACATCATTCTGAAAAGTTGCTCTTTGACCAGGATTGGGTAAAAAAGGTGAAGATGACCAGGTGTTCGGCCCCCCTTCCCGAAGGCTCAACAGATCCAGTACTGGCCATAATGCTTGAGCTCGCGCCTTATCAAGCGCCATCAGGGGAAGATAGAGGGGGAAATAAAGAATCCGAAAGCGAGCCTCACTCATTATTCATCCAAACCGGGGGAATTGGTGCCTCCGCGAAGGAGCATAACTAGGGAGAAGAATCTAAAATTCCTTCTCCCCAAGGAAGGAAGAGGGCCGCCTCTAAAGACTTGGAAACAATGGTTTCCAAACGAGGGAAGAAACCTTTGTCAGGGGGCCCTACCCCAGAGGGCATCCTTACCGCACAATACCCGCAAGGGGACCAACCCTCCACCGAGCTGTAAGTAAATGAAAGTACTTCATAGTAAATATACCCTGCTTTTATTTTTGAGAACAATAACCGAGGCATACGTCTTATAGTTCGTATCGTAGTCCTTCTCGACAGAGTTCGTCTTCGGGGGATCTTCTTCCGGAGATGATGGAGAGCGAAACGCCTCCCCGTGCCTCCCCGCCTCGTGAAGCGGATGACCCTGCGGTGTCATCACGGAGGATTTCTCCTAATCCGCCAAGGCCAGAGGGTAACCCTTCGGCCACCCGAAGTCTGGAGCATTCGGCTCCTAATGAGAGCAACAGAAAGAGTCCGGGACCATCCGGTGCACAACCAGACGCACTGATTAATCTTCTGGAGCAAGCGGCTATCTCAGAAGCGCATCGTACGCTAATGGGTACGGTGGTTGAGAGGATTTCATCCGTCGAAAGCGGATTGCATGAAGCTTTTATGAGCCTACTGAGAGGCTTTGAGGTACGCAAAGTAATATTTTTTTATGGTACCGCACACGCTAGGTGTGCCCTATGCAGATAGTAGTCCCTGAGACTCTGGTTGCTGTCAAAAAGACGGCAAATAGAGGATCATAGTCCTAGGTAATAACCGTACTGCTTTTATGTGCAGGCGGCTAAGGGTCCGGTGGCTAGCCGGACTGGTGAGTTTGCCGGATTGAAGCGGCAACTTGATGCGGCAGATGCCGACATCGTGCTTGTAAACAAGCGGCTTGACGAGGCACAGGGTATGTATTTTCTCCGGTGACCAACACATATTAAAAGGAGCATGATGCTAGTATCTTTAAGATGTTGTGCCTGCAGATGGAGCTTCCGCCGTGGAGACCCTTCGGGCGGAACTTGCCCAAGCCAAAGAACAAGCAATATCATGTCACATATTGCTTGCATGTGATGTTTGTATTTTGTGCATCTTATTTTACTTAGATCGTGATGCATTATAAGATGATCCCTCACACTTAATATCAATATAAAAGTGTTCTCCCTTAGTATTGACCATTACAAAAGTTCATCATCTTGAAGCACCTCGTGATGATCGGGTGTGATAACTTCTACTTTCACATATAATGGGTGTAAGACAGTTTTACACATGCAGAAATACTTTGGTAAACTTGACGCGCCTAGCATGTACAGACATGGCCTCAGAACATAGAGAACTGAAAGGTTAAACATGAGTCATATGGATGATATGACCAACATTTTGATGTTCACTGTTGAAACTACTCCATCTCATGTGATGATCGGACTTGGGTTAGTGAATTTGGATCATGTATCACTAAACAACTTTAGGGATGTTGATTTAAGTGGGAGTTCATTAGTAATTTGATTACTTGAACTAATTATCATGACATAGTCTAAATGTCTTTGCAAATATGTTGTAGATCAATGGCTCACATTGTAGCGCCACTCAATTTTAATGCGTTCCTAGAGAAAGAAGAGCTGAAAGATGATGTAAGCAACTTTGCGGAGTGGCTCCGTAATCTGAGGATAATCCTCATTGCTGCATAGAATGCTTATGTCCTTGATGCACTGCTCGGTGTGCCACCCCTCCCTCGACTGTAGATGCTATGAACATCTGGCAGACACGTTCTCATGACTACTTGATAGTTTAGTGCGCCATGCTTTACGGCTTACAACCAAGGCCCCAAAAATGTTTTGAGCACCACGGGGCATATGAGATGATTGAGGAGCTGAAAATAGTATTTCAGGCTCACACCTGTGTGGAGAGGTATGAAGCCTCAGACAAGTTATTTACCTAAGATGGAAGAGAACAACTCTGTTAGTGAGCACGTACTCAAAATGTCTGGGTACGCCAATCGCCTAAATCAGCTGGGAGTTAATACTCCTGATGAAGTAGCGATTGACAGGGTTTTGTAGTCACTGCAACCAAGTGCCAGGGCTTTGTGATGAACTATAAAATGAAAGGGATGAAGAAGACACTCCCTGAGCTTTTCACGATGCTTAAAACCGTGAAAGTAGAAATCAAGAAAGAGCATCAAGTGTTGATGGTCAAGAAGACCACCAGTTTCAAGAAGGCTAAGGGAAAGAAAGGGAACTTCAAAGAATGGCAAGCAAGTTGCCACTCCCGTGAAGAAACCCAAGGCTGGACCTAAACCTGACACTAACTGTTCTACTTCAAGGGGAATGGCCACTGGATGCATAACTGCCCCAAGTACTTGGCAGATAACAAGGCTGGCAATGTCAACAAAGGTATATTTGATATACATGTTATTGATGTGTACTGATGTCTACTATGAAACTTTATTATTGTAGACACGTGTTGGGCCTCCAAGCGCAGAGTTTTGTTGGACAGTAACAATTTTTCTTCAAGTCGATGACCTAAGGTTTATCAATCCGTGGGAGGCATAGGATGAAGATGGTCTCTCTCAAACAAACCTGCAACCAAATAATAAAAAGTCTCTTGTGTCCCCAACGCACCCAATACAATGGAAAATTGTATAGGTGCACTAGTTCGACGAAGAGATGGTAATAAAAGTGTAGCATGGATAGTAGATATTGATTTTTTAATAGGAACAATAAAAGACAGGAATGTAGCAATTGATAAAATGGAGCACAAATGGTATTGCAATGCTTGAAAATGAGGCCTAGGGTCCGTAATTTCACTAGTGCAATCTCCCAACAATGCTAATATAATTGGATCATATAACCATCCTGTTGGGGATATTGCCATTTGGGTAAACCGGCCTATAGGGCCCGGGTTAGCTCCGTCAATGGACCCAAGATGTTAAAGCCCAAGGAGAAATAGAAGGGCCCAAGGCCTATAATCGGTTTAAAGGTTTATGGCCATAAACCGGCCTGAGGTAAACTTGCATTGTAAGTTGGGAATAGGGAGACCAACCCGGGCACGTTTATGAACCGGAGGTTGGGACTTTGTAGACCGACGGGCGTCACCCGTGTATATAAGGGGACGACCCGACGGCGGTTTAAAGACAGAGAACAACAACTCGAGGTTTAGGCGAAGCTTATCGCTCCCTAGCCCTCGAAACACATCAATCCCATCACAACTAGACGTAGGCTTTTACCTTCATCGAAGGGGCCGAACTAGTATAACTCTGTGTCCTTGCGTCCGCTTTAACCCCTTCAAGTTAACCCGTTGCGATGGCTCCACGACTAAGTCCTTTTGCTAGGACATCTGCCGTGACAAATCCACGACAGTTGGCGCCCACCGTGGGGCTATCGCGAGATGGTTTCAAGTTCTTGGAGGGCCGCTTTGAAGGACTCGAGGGCTACGCTGTGTGCCGGATGACCAAAAGTCGTCGCGGAAAACTCTACATCGACAGCACAGGCTGGGGCCCCGACGCCGGCTCAATCGAGTACGGGTACCGGGTCCCCTTTGGCGGCATCCATGTTTTCATCGGCAAGATCGGTGAACCGGGCCCCGAGCTGGGCGTCTGCACCGACCTCATCGAGACAGCTCAGTGCACGAGATCGACCCTGGTTAAACCGACCAGGAAGCGCGCCTTCGTGGGAGTCATCCACGGAGGGAGCTACGAGGAAGGATCCGAATCCGGTGGCGAAACCGCCATCTACTCCGGTGATGAGACGTCAACCGGGGAAACCGAGTCTCTATACCGGCTGCAAGACGATCGGATTGGGGGTAGCTCCGATGGCGACAGTATTCCGGACCCCTCTGATCCGCCCTATCGAGTTGGGATCTTCATGGCTGGAACACAGGCGGCGCCACATTCATCAACTGCGGCAGCAGTGATCTCCGGATCGGCAGCGGCAACAGCTGCGCGGGCAGGAGGCCCTGCGGATTCACCAGCCCAAGTATTGTCAGACCTGTTTGACGCACTGGCAGCGCTCATGGCGGAAGCCAACCCGGTGGATCAGGAGGTTCACAATGCCGAGATTGCCAAAGTGAGAGAACAGATCACTCAAGCTAAAGCGGAGCTGGCAGCGAAAGAGGCCAGGATGACGGCGGAGCGCGCCGCTTTAGATGCACAGGCTTACAGGCTCATGATGGACCAGAATGCGTCTCAGGAAGTCCTGAAGAGGAAATTCCGATCTCGATTGCCCGCGGCCCTCGATGCCAGAAATCTCTTCAACACCCCGGGGGTAAACCGTGCGGAAGCGACAGTTGGCGCCCCGGTTCAGCACCGGATAATAAACCTGCCTCGTCACAACACTGGTACACCACAGGCCGTGCCAACACCATCGGGCCATTATTCCAACCCGATGGATAACCTCGTCGCGGCGGCAGCCCGGTTGGAAGCCATTCCGATCGAAGGCGATTCACCGCAGGATATAGAGACACGCCGGGTCAAGGAGCTCCTTAGGACCGCGTTGGCCCAACAAGAAGCATATTCGCAAAGCCGTGATCGGATTCACTCCACCCCTCGCCCCAGCGGGAGCTATAGTAGGCGCATGGAGGAGCCGGCTGTTTCAAGTAATGCCAGGCGTGAAGCGCTCCGCGGCAACAATCCGGCGGGCGTTGACAATGCTCAGGAGAATGTGGATCGCGCCCGTGCGCAGGAGGCCGGATTAGCAGCGCAGCATCAGGCTCGTCAGCTTACACCTATCTTCCCAGCTGCTACGGTTGAACCGGGGGTGGTTTCTAGTTCTTTGGGAGTACCGTGCCTTGTTCCCGCTTTGCGCAACGTACGCCTGCCCAAAGACTTCAAAGGCCCCCGCAAGGTACCAAACTACACGGCAGATCAGCCTCCGGAGACATGGGTGGAGAGCTATGAGATGGCTATGGAGATGCTGGATGTGGATGACACGGCGTGTGCCAAGTATTTTACTATGATGTTAGAAGGAACGGCCCGGACTTGGCTAAAGAGCCTACCGCCTAATTCCATCAACTCGTGGGCCCAGTTGCGAGCCCGGTTTATCAAGAATTTCAAGGACACGTGCAAACAACCAATGTCGATAGTCGACCTAGCAGCTTGCGTTCAGCAAGAAGGGGAGTCAACTACCCATTGGGTACGCCGGGTATCAGAAGTTTTACACTCGTCAGATCGCATCAACGCAGACACCGCCGTAGTGCTGTTGGAAGGCAACTGTCGGTTTGGCCCTTTGAAGCTAAAGTTAGGCCGGATGAAGCGTGATTGCACGGATATGGGAACGCTCATGACCGCTTTAGTGAAGTATGCGGATTCTGACAGTACCAAGGATCCTGACTCTGGTGACGACAAAGCAGGGAAGGGAAGGAAGAATAGCAACACCAAAGGCCAGCAGCATCAACCAACAGGCAATGGAGGCAGAGGTAAGCGTAAACCGGATGGGAGCGCGGATTTTGTGGCCAACACCAGTGCACAGAACAAGGGCCAGCGACGTAAGGGGAAACAGTCAGGTTTTCGTGGAAATCCCGGTCCTAATCCGGAGCGTTTGAACTTTTTCTTAAACCAGCCCTGTCCGAAGCACGGAACAAAAGAGGAGCCAGCAACCCATCTTTGGAAGGATTGTTACATCATGAGGGAATTCAAAAGCTCAAACATTTTCCAATATGATCACGGCTCTGGCAGCGGTTCAGGTTCCGGATCAGGATACGGCGGCGGAAATTCTGGTCCAGGGTTCCATGGTAATCCGGGCGGACAGAACAGCCAAAATAATCAAGGCGATCAAAGTGGTCACAGCCAGCAGCAACAGCAGCAATCAGGTTATCAGAACAACCCGAAACAGTTGAGTGGTGGACAGTACCGTGTTTTTACTACAAGCTTGGATAAACGGGATAGAAAGCTTCAGAGGTGGGCAGTTAGTGCTGTTGAACCGGCCACGCCTCACTATCTGCGCTGGTCGGAACAACCAATCATATGGAGCCGAGAAGATCATCCTCCCAGGGTTTATAATCCGGGTCAGTTAGCATTGGTGGTGGCGCCTCAGGTGGGAGGTTATAAGCTCACCAAGGTGCTCATGGACGGAGGGAGCAGCATTAACATCTTGTATTATGAGACCTTCCGTCGCATGGGACTGGTGGATAAGGATCTCAAACCGACCAATACAGTGTTCCACGGGGTGGTGCCTGGCAAGTCTGCGTACCCGGTTGGTAAGATAGCCCTTGAAGTGGTCTTCGGCGATAGTCATGATTCCAGATCAGAGACGCTGACATTCGAAGTGGTTAAAATCCAAAGTCCATACCACGCTTTGTTCGGACGGCCAGCCTATGCAAAATTTATGGCACGGCCCTGCTATGTATATCTGCAACTCAAGATGTCGGGTTACAAGGGCAATATAACGGTTCATGGGAGCCGTCGAATCGCTTTGGAATGCGAGGAAGGAGATGCGACTTATGCAGAATCGGTTTGTGCTACGGAGGAGCTAAAGCAGTACAAAGACAGTGTTGATCCGGAGGACATGACTTCGTTAAAGAAGCCGACTACGGACCACGATCCGGCCTTGAAGTTCAAATCGGCTGCCGAAACTAAGCTTGTTGACTTCGTGCCTGGCGATTCGTCCAAGCAGTTCAGCATCAGTGCTAACCTGGATCCAAAATAGGAAAGCGCGCTCATCGAGTTCATCCGTGAGAATCGGGACATCTTTGCATGGAAGCCGTCTGACATGCCTGGTGTACCGAGGCGACTCGCTGAGCACACCCTTAATGTGGATCCTAAGTATAAACCGGTAAAACAGTTCCTACGCCGGTTTAACGAAGAAAGACGTAAAGCGATTGGTGAGGAAGTAGCCAGGCTCCTAGCAGCTGGTTTTATTATTGAGGTTTTTCATCCCGAGTGGCTTGCTAATCCGGTGCTGGTTCTTAAGAAAAATGGCACCTGGCGCATGTGTGTGGATTACACAGACTTGAATAAAGCCTGTCCAGCGGATCCTTTTGCTCTCCCCCGTATTGATCAAATCATTGATGCTACGGCAGGTTGCGAGCGTTTGAGTTTTTTAGATGCCTATTCGGGTTATCATCAGATCAAGATGGCAGTTAAGGACCAGGAGAAGACGACGTTCATTACTCCCTTTAGAGCCTTCTGCTATGTTTCTATGCCCTTCGGGCTTAAGAGTGCGCAGGCTACTTATCAACGGTGTGTGCAAAATTGCCTCCACGAACAGATTGGTCGTAATGTACATGCTTATGTGGATGATATTGTGGTCAAGTCACGACAGAAGGAGACCCTGGTTGACGATTTGAAGGAAACCTTCGATAACTTAAGAGTGTACCAAATGATGCTCAACCCAGCTAAATGTGTTTTTGGTGTACCTGCAGGCAAATTGTTGGGATTCTTAGTGTCCCATAGAGGAATTGAGGCCAATCCGGAAAAGATCACAGCCATCACCTCCCTGGCCAAACCGAAATGCGTCAATGATGTTCAGCACGCGGCCGGGCGGATTGCTGCGTTAAGCCGGTTTATCAGCCGCCTCGGTGAAAAGGCGATCCCCTTGTATCAAATGCTCAAGAGGACAGATCAATTTGTCTGGAGTCTGGAGGCTGATAAAGCGTTTGAGGACTTGAAGCGGCAGTTAGTCAATCCGCCAGTGTTGGCAGCCCCTGTAGATAAAGAGCCACTCCTGTTATATGTTGCTGCGAACGCCAGAGCGGTCAGTGTGGCGATTGTGGTGGAACGCAAGGAGGCTGGGAAGGAGCATCCGGTTCAGCGACCGGTTTACTATATCAGCGAAGTGCTTATCGAGTCCAAGCAAAGGTATCCGCATTGGCAGAAGCTGGTATATGGTGTTTTCATGGCAAGCCGGAAGCTGAAGCAATATTTCCAAGGACACCCCATCACAGTGGTCAGTTCTGCTCCTTTGGGTGACATCATACAGAACTGGGAGGCGACCGGTCGGATTGCCAAGTGGGCTATCGAGCTTGGGCCGCACGGTTTAGGATACGTACCCCGGACGGCTATAAAGTCACAAGCACTTGTCGACTTCATAAACGATTGGACAGAGTTACAAGCACCTGAGGAGAGGCTAGATAACACATATTGGACTATTCATTTTGACGGATCAAGACAATTGGAAGGCTCGGGGGCTGGAGTCGTTTTAACTTCCCCACGAGGAGACAAGTTTTGTTACGTCCTCCGTTTAATGTTCCCCTGTACAAACAATGCGGCTGAGTATGAAGCTTTGCTTCATGGTCTTCGGATGGCTAAAGAGATGAATCTGAACCGGGTTAGGTGCTTTGGTGATTCGTATCTAGTGGCTCAGCAGGTATCTGGCACCTGGGATTCTAAGGACCCGCTCATGGCTGCATACCGTCGTGAAGTAGATATGGTGGCTGGGCATTTCAAAGGCTATCAAGTGGACCATGTGGACCGCAGAAAGAATGAGGCAGCGGACGCTTTAAGCCGCTTGGGCTCTCAGCGTAAACCGGTCCCGCCCAATGTTTTCTTGGATGTATTGTATCACCCATCGGTACAGCTACCCGGTGAGCTGGAATTGGCTATTCCTGATCCGGAGGCTCAATTAGTGGCGGCTCTTCATGTCACCCCGGATTGGAC
Source organism: Aegilops umbellulata (assembly GCA_032464435.1). Lineage (NCBI taxonomy): Eukaryota > Viridiplantae > Streptophyta > Magnoliopsida > Poales > Poaceae > Aegilops > Aegilops umbellulata. The sequence continues at coordinate 244,829,634 of CP136056.1, forward strand.
GCTTCCTTATCTGGCATATATGAACCGGGGTGAGTTGCCAGAAGACGAAAGCTTGGCTCGGCAGATAGTACGGCGGTCCAAGTCTATGACCATTTTCAAAGGAGAGCTACATCATCGCAGCGTGTCAGGAGCGCTGCAACGGTGCGTATCCCCTGAGGAGGGGTGCGAAATATTACGTGAAATACATGAAGGGGATTGCGGCCACCACGCCGGTTCAAAATCATTGGTGGCTAAAGCGTTCCGCCACGGTTTCTACTGGTTAACTGCTCATGCTGATGCAGAAGACCTGGTCCGGCTATGTGATGGTTGCCAGAAATTTTCTAGACGAGTGCACATACCGGCTCAAGAATTGAGGATGATTCCAATTACTTGGCCGTTTGCGACTTGGGGGCTCGATATGGTTGGACCTTTTAAACGTTCCAAAGATAAGAAGACCCACCTGTTGGTGGCGGTTGACAAATTTACAAAGTGGGTGGAGGCAGAACCGGTCAGTAAATGTGATGCGGCCACGGCGGTTCGGTTTATAAAGAAGGTGATCTTCCGGTTTGGTTTTCCACACAGCATCATCACAGATAATGGTACCAATCTATCCAAAGGTGCCATGAAAGAGTTCTGCGCACATGAGCATATACGGCTTGATGTTTCTTCTGTAGCTCACCCACAGTCTAATGGTCAAGCAGAACGAGCGAATCAAGAGATCTTGAGAGGTATCAAACCCCGGCTTCTGGTCCCTTTGCAGAGGACGCCGGGTTGTTGGGTCGAGGAGCTACCGTCCGTATTATGGAGCATCAACACCACGCCTAACAGATCCATGGGGTTTACGCCGTTTTTTATGGTCTATGGAGCAGAGGCGGTTCTCCCAAGTGATATACGACATGACTCACCTCGTGTGGCAGCGTATGTTGAAGCGGACAACGAGCAGGCACGACAGAACGCTCTTGACTTGTTGGATGAGGAACGTGACCTAGCAGCTGCCCGTTCAGCGATTTACCAGCAAGATCTTCTCCGTTACCACAGCCATCGGGTTAAGACCAGAACCTTTCAGGAGGGGGATTTGGTGCTCCGGCTCATCCAAGATCAGTCTGATCAGCATAAATTATCCCCGCCTTGGGAAGGACCTTTTGTGGTCAGCAAGAATCTGAATAATGGGTCATACTACCTGATTGATATTCGAGAGCGCAAAGATTCACGCACATCAGAGGAGGAGACCAGGAGACCGTGGAACATAGCTCATCTTCGGCCTTACTATACATGAGCCTTGGGCTCTGCTTATGTACATATCATGACCATGTATATATTATGATCAATATAATAAACCGGAGCCTCGAGTGAAGCGGGGTCTCTGATGTTCTTCACATCATGCGTGGTTACATGGAGTTAATTTGCTTTAGTGCAACCTTCGGTTTACCCCTTGAGGTCGCTTCACAGAAGATCAACAAAGTCAGTTGGGGACCTAGTCGACCTGAACCGTAGCTACACCTCCGGGGAGCTTGGTCATGTCTTGACGACGGTAATGCCTTCTGGCTGGCACATTTGCCACTAAGTCAGTTGGGGACCTAATCGACTTGAACCGTAGTTACACCTTATGGGAGCTCGGTCATGTCTTGATGATGGTAATGCCTTCTGATCGGCTTTTAAACAGCCAATAAGTCATTTGGGGGCTTGGTCGTGTCCGAACCAATGCAATGCCACTTGATCGGCCCTAGGCCACTGAGTCACTTGGGGGCTTGGTCGAATCCGAACCAATGCAATGCCATTTGACCGGCATATTTGCCACGATTCAGTTAGGAACCTAGTCGACTTAAACCGTAGTTACACCCCTTGAGGGCTTGGTTTTTTGTCTTGACGATGGTAATGCCTTCTGAACGGTTCATAGCAACCACCCTTTGCATGCGTTTTACTATTGCATTTTTCTCTCATATTTGGTTGTTTGTTATCTTCCTTCTTGCGGTGTTTTTTGTTCTTTGGAACGACAAGTACTTTAAACCGATTCAGCTGGCACAGCCTGGTCCATTTTTTAACCCGGAGGCAAGTCGCCTGGTTTGGCAAAGGCGCAGCACGGTTCGTATGGTCGAAAGACCGTCATTTGTACCCAGTAAAGACAGGAAACGCAAGTTGGAAAAAGTCATGGCAAGGGCATCAGTACCCGTGCACAAAGGCGCATTCAAAGGCGGAAGTATTAACTATCTTATTACAAGGCAGCGTAGTGCCTGAATATATTGTTTTTTGACGGATTAACGTCACCAATTAAGGTGAACCGGAGCATTGATTACGCCTGTTCGCCGCCTCGGTTCGAAGGTTGTGGATCATCTTGCGCCGCTTCAGCTTTCTCTTGGCTACCCATTGGCTGGAAATCAGCAGTGGTCCAGTCGATTCCCATTAACGCTTGAAAGACAGCTTCTTCATGAATCAGCAAAGACGGTTCAATGTCAGGGGCGTAGGTATGCTTACGGATTGGAGGAATAAGGTTTTCCGCTTCAGGGACCGGGGCAGCTACTCACTTGTTCTGGTTATTATATTGGGCCTGATAATGTGTCAGATCTGCTTCTTCAGCCAATTTACAAGCTAGGGGGCGCACCGCCCGGTTTATCGCCCTCAAGTCATTTTCGCCGAAATCTGAACCATCTTCTTTCAAGCTGGGGTATCCTTGGGCCGCTTCGACAGGATCAAAATCCGGTACCCACGCTTTGGCCCGGATCAAGGCAGTGATGGCTCCGGTTCGAGCAGCTGATCTTTTTAACTCTTCAATCCGGGCTGGAAGCATGGATAACCTTTTTAACGTGTCTTGAATCAGAGACGGTGCGGGGTTGTTATGCGATGCAGTGGTGATAGCTCTCTATGCTCCGGTATACAACTGTTCAATCAAAGTATAAGCAGCTTTGAGTTTCATCCGCACATCAGAACCCAAGTGTCCAATACGTGTGCCTGCAGTGTTTCAAGATGGATTACAAACCGGACATAGGATATAGCAGACAAAGCGCAAATTGGAGGAAGGGCATCAAAAGAAATTTACCAAAGACGGCAGAGGTCATGGAGTGTATTTGTCGCTTTACGGTGGATAATTCATCAAGCACCGGTTTGAGATCAGCTTCGGCGTTTTCAGCCCTTTTAATCAAAAGAGCTTTTTCAGTAGCCCAATCAGCTTGTTCCTTTTTGCGGGTTTCTTTCAGCTGTTCCATAACGGTTAAGGCATTGGTCAATTCTTCCTTCGCTTTGGCAGTTTCAGCCTGCTGGGTCTTTAGGATCTCCTGAAGGTCCGAGACTTGTTTCTCTTTGGTCTTCAGATCCCCCTGCAGCAGGTCATCAGCAGTGTTCAGAAAATATTGCACGGTTTGGAAGTATCAACCACACAAGCAAGTTATGTGCTCGATACTTGGGGGCTAATGCGTACTTGATCTTAACGCATGTTTTACATTACAAAAGTCCCAAGATTAATACAAGTATTTAAACTTGGCACTTGGGGGCTAATGGTTATTTGATGATGTTTTCTGGTTACGACCTATGTTGAAGCCCTGGATTTTTAACCGGACCTTAGTTGTCAAAGCAGCATGATTCGGATTACCATCTCGGATTGGAAGTAATTGAGAAGCTAAGTTGCAATAGAATGAAGCACAAGAGAGTTACCTCAAGTTTTTCTTTCATCATCCTGATCATGCCAGCTTCATAATCACGACTGGTGTACAGTCGGTTCAGGTACCCAGAATAAAGATCTTGGGCGCTTAAAGCGGCGTACGTTGAGGAATCAACGTCCCATTTGCCCTTTATGGCCGAGATTTCTTCCTTGGCAGTATGCTTGGCTAAAGTAGCAGAGTTCCCCGGTTCAGAGCGACCAATGCCGGTAATCACAACATCATCATCTTTGGAATCGCTGCTCTGCATTGGCACTGTCGGTTTATCAACAGTTCCAGAAGGGTGGATGGATTCCTCAACCCGAACAGGACTGGCAGGCTGATCGGTACGGCTGGCAGGATTGGTAGGCCTTTCTTCAGCATAGGCGTCATCTTGTGGAGGTAGGTAATTCTGAATGTCTTCATGAACTAGAGCATCAGCACCAGGAGTTTTCTCCGGTTCAGGAGCGACAGTTCCTTTGGCCGGGTTATCCAGACGAGCCTTCTTGCTCGGTCTAGGTTTAGCCCTGGGAGAGACCCAAAGATTGAAAGAACGGTGTAAGATGGAGTAAGAAACCCATATGTAAATATGTTGTGATCGGTCCAACTTACCCAATAACGGTCTTTAGCGGTGGCAGTTGAGTGGCTGAAGATTCACCAGAAGATGAATGGGAAGTGACCTGATAATCGGAGTCAGATGGATTAAGAGGCTGACGAGTTAAACCTGCTTTAAGAGGAAAGCTAGCGCATAAATCGGAGACCTCTGAGCGGCGTTTCCGAACCGGGCTGTTCGGTAAACCGGCGGAGGTAACTACCTGGCCACTATGCCGGGTGGTGCGACGAGCTTCATGTTGCTGGGTCTTCACAAGAAATTTGGGATCCAAGTAAGCAAGAGGATGAGAAAATTTAACTTTCCGGTTTGCTTGGCGAGGTGTTTTCAAAGGCAAAGGAATTGTATCAAAAGAAAGAATAGTTACCTCTGGGCCTTCAGCATTACTCGCTTCAGCGTCGTCCTGACAAATATCATCATCAATAAGACGTATAAAAAGTAAGCCAACTGAATCAAGGTCTACCTCAAGGTCCGGATTACCCACATCATCCTCATCAAAATCCAGGGTAGAGGAAGCGGTGTTCCATTTCTTCTGAGCAGGCTTCTTCACCCTTGTTTTGGGTCGGGTTACCTTTTCTGTTGGCTCTTGAAGCTTCTTGCTCCAAAACGGATCATCTCCCTGTTTCAGAAAGGACTGGAGTTAACAGTATACATATAAGGAGATCATAAATTCTATAACAAACAGGGGTGAGACGCTTACAGCAGGTGGTTTATTTGTAGCACAAAAGGGAAGCAGGCCGGTTCGGGCGCAAACATATTCCGGTTCATTCAGCATCTTTTTCACAGCCTCAGTAACTTCGTCTTTCGTCAGCTGAATGCTGCAGTGCCTCAAAGGATCATCCACCCGACCCGTGTATTTGCACATTAAACCGGGGCGGATGCTAAGGGGCAGGATGCTCCATGAAATCCAGCAACGGGCAAGATCTACTCCTGTTAAACCGTTAGCCATGAAGGCTCTGAGCTTGGACAGTTGAGGGGCATACTTACTCCTCTCTTTGGCAGTTAGCCTTGGGGGGAAGGGGTGTGTATTGCTAAGTCTCTCTGGACGGAAGCCAGGCACAGGATTTTCTTCAGCAGGGGAAGTATCCTTGCAATAGAACCAAGTGTGATTCCATTCTTGCGGATGACTATGTAGCTTGGCGTGAGGATAAGTCACTTCTTTCCTCTTTTGAATCGCCATACCACCCAGTTCCATATTAGGGCCGTCGGTGAATTCAGTACGTCGGTTCAAATGAAAACAGTCTCGGAACAACTCTACAGTAGGTTCCTCCTGGAAGTACACCTCACAAAGCACTTGAAAATGGCAGATATTCGTAACTGAGTTTGGACCAACATCTTGTGGGCGCAACTTAAAATTGGCCAGGACGTCCCGGTAAAATTTTGAACCGGGTGGATTAAAACCCCGGGCCAGGTGATCCGCGAACACAACAACTTCTCCTTCCTATGGGGTAGGAGGACATTCATTCCCTGGAACCCTCCAATGGATGGCATTTTTGCTACTCAAGGCGCCAGTCAGAACTAAGTTGTTTAATTGGGTCTCGGTGATGCGAGAGGGAACCCAGTTGCATTCGTATACCTGTTTTGCCATGAGGAAATCTACAAAACAAAGGTATTCCGGTTTGAGAACAGGTGTGATTGTAAACCGAAGATGCTCTTACATAGACCGGAGTTATTTAGAATGATATCATCTGGCGGTTCATCAAGGGGACTAATGGATATATAGTTTGGGTTGTTCGCTCTACTAAAAGTTAAACCGACCAGATCTAACAGGTATGAATATGAAAGCAGAAACAGATCCCGTACGGATTCTTTCAAAACAATGGATCTGCAGCTAGGGCAAAAAAAGAAGCAAAAATATGAGGTTTGGCTCGCAGTAGGACAGCACAAGTTCGACAAGCAGGGAAATGAGTGGAATCTAAGGAGATGAGTACAGATTTATGGCGAATACTGAGAGTGACTACAAATCACAATATAAGTATCATAATCTGTTCACAAAAAACTTGCTATGGAGATGAACAACGAACAGCGGCAGGATAAGGATGACGAACCCTAGAACGGATCTAAAGCAAGAAGGGCAGGAGCCTTACCGGGATCCAAACGGATGCGGAGGGTCGCCGCGGTGCTCTGGTCCGGTCAGGTTGATGCAGCGGCCTGAGTTGATGCAGTAGCTGACGGCGGCGGCGGAGCTCTGAAGCCTGAGTCGCGAGGAAGACGAAGAAGGGGACGAAAGGGAGGAAAGGAAGATGGCCTTCAAGTCCTATTTATAAGGCGCGGCGCGCGTGCCAGGAGCGCGAATCCAGGAGCCGATAATTTCGGGAGCCCAGCCGTCGCCTTGATTATTGCGGGTTAGCAAAAAGAGATGGTAACTTTTGCGCTGACGTCATATCGGTTTACTGCAGCAAGAGGAGACGACGAAACGGCGGTTTAACAGTTACTGGAAGACATTTGAAGACAGAAATTCTTATTAAGGATTGACATGAACCTGTTTAAATCAATCTGGGGCCTAATGTTGGGGATATTGCCATTTGGGTAAACCGGCCTACAGGGCCCGGGTTAGCTCCGTCAATGGACCCAAGATGTTAAAGCCCAAGGAGAAATAGAAGGGCCCAAGGCCTATAATCGGTTTAAAGGTTTATGGCCATAAACCGGCCTGAGGTAAACTTGCATTGTAAGTTAGGAATAGGGAGACCAACCCGGGCACGTTTATGAACCGGAGGTTGGGACTTTGTAGACCGACGGGCGTCACCCGTGTATATAAGGGGACGACCCGACGGCGGTTTAAAGACAGAGAACAACAACTCGAGGTTTAGGCGAAGCTTATCGCTCCCTAGCCCTCGAAACACATCAATCCCATCACAACTAGACGTAGGCTTTTACCTTCATCGAAGGGGCCGAACTAGTATAACTTTGTGTCCTTGCGTCCGCTTTAACCCCTTCAAGTTAACCCGTTGCGATGGCTCCACGACTAAGTCCTTTTGCTAGGACATCTGCCGTGACAAATCCACGACACATCCCTCAACGTGCGATGAAGAATCACTCCAAAGTTCCTATCTAGCGGAGAACATAAGAAGAAATCATTTGTAGGGTAGGAAACCACCTCGAAGCTATTCTTTCCGATCTATCTATCCAAGAGTTCGTACTAAAATAACACCAAATAATTTCAGATTCATAATACTCAATCCAACACAAAGAACCTCAAAGAGCGGACCAAGATTTCTACCAGAGAAACAAAGACAAGAACGTGCATCAACCCCTATGCATAGATTACCCCAATGTCACCTCGGGAATCCGCGAGTTGAGTGCCAAAACACATATCAAGTGAATCAATATGATACCCCATTGTCACCAGGACTATTCATATGCAAGACATATATCAATTGCTCTCAAATCCATAAAAGTATTCAATCCGATAAAACGAAATATCAAAGGGAAAACTCAATTCATCACAACAAGAGAGAGAGAGAGAGAGAGAGAGAGAGAGAGAAAACACCATATGACCCGACTATATTAAGAAAGCCCGCGATACATTAATATCGTTACATCTCAAGAACACGGGAGAGAGAGAGAGAGAGTAAACACATAGCTACTGGTACAAACCCTCAGCCCCGAGGGTGGACTACTCCCTCCTCATCATGGTGGCCACCGGGATGATGAAGATGGCCACCGGTGATGATTCCCCCTCCGGCAGAGTGCCGGAATGGGGTCTAGATTGGTTTTTGGTGGCTACAAAGGCCTGCGGCGATGGAACTTCTGATCTAGGTTAACCCCGATGGTTTTTGGAATATTTGGGAATTTATAGGGTAAAGAGGGGCTGCGGGAGGCCACCAAGGTGGGCACAACCCACCTGGGTGCGCCTGGGCCCCCAGGCGCGCCCTGGTGGGTTGTGCCCCCTTGGGGCACCCCCTAGGTGCTTCTCTGGCCCACTGGATGTCTTCTGGTCCATAAAAAATCCACAAAAAGTTTCGCGGTGTTTGGACTCCGTTTGATATTGATTTCTTGCAAGGTAAAAAACAAGCAAAAAATAGCAACTGGCACTGGGTCAATAGGTTAGTCCCAAAATGATATAAATTTGCTATAAAATGATTGTAAAACATCCAAGAATGATAATGTAACAACATGAATACTTCATAAATTATAGATACGTTGGAGACGTATCAGCATCCCCAAGCTTAATCCTACTCGTCCTCGAGTAGGTAAATGATAGAAGAAATAATTTATGAAGTGTGAATGCTAGCAAACTGCACAAGTTTGATCAATGACAATTTCAATCACTTTTCCTAGCATCATAACAAAAACTCTCTCTCATAAAATTTCTCATGTTAAAGTAGCAACCAATTCACATGTTAAGGTTCAAACAATTAATTATCTTGAAACTCAACAACCTATATCCTTAGTCACCAAACAATTGCAATTCAACTTATTCAACAGAGTCTAAGAGCTCCACATACTCAACCATCATATAGTCTTCTATGATTGCTAGCACTCACCGCATACACATGAGCAAAACATTTCAACCTGACACTAATAACCCACAAGTATAGGGTATTGCAACAGTTTTCGAGGGTAGAGTATTCAACCCAAATTTATTGATTGGACACAAGGGGAGCCAAAGAATATTCTCAAGTATTAGCAGTTGAGTTGTCAATTCAACCACACCTGGATAACTTAATATCTGTAGCAAAGTAGTATGGAAGTAACGACAACGGTGGCAGAAGTAACAACAACAGTTTTGTAGTAATTGTAACAGTGGCAACGGAAAAGTAACTAAGCAAAGATCAATATGTGAAAAGCTCGTAGCCATTGGATCAATGATGGATAATTATGTCGGATGCGATTCCTCATGCAAAAGTTATAACATAGGGTGACACAGAACTAGCTCCAGTTCATCAATGTAACGTACGCATGTATTCCGAATATAGTCATACGTGCTTATGGAAAAGAACTTGCATGACATCTTTTGTCCTACCCTCCCATGGCAGCGGGGTCCTATTGGAAACTAAGGGATATTAAGGCCTCCTTTTAATAGAGTACCGGACCAAAGCATTAACACTTAGTGAATACATGAACTCCTCAAACTACGGTCATCACCGGTAAGTATCCCAATTATTGTCACTTCGGGGTTAGCGGATCATAACACATAATAGGTGACTATAGACTTGCAAGATAGGATCAAGAACTCACATATATTCATGAAAACATAATAGGTTCAGATCTCAAAATCATGGCACTCGGGCCCTAGTGACAAGCATTAAGCATAGCAAAGACATAGCAAACACCAATCTCAGAACATAGTGGATACTAGGGATCAAACCCTAACAAAACTAACTCGATTACATGGTAAATCTCATCCAACCCATCACCGTCTAGCAAGCCTACGATGGAATTACTCACGCACGGCAGTGAGCATCATGAAATTGGTGATGGAGGAAGGTTGATGATGACGACGGCGACGGATTCCCCTCTCCAGAGCCATGCACGAACTCCAGATCAGCCCTCTCGAGAGAGATTAGGGCTTGGCGGCGGCTCTGTATCGTAAAACGCGATGAATCCTTCTCTCTGATTTTTTGTCCCCGAACGTGAATATATAGAGTTGGAGTTGAGGTCGGTGGAGCACCAGGGGGGCCACAAGGCAGGGGGTGCGCCCAGGGGGGTAGGCGCACCCCCACCCTCGTGGACAGGGTGTGGGGCCCCTGGTCTTGATTCTTTCGCATGTATTTTTATATATTCCAAAAATATTCTCCGTGAAGTTTCAGTTCATTCCGAGAACTTTTATTTCTGCACAAAAATAACACCATGGCAATTCTGCTGAAAACATCGTCAGTTCGGGTTAGTTCCATTCAAATCATGCAAGTTAGAGTCCAAAACAAGGGCAAAAGTGTTTGGAAAAGTAGATACGTCGGAGACGTATCAACTCCCCCAAGCTTAAACCTTTGCTTGTCCTGAAGCAATTCAGTTGACAAACTGAAAGTGATAAAGAAAAACTTTTACAAACTCTGTTTGCTCTTGTTGTTGTAAATATGTAAAGCCAGCATTCAAGTTTTCAGCAAAGATTATGAACTAACCATATTCACAATAACACTTAGGTATCATGTTTACTCATATCAATGGCATAATTAACTAGCGAGCAATAATAATAAATCTCGGATGACAACACTTTCTCAAAACAATCATAATATGATATAACAAGATGGTATCTTGCTAGCCCTTTTTGAGACCGCAAAACATAAATGCAGAGCACCTCTGAAGATCAAGGACTGACTAAACATTGTAATTCATGGTAAAAGAGATCCATTCATAGTCATACTCAATATAAATTAATAGTAATGGATGCAAATGACAGCTGTGCTCTCCAACTGGTGCTTTTTAATAAGAAGATGGTGACTCAACATAAAAGTAAATAGATGGGCCCTTCGCAGAGGCAAGCAGGGATTTGTAGAGGTGCCAAAGCTAAGTTTTTGAAATAGAGATAAGTAATATGTTGAGTGGTATACTTTCATTGTGTCGGTGGGAATGACACCTATGGGGTCACTAGGATCCCTTCTACGGTCGGCGAGCACGAGGTTGTGCAAAGAGCAGGTCTGACAGGAAGCACGCGGGTCGTTTACCCAGGTTCGGGCCGCGAAGATGCGTAATACCCTAGTCCTGCATTGGTGGATGTATTGGGTGTTATTGTGTTCTTGAGTTAGCTACGGGGTGCAACTTGCCCAAAAGAGCCGAATCCCTCTCCTGGTCGCCTCGGGCCTCCTTTTATAGGCAAAAGGGGTTGCCACAATGGCACACAGGAGGTGGAAAGGTCTATGGTTGATAAGCCTATCCCTTGGGACCGTCGGACAAACACATTTAATGCGCTGACGATGTGTCCCCCTTGCTTTATCAGGGACGGCAAGGAAGCACATCCTAGCTGTCGCCGCCTCGCCTGGCCTTGACACGCGTCTGAGCCGACGAGGCATCGTGGCGCCACGTTGGCTGGCTGTTGGGATGGCGCGGTGGTGGAGCTTTCACGAAGGATTGCATGCCACCACGCAGGTGCTTGCTGAGTCGGTGTAGAGGACGCCCGTCGCCACACAGGTGCCTGCCCAGCTGGTTGAGCTAGCAGCTGCTTGGGGACGGCGGTGGAGTCTTGGCTGGTGCAGGCCTGGCAGTGGCCCTACTGATGTCCACGGCAAGGGTCTTTCCTGGGGCCCGGCAAGGGTCTTGTCGTGGTTGTAGTCATCCCCGGCAAGGCGCTTGCCGGGGGTCTTGTGGATTCCCTCGGCCAGGATTCCGCTGAGGGTCGCCGTCTTCTGGTCCTCATTTGATTTCACATGTTTATGATCTTGACGAAGATCTGCATGCCACCACAGAGGCACCTCCCGAGCCTTGGTTCCAATGTAATTGGTTAGGTTGGAAACCGTGGGCTCAAGAGTGGTTTGCTCCGCTAGCATCGGGCAGGCTACCCCGGCAAGGTTCTTACCGCGGCTGCGGAGGCTGCCTCAGCAAGGATCTTGCCTAGGGAGTCTACTTCGCCCTCTTGTCCTCCTGTGTTTCTGGTCTTGGCGTTGCCTTGGTTGTCTTGTGCTTTGGCTTCTCTCTGGCTTCCCTCCTCTGCCCTGCTAATTGTGGCCGTGGCACGTGGCTCTGACTGCCCGTGCACAAGTAAAGGGGTCAAAAGGGGAGCCCCTACTTTTGTACACCGACAGGAGCCCCCGGGTCTGGGCCACACATAAGCGTGATGCGTTGTTGGGCCAGGCCCAGAACGGTGCGCGGGCAGGTGGGGCGGATTTTCACCATAGTAACTATTTCGTCCGTTGCGCTTCCCCACAACCCACGTTGAACGCACGACATGGAGGGTCGTGTGTGACGTGGGGGTCATGCGTGGTGCGGTTCCCACACACATGCATCATATCGCAGTAAAGAGGCGGCTCGCGCCTTCCCCATAAGAAAAAGAGGGAGGCGCAGCTCATTTACTGAGTGGACTCGGGTCACGGTCTTCAAGGCGCCTGCACCGCACGATCACGGGGTGGGGAACGATCGCCTCACCCGTCCCCTCGATCCTGCTCGCTCGCCACGCGTCCCCCATGGAGGTGGCAGGCGGTGGAGGCGGGAAACCAGGCCGTCGCTTATTGGGGCAGCGGGTCGGTCCTGATTCCCTGCGCCTCCGATGGCTGGATTGGTCGAGTGGGCGGCCGAGCCTCGACCCCGCCCCTTTATAAGGAGGGGGAGGGGATGTCATCCCACATTCTCCCAGCATCCATCTTCTTCCACTTCTGCTCCTTCCTTCCACCTGTCATGGCGAGTGGGGGCGCAGGCCCTTCAACGGTGGGGGCGAGGGTCACCGCTCAACAGCGCGTTCCTCCTTCCCACGAGCTTGCGGTGGCGGAGCCGACCACGAGAGGAAGGGGGGGGAGGCAAGGCCGAGGTCGCTGCGGCGGTCGGGGGAGAGGGGGACGAGGCGGCGTGATGGATGTGCCTCCCCCGGCAATGCCGCCCGTGATGGAGGGCCACGTCGGGGACCGGCCTCGGGAGTTCTTCATCAGGCTGCGCTAGCCACCGCATCATCGTCTCCATCTCCCTACCCCATTTGCTCGAGAAATGGAGCTCGATCCGCCCTAGGCCCTCAGATTGCACATGAGGGGCTGCGGGAACGGCGGCACACGGGTCGACGTCGACTTCCCCGCTCCTCACGTTATGTACCTCCGTCGCGGATGGAAGACATTTGCTCGCATCCATAGCCTAACGGCGGGGCTCCTCCTCTACTTCAAGTTAATGGAGGGCGGCCTGCTCTCCGTCAAGGTCTTCGGAGATCTTGGAACTTGCCTAAAGTGCTGCGTGGAGAGCTCCTCCGACGATGGAGGTTCCTCCTCGAGCGGGAGTGACGAGGAGGACAGCGACAATGACGATTAGGAAGTCGAGCGGCGGGACGCCGACTGACCGTGTCGCCCTTCCCTCGGCCACGCGCCCTGCCGAGGGCCTTCCTCTTCAAGCTCTCCATCAGGGCGCTCCTCGTCATCTCCTTGGGCGGGTGGCTTAGGAGGGCCGGAGAAGGCGAAGAAGGCGGGTGGCGTCCGTCAAGTCGGAGTACGCGGGCACCGACACCTTCATCGCGTATTGTCGGCCCGCTGCCTCGTCTTTCAGCTCTCCTGTCGACACCGAGATGCTCTCTTGGCGCCTTCTGCTCCTCGCACCTCGCCTAGGAACTCGTTTTGCCCTCCTGCCGTCTTTTTCCACTTTCTGAGGAGAGGGACAAGAAAGGGATTACGTGCACCTTATCTCTTTTTAGTTTGTAAGCCTACGGCCACTTGTTAATTTTAAGACTTGTAATCCCCTTGCTCATTTTTTTTAATTCCGTATGAACTGTACCGGTATGTGATGTTTTTAATGAAAAAGGGTGTCTGCCGGGTTCTTTGTGCGTGAGCGAGGCCCATGCCAAGGAACGAATCCTTGTTATTTTTAGGATAAATATTGTCGCCCGGCAACAAGCCTTGCCGTCCCCTGACTTCAGTCGACCATTCTCACGCTTTTAGCGGAGGCAGAGACGAAGTAGAGTTAGGCCCCCCTCGTTTATTTCCTTGCCACTGTGTCTATGACCCGGTTCTGTCCCAGGGACTTGGGTACAAGAAGAAGGGGGAGCACGGTGGTCTCGCAGTAAAACGAGGTTTCATTTGTCCTAGTTCTATATGGAAACGCACAACAGGGGTTGAAGGACTTATCTGAATCCGCAGCCCCCGGCAACCTTGGCTTGCCATGGTTAGATCCTTGTATCTTCAGCCCCGGCAGTCCTGGCTTGCCGGGGCCGAAGCACCGGTTCGTCCTCTTTCTCCCAAGCGGCTCAGCATAAGTGTTCACGTGCCTTGCGTACTAAAGAGGACAGAAAGACGCATACTCAACCTCTAGGCTAGGGGCTAGTCGCCGCTAAGCACTATCAACCCTAACCGAGGGGGAGACTTAACCTAGCATGCATGCTAAAACTTAGGCCGCCAGCGCTTCATTTATTTATGCTCAGGGTATACGCCTAGCTTTGTACAGAGGGTTACATGCCGTGCCGGCAAAGCTTGTACAAAAGGTGGCTTGCCGGGAGGCCCGGCAACCGCACCTTATGGGTAAAACTTGCGAAGATGTTCGATGTTCCAGGAGTTGCTCACTGGGATAGCATCTTCGGTCTCCAGGCAGACTGCGCCAGGCCTGGTGACTCGTATTACCCGATAAGGGCCTTCCCAGTTTGGCGTCAACTTGTTGGAATTCTTGGCCGACTGAATGCGCCGAAGAACAAGGTCGCCTTCCTCAAAGCTTCGGGCATGAACCTTGCGGCTATGGTAGCGGTGCATGGCTTGTTGGTAGCGTGCTGCTCTCACAGCCGCCCGAAGACGATCTTCCTCAAGGAGCATTGCATCATCTTGCCGCAATTGCTCTTGCTCAAGCTCGTCATAAGCGAGCACTCGAGGTGACCGTTTGTGAGTTCTGTGGGGAGAACTACTTCTGCCCCGTATACCAGGGCAAAGGGTATCTGGCTGGTGGCTCGATTTGGTGTCGTTCTGATCGACCATTGCACTCTTGTGCAACCTGTCAAAAGTCTTTGTCCTCAGGCCTCGCAACACTTCAGCATTTGCCCTCTCTGCCTGGCCGTTGCTCCGTGGATGTGGCACGGAAGCGAAACAGACCTTGCTGCCGAGGTCTTGTATGTATTGCATAAAGGTGTGGCTTGTGAACTGCGTGCCGTTGTCGGTGATGACTCTGTTTGGCACACCAAAACGACACACTAGCCCCTTGAAGAACTTGACGGCTGAATGTGTTGTCACCTTGCTCACTGCTTCCACCTCCGGCCACTTTGTGAACTTGTCGATCGCAATGTACAAGTACTCAAAGCCCCCGACAGCGTGGGGGAAAGGGCCCAGGATGTCGAGCCCCCAGACCGATAATGGCCAGGAAAGAGGAATTGTTTGAAGGGCTTGAGCTGGTTGATGAAGCTTCTTCGAATGGAACTGACACGCTTCACACTTGGTTACTAGTGCCGTTGCATCCTGGAGGGCAGTGGGCCAGAAGAAACCCTGCTGGAACGCCTTGCCGGCAAGGGCCCTCGATCCCACGCGGGAGCCACATATACCTCCGTGTATCTCCACCAGCAACTCTAGTCCTTCCTCCCGGGGAATGCACTTCAATTTCACACCGTTCGGTCTCTTCCTGTACAGGACGACATCGACGAACTGGTACATGGCAGACCGACGGGCTACTTTCTCCGCTTCTTCCTGCTCCTCAGGAAGTTCCCCTGTTTGGAGGAATCGGATTGTATGCTGTGCCCATGCCGGAGCCTGGGGCTCGACGGCAAGGACTAAAGGCATTTCTTCTGCCATGGGAGCGGCCATCTCCCCGGTCAGGGCTTGACGTCCTGCCGGAGTCAGTCGCTCCTCGGCAGGCTCAGAACCCGTGACAACACACTTGCCAGCGGCCCCTGGAGGCTCAGCGGGAAAGTACTTGCCGGGGCCTGATATCCTCCGTTTGTTCTGTTCCGTTGATGGTACGACAGATGGTTGAGTTAACCGAAGCAAAAAAGTACCTGGTTCCATAGGTAACTTGAATGCAACGCGCTTTGACAGGTAATCAGCGATGTCATTCTCCACTCGGGGAACGTGCTCCGCTTGTATACCATCAAAGCGCTCCTCCGGCTTCCTCACCTCATCTACGTAGGCTTCCGTCAACGGGCTCTGGTAATGTTTGTTGAATTGTCTGACGACAAGCTACGAATCACCCCTAACGATGAGCTTCTTAACCCCGAGGTCTACCGCGATTCTGAGACCGGCAAGCAGCCCCTCATACTCAGCAGTGTTTTTTGTGGACATCTCCCTGGGAAAGTGCATCTGGATTACATACTTGAGGTGCTCTTCGGTGGGTGCAATAAGCAGCACACCGACACCGGCGCCTTGCAGCGAGAAAGCCCCATCAAAGTACATGATCCAGTCGCGACTTGCTTCCTTGCCGGGGAGAGCGGTCTCCTTGATTTCTTCGTCGGGCGTTGAGGTCCACTCCGCAGTGAACTCCGCCAGGACTCTGCTCTGGATCGTCGAAGTACTTTCAAACTTCAAACCAAAGCTCGACAGCTCCAAGGCCCACTCCACAATCCTCTCGGTTGCGTCTAGATTATGCAATATTTGTTGCAATGGGAGGCGGGTAACAACAGTGATCTTGTGTGATTGGAAGTAATGACACAGCTTCCTCGAGGCCATAAGGAGGCCGAAGAGCAATTTTTGCACACCGGAGTATCTTGACCTAGCCCCCTGCAAGAGGGAGCTGAGAAAATAAACCGGGTGCTGCATCATCTTCTTCCTCTACATCACTTCTCTCGATCGCGCAGGCTCTGTCCTGTCAACGTTAAACCCTACCGGGGGCCCTGCCTTGCCGGCACCAGGCCCTGTCGGGGGGATCTCTGGCTTGCCATCTGCCAGCCCTGCCATTGCCACTGCCTCTTCATCGACCTCCCTGTGTGCCACCAGCGCGACGCTGACCACTTGATTCATCGCCGCCAGATACAACAGCAACGGCTCTTGTGGTTTGGGCGCGACCAGTACCGGTGTAGAGGAGAGGTATTTCTTTCGGTCCTGCAGTGCTGCTTCGGCCTCCAGGGTCCACTCCATTGGGCCCGCCTTTTTCAAAATCTTGAAAAAGGGAAGGGCACGCTCGGCAGACTTGGAGATGAATCGGCTCATGGCGGCAATGCAGCCAGTGAGTCGACGCACATCCTTGATCCGCTTGGGCGCCTCAATCTGTTCGATAGCCTTAATCTTGTCTGGGTTCGCCTCAATCCCACGCTGTGACACAAAGAACCCGAGAAGTGTGCCGAATGGAACTCCGAAGACACACTTCTCAGGGTTCAACTTGAGGTTGATCTTGCGCAAATTTGCAAAGGTCTCCTGCAGATCTTGTACAAGTGTTGCCTTGTCCTTGGCCTTGACCACTATTATCCATGTATTCTTCCATATTTCTACGCAGCTGGGGTTCAAAACCAATTTGGACCGCTCTTGCAAACGTTGAGCCAGCACTCTTCAACTCGAAAGGCATCCGTAAAAAAGCAATACGTACCACATGGGATGATGAATGTTGTCTTCTCTTCGTCTTCTATTGTCATGAAGATCTGATGGTATCCTGAGTAGGCGTCAAGGAATGACAATAGATCACACCCTGCCGTGGAGTCAACAATCTGGTCGATGCACGGCAACGGGAAAGGGTCCT
This sequence comes from Aegilops umbellulata, assembly GCA_032464435.1. NCBI lineage: Eukaryota > Viridiplantae > Streptophyta > Magnoliopsida > Poales > Poaceae > Aegilops > Aegilops umbellulata. The sequence continues at coordinate 244,847,052 of CP136056.1, forward strand.
TGGGACAAGCCTTATTGGTATCTGTGTAATCAATACACAACCTCCACTTCCCATTTGCCTTGCGTACCACCACCGGATTGGCCAACCACGTCGGATGGAGCACTCCTATCACCAAGCCTGCCGCTTCTAACTTCGTGATCTCCTCTGTGATGAACTCTTGTCTTTCCAGATCCTGCTTCCTGACCTTCTGCTTGACGGGCCGAGCATGAGGACAGACATCAAGGTGGTGCTCAATCACCTCCCTGGGAACACCGGGGATGTCGGATGCTTGCCATGCAAACACGTCGACATTCGCCCGCAGGAAGGTGACGAGCGCGCCTTCCTATTTGCTGTCGAGGGTGGAGCTTATAGTGAAGCCCCTCCCATGCCATCCTCCCTGACGGACACCTTCTTGGTCTATGGCGGTGCAGCTCTGGATTTCTTACTCTTGCCGGTGGAGCTCTCTGGCACGTCCTCGATGGTAGCGCAACACTCCGAAGAGGCGCGCTTGCTGGAGTGGGTGCAAGAGGTCTTGCCGGTCTTCTCTTCCCTCCCGGGGCTTCAGCGGCAAGAGCAAGTGCCTTGGCGGCAGCTGCTGCCACTGCTTCCCAGTAGAGTAGGTCAGCGCAGATCAGCGCATCCTTCTTGTCGCATGGGACGGTGATGATGTTCATCGGTCCAGGCATCTTCAGCGTGTTGTAGGCGTAATGTGACGCCGCCATGAACTTGGCTAGTCCCGGGCGGCCGAGGATCCCATTGTAGGGCAAGGGGATCCCGGCTACATCGAAGACAATCCTCTCCTCGTGTAGTTCAACTCGCCTCCAAACGTCACAGGCAACATGACCTTTCCCTTCGGCTGGCTCCTTCCTGGGTTGACCCCTTGAAACGTACCCGTCTCCTCGAGGTCTCCGTCGGGAATTTGCAGCCTCTTGATCACAACGGGCGAGATTAAGTTTAGACCGGCCCCTCCGTCAACCAGCATCTTGTTCACCTTGAGGTTGCGTATCGTTGGTGAGACCAACAACGGCAAACACCCGACCACAGTGGTGCGATCAGGGTGGTCCTCGGCGTCAAAGATGATGGGCGTGCTGGACCACTTCAGCAGCTTCTAAGCGTCGAACGATGGCTCCGCTGCTGTGATCTCACGCGCCCACTGCTTGAGCTGGCGGTGAGAAGTGTGCAGCGAGGCGCCACCGTCGACGCACATGGCCTCCGTAGCCTTCCGAAACTCTTGCTCGCCGGGCTCGTCGTCCTTGTCGTGATCATCGTCTTCCTGTTTCTTGTCACGGCCCCGAGCGGGCCTCTCTTGCTGGTTATCCTTGCCGCGGCGGCCTCCTTGGCCGCCATGCTTCTTGCCGGATCCTTCGGCACCATCCTGACCCTTCTCCTTGTCCCGCCTCTCATACTCGGCATTTTGCTTTTTGGCAAGCAGCTCGACCTGGCGACAGTTCTGGAGGTCGTGGCCCTTGGTGCGATGGATCTTGCAATACTTCTTGTTGGAGCCTCCCGGCTTGTCGGCAGCTGCCATGGCCCGGCAGGCGGCGTACCCGGCAATCTCCTTGCCGGGGTCATCCGTCTTGGCCCTCTTGGCAGCTCCGGTGTCGTCGGATCCCTCGACGGCAAGCACGACCTTGCCCTTATGTTTCCTGTTGCGACGCCGGCCCTTCTTCGTCGGGACGGCGGTGTCTTCATCAGTAGAGTCGGTTTCCACGCCGGCGTCCTCGCCGGGGTACTTCCTTCCTTCTTCAGCCCGGGCGCACCTATCGTCCAGAACATAAAGTTCAGCCACACCCTTAACCTTGTTCATCGCCATCTCTTCACGCATCTTGCGATTGCGTACGTTCTGATGGAACGCGCTAATCACGGCAGCAGGATGAACATTGGGGATGTTGTACTGCACCCGGTTTCCCCTTCCTTCTGGGAAATGATATGCAAATCACTGGCCTGGCCATGAGCTGGGTGGCCTCCGGTGAAGGCACCAACGAACTCATGGCACAGATCTGACCAAGAAGAAACGGAATCCGCCGGCAAGTGCATCAACCAAGACATGACGTTGGGCTTCAGTGCCAATGGGAAGTAATTGGCAAGCACCTTGTCGTCACGAGCTCCAGCAGCTTGCATCGCGATGGTGTAGATGCTGAGGAACTCTGACGTATGGGTCTTGTCGTTGTACTTCTCGCCGACGTCGGGCTTGAACATGCGGTGGGACGGCCACTGGAACTGCCGCAGCTCACGGGTAAAGGCTGGGCAACCCACCTCGTAAGGTAGGTCACGGGAGCCCCCCAGTGTTGGGTGGTCCATAGCGGGTCCTGCCCGCTTATCCGATTGCTGGCGTGTATCGTGCCAGCACTCGACGGTGTTTCGAGCGTCTTCATGGGCTCGTTCTCGAAGAACTTGGCGCTGGTCGCGGTGGGTCCGTGGGTTGGACGACGCTATGGAAATGTTATCACAAGCTTTGTCACGATGGACCGGCACCGGCAGCAACTCGCGCGGGGAAGGAGAGTGCACTGTGGCTGCAGCTCCCCCGGTCCTTCCACCGCCGGCATGCGGTGGCTCGACGGAGCACCGGCCCAAGGGCCCCACCGGTCGCGGATCATCTTTGTTGGCGACGGCGACGAGGCTCCGGTTGGTGGCCCTCCATTCATCGAGCTTCTCCGCAGTGGGAGGGAAGTCGAGGAGTAGCTACACGCGCGGCAAAGCTTCTGCTGGCGTGGGTGGTGACGAAAGCTGCGTGGACCGTGGCGCGCTTCGACTTCTAACCACGTAAGGAGCTCTATCATGGCCCAGCGATTGCGTGCCATTTTCGCCAGCACTTTAGCGGGCATGCTGGCCTCCTTCGTCCCGCAGATGATGCACAGGGCTCTTCCCATGGCGGTGTCAAGGGTCACCGGCGTGGTGACGCTGCTCGTCGCGCACACCCTGGGAAGAGCGCGTTGTGGGTGACAGGGTGGGCGTCTTGGAGGTCGCCGTGCCGCTCGTGGGTGGTACGTCGACGCCCCCGGAGGGCCCCGCGCCGCCTGCGGGGGGCCCATCTCCGTCTCTGGATTTTGTGGTGTGTGGCCCATCGTCTTGCGCACGAATGATGCCGCTCGCCAGGCTCTGACTGCCAAAGCGATGTTGGTGCTCGCGGGCCACGCCTCGGGTCCTGTCCGCGACCGGTCCGCTGCTTGCCCGCCCCGGTACGGGCCGTCCGGCTCCCAATGAACCGACCGATGTGGCCTTCTTCTTCTTGGGAGCCATGACGATGAAGAACTGCTAGGCTAACTGCTAGACCGGATTTCCACAACTGCGCCCCCTACCTGGCGCGCCAAAGATGTCAGTGGGAACGACACCTATGGGGTCACTGGGACCCCTTCTACGGTCGACAGGTGCGAGGTTGTGCAAAGAGCAGGTCTGACAGGAAGCACGCGGGTCATCTACCCAGGTTCGGGCCGCGAAGATGCGTAATACCCTAGTCCTGCTTTGGTGTATGTATTGGCTGTACTTATGTTCTTGAGCTAGCTACGGGGTGCAACTTTCCCAAAAGAGCCGAGTCCCTCTCCTGGTCGCCTCAGGCCTCCTTTTATAGGCAAAAGGGGTTGCCAGAGTGGCACATAGGAGGTGGAAAGGTCTACAGTTGATAAGCCTATCCCTTGGGACAATCGGACAAACGCATTTAATGCGCTGCTGACGTGTCCCCCTTGCTTTATCGGGGACGGCAAGGAAGCACATCCTAGCTGTCGCCGCCTTGCCTGGCCTTGACACGCATTCGAGCCGACGAGGCGTCGTGGCGCCACGTTGGCTGGCTGCTGGGCTGGCGCGGTGGTGGAGCTTTCACGAAGGATTGCATGCCACCACGCAGGTGCTTGCTGAGTCGGTGTAGAGGCCGCCTGTCGCCACGCAGGTGCCTGCCCAGCTGGTTGAGCTAGCAGCTGCTTGGGGACGGCGGTGGAGTCTTGGCTGGTGCGGGCCTGGCAGTGGCCCTGCTGATGTCCTCGGCAAGGGTCTTGCCGGGGGCCCGGCAAGGGTCTTGTCGTGGCGTTGTAGTCGTCCCCGGCAAGGCGCTTGCCGGGGGCCTTGTGGATTCCCTCGGCCAGGATTCCGCCGAGGGTCGCCGTCTTCTGGTCCTCATCTGATTTCACATGTTTATAATCTTGACGAAGATCTGCATGGTACCACAGAGGCACCTCCCAAGCCTTGGTTCCAATGTAATTGGTTAGGTTGGAACCCATGGGCTCAAGGGTGGCCGTGACGCCCTCGATTCAATCATACACTAATCATACACGTAAATGTGTACGATCAAGACCAAGGACTCACGGGAAGATATCACAACACAACTCTAGACACGAATTAAAAATAATACAAGCTTTATATTACAAGCCAGGGGCCTCGAGGGCTAGAATACATAAGCTCGATTACACAAGTCAGCGAAAGCAACAATATCTGAGTACAGACATGAGTTAGACAAGTTTTCCTTAAGAAGGCTAGCACAAAAGCATCTACGATCGAAAAGGCAAGGCCTTCTGCCTGGGAGCCTCCTAACTACTCCTGGTCGTCGTCAGTCTCCATGTAGTAGTAGGCATCGACGGTGGCATCTGGCTCCTGGGCTCCGACATCTGGTTGCATCAACCGGAAAGAAGAAGAAAAGGGGGAAAAGGGGTAGCAAAGCAACCGTGAGTACTCATCCAAGGTACTCGCAAGCAAGGATCTACACTACATATGCAACATTATCAAAGGAAGGCTATATATGTGGACTGGGCTGCAGAAATGCCAGAATAGAGAGAAGGCCTAGTCCTATCGAAGACTAGCATCTTCAGCATCTTCAAGCGTCTTGCAGCATCAGAAGAGATAAGAGTAGCATAAAGTAAAGTAGTAGAAGTGCTATCAACCTCGGCCGAAGATCCTTTCTCGACTCCCTGCGAGAAAGACATCCCAGAGCCATACTATCCAGTTATCATCACAATCCATTTCTCATCACCATCCAGTTCTCATCACAAGTATCTAGTTCTAGTTGTATTGATTGGGATACAACTCCAAGTGTCCGTTACCGTAGGATAGGCTATCGATAGATGTTTTCTTCCCTGCAGGGGTGCACCAACTTACCCACCACGCTCGATTAACTCTGGCCGGACACACTTTCCTGGGTCATGCCCGGCCTCGGCCAAACAATACGCCGCAACCCGACCTAGGCTTAATAGAGAGGCCAGCACGCCGGACTAAACCTATGCCCCTAGGGGTCATGGGCCATCTCCCCGGGAACTCCTGCACGTTGCGTACGCGGCCAGTGAGCAGACCTAGCTACCTCATTCAACAAGGCAGGCGCTTACGCAGTCCAACCCGGCGCGCGCCACTCAGTCGCTGACGTCTATTAAGCTTCGGCTGATGTATATGACGCAGAACGCCCATACTATGCCCACGTGATGATTAGTGCTATCAGGCCAGAGGCCCCTCGGATCAAATATCCAAATCGTAGTGGATTAGGAACGCGCGGTAACAAGCAGAGACTCACGAAAGATGTGACCCCGTTGCCCCGTCTCGAGGACATGCGGCAAGGGCTAGGAATGCCCAGTCACGCCTCGTAATTATCTCACGGGCACCTTCCAGGTCCGCCCGACTCCACATCACTCGCAATTAAGCTCGCGCGGGTACCCCTTAGGGTCGACCCGTCTTTCCAAGTAACAGTGGTAAAGTCCAAGTATCCGTGTGTCCAAACATCAAGGGGAAAGCCCGAGGAATCACCCCCGATGAATTCCACTAGATGTAATCATCAAGGTGAACGTAAGAGGAATCACCCACGAGGTTCACACTTGAGGGGTTGCACGACAGAGTCGTATCGGAAGTGGTTAAGGAGGAAATCACCCTCGATGACTACGACCGAATGACTACATTACAGTGTGAACATCAGAAGTGCTGAAGAGGTTCACCCTCGGTACTCGATAGTAACCCAGTAGTGTCGAGCAACTAAGGGGAAGTGATGTGCGGTGTCGGGGCCTGGTCTTCGATCACGTAGATCGAGTCATCGATGATGAAGCAGGGGCAACAAGGACAAGTGGGGGTCACTGATGGATCACTAACCAACCTATACTAAGCAGTTTAGGATAAGCAGATAAGATACAACAGCAGATACAAAAGCAGGCTATGCATCAGAATAGGAGCAAACAATAACAGTAGCAAAATCTATGCAAGCATGAGAGAAAGGAATGGGCGATATCGGGATGATCAAAGGGGGGCTTGCCTGGTTGCTCAGACAAGAAGGAGGGTCATCGGTGACGTAGTCGATCACAGTGGCCTCAGCAGCGGTCTCAGGGTCTATCGGAGAGAAGAGGGGGGAAGAAACAGTAAATACGTAGCAAGAAAGTGGATAATAGGACAACAAACAGAGCTAGACATGTTCTAACGTGGTGCTAGGTGTTCCCTAACGCGGTAGTAGGTGATACGGACGAAGGAGGAAACATCCGGGAAAGTATTCCAGGTGTTTCGCATTTTCGGACAAACGAACCGGATGGGGAAAAGTTGCATGTTTTCTATGCTAGAGATGTGTGGCGGATGAATGGACTGCGTAGTCGGATTCGTCTCCTCGTTCTGAGCAACTTTCATGTATAAAACTTTTTCATCCGAGATACGGTTTATTTTCTAAGATTTTTTCAAAAATTTAATAATATTATGAAAATGTTTTAATTATTTAATTCGAATTTAAATAATGCTGATTCTATTTATACACAGCAACAACTAGCCACTGAGTATGACAGGTGGGGTCCAGGGGCCTTGTTGACCAAATCAACATTTGACTAGTCAACAGATGAATAGTGCAAGTGGGTCCTACCTGTCAATGACTTATGGGTTAATAAACTATTTAAACTAGTTGAATTAGTGGTGGAGGGGGGTCCCACATGCCATAGTCAGCAACTAAACTATTCTAGTCAATTAGATAAATTAGCTGCAGGGGCTCCACATCTCATAGGGGGTTAGTTAGTCTGATTAAAGCTAAACTAATTGGACCAGCCATATGTATTGGTTGTGCCACGGTTGGGCACAAGGAGCATGAGCTCCATGGCCGGCTAGGAGTTCCTGGTGGCAGTAGCGGCCGTAGCAGCCAAGGCAACAGCAGTGGTGAGGAGCAGCATAGTAGCAGGAGCAGCAGTGAGCAGCCGCAGCAACAGCAAGAAGGCAGCAGCGCCTCGCAACAGCAGCAGAGTAGCAGGTGCGCGCGGCGCATGCGGGCAGCGCGAGCGGCAGCAGCCGGTACGCAGGAGCGGCACCAGTGCAGCGCAAGTGGCTGTAGTAGCAGCGCGGTCAGCAAAGAGCAGCAGCAGCGCAAGGCAGATCAGCAGCTTAGAGCACGCACACTCGTACGTACACGTTCGCGCGAGATCGGATAGGCTTGGGGACAGCAAACGACGACCGGGTCGGGGCAGAGGAAGGGGGATCCGGAGGATTTCCTCACCATGAGTCCATTGGTGCGCTCGGGGACGGTCGGGGTGGACCAGAGACGAGGTAAATGATGATTGCGGCCGGCGATGCACGCGACGAAGATGATCTCGATGGCGAGCGTATGAGGCGGCTCCGCTTGAGTTGATGCTCGAGACGGACGAAGACGGCCACGCTGGACCTCCTCGACGCCCTCCCGCGCGTAGGTGACGACGGTGGCTGCGACAGTGGCGGTGGCGCGTTGACGGCAGCTCGTGCACGAGGAACAGAGGAGAAGCGCGAGAAGAGGAGGGGAAATTTTGGGGGCTAGGGTTCCAGAGGGGAGGGAGGCCGCTGGGGGCGCTCTTAACCAACAGGGGGAGCTGCGGGATGCCTGGCACCTGGCCGGGGCGCCATGGATGCCAGCCACGGCTCCCCTGCTCCTGTAGCGTGAGGAGGGGGATGAGTAGGTGTGTGGGTTGGGCTGGTTGTTTAGCTAGATGGGCCAAGTGGTCCGGGGGACGGTTTCTCTTTTCTCTCCTCACCTTTTCCTTTTTCTTTTCTGAAAATCAAAAAGTTACTGCTTTGCAATTATTCTGAGCACCAAATGACTCTTGTAAAATGTGCCACATGCCACAATAAATACTTTGCAATATTGTGAAGTTGCACAAAATTGTTTTGAGCATTTGGAAATGTTTACACACTTTTAGAAATTGAAAAGGCCAATTTAATTATTGCTGGACCACTCAAATAATTTCCAGGAGCATTTTTGGAATCCAACAGAGGTAGGTTTCATCATGACAAATACTTAGAGAATATTTGCCACATCGTGAACTATTTTTCTGGCTCATTTGAAGATGCACATAATTGACTTGCAATTTGAATTGAATTGGTCCCATCTTTTCTGGCAAGTGGCATTTTGGCTTAGGAAAGCATGACGACAAGGCATCATTAGAGGGGATTACTGTAGCAAGATTCTCGGGGTGTTACAGTGGCTTGCTCTGCTGGCATCGGGCAGGATGCCCCAGCAAGGCTCTTGCCGGGGCTGCGGAGGCTGCCTCGGCAAGGATCTTGCCAAGGGAGTCTACTTCGCCCTCTTGTCCTCCTGTGTTTCTAGTCTTGGCGTTGCCTTGGTTGTCTTGTGCTTTGGCTTCTCTCCGGCTTCCCTCCTCTGCCCTGCTAAGTGTGGCCGTGGTACGTGGCTCTGACTGCCCGTGCACAAGTAAAGGGGTCAAAAGGGGAGCCCCTACTTTTGTACACCGACACATTGTCAGCATAACAACTGAGAGATCTCAATATCTTCCATGCTACACACATTATAGGCGGTTCCCAAGAAGAATGGTAAAGTTTATACTCCCCCACCACCAACAAGCATCAATCTATGTCTTGCCCGAAACAACGGGTGCCTCCAACTAACAACAGTCCTGGAGTTTTGCTTGCAATTATTTTGATTTGGTTTGAGCATGGGACTGGGCATCCCGGTGACCAGCCATTTTCTCGTGAGTGAGGAGCGGACTCCACTCCTCTTGAGAATAACCCGCCTAGCATGGAAGATACAGACAACCCTAGTTCATACATGAGCTATTCAAGCATACAAAACAAAATTTCATTTGAAGGTTTAGAGTTTGGCACATACCAATTTACTTGGAACGGCAGGTAGATACCACATATAGGAAGGTATGGTGGACTCATATAGAATAACTTTGGGGTTTATGGAAGTGGATGCACAAGCAGTATTCCCGCTTAGTACAAGTGAAGGCTAGAAAAAGACTGGGAAGTGACCAACTAGAGAGCGACAACAGTCATGAACATGCATTAAAATTAATAAACATTGAGTGCAAGCATGAGTAGGATATAATCCACCATGAACATAAATATCGTGGAGGCTATGTTGATTTTGTTTCAACTACATGCGTGAATATGTGCCAAGTCGAGCCACTTGAATCATTCAAAGGAGGATACCACCCTATCATACCACATCACAACCATTTTAATAGCATGTTGGCACGCAAGGTAAACCATTATAAACTCCTAGCTAATTAAGCATGGCATGAGGACCTATAATCTCTAATTGTCATTGCAAACATGGTTTATTCATAATAGGCTGAGTCGGGAACGACGAACTAATCATATTTACAAAAACAAGATAGGTCGAGTTCATACCATCTTCTCTCATCTCAATCAGTCCATCATATATCGTCATTATTGCCTTTCACTTGCACGACCAAACGGTGTGAATGATAATAATGGTGCACGTGCAATTGGACTAAGCTGGAATCTGCAGGCATTTAGTACAAGGGAGAAGACAAGGTAACATGGGCTCTTTGTTAAATCAACAATAATGCATATAAGAGCCACTTCAACATTTTCATTATGGTCTTCTCCTTTCGACCCCCAAAGGAAATAAAATAAAACTATTTACACGGAAAGCTCCCAACGAGCAAAAGAAGAATGAGAAATCTTTTTGGGTTTTTTTTAATTATTACTACTACAAGCATGGAAAGTAAACTAGCTAAAAGCTAGAACTAATTTTTTTTCTTAAGGTTATTCAAGCACACAAGAAGAAAGCAAGAAAAAGGAAAATAAACTAGCATGGATAGTACAATGAAAAAGTATGAGCACCGACTACTGGCATACGTGTGTGAACATAAATATAATGTCGGCGAGAAATACGTACTCCCCCAAGCTTAGGCTTTTGGCCTAAGTTGGACTATGACCATGGATCAAAGCTACTCTCTCCGGTGCCCTGAGGAGGATCCTCGGGGTGCCACTGGTTGGCGAGCTCCTCCGGATCCCACTGATAAACAGACTGCCGATAAGGGTCAAGTGGTGGTTCCGGTTCAGCCTCTGGAGCGGGTGTCACGCTCAAGTATGCATGAATGGCCTCCGGAAAAATGAGGTATGTTCCTGAAAATATGTTAAACAAAGAGGGCACAGGCAAGGTAATAATCTCACAATAATTTTTATCAAATATCAATTTATACTTAAGCATCTTCTTCTTATCTTTAGCAATAAACTCATATGCTACCATACTCTTATAATCCAGAAAAATAGGAGGCAGCAACTTTTCCTCTTTCTCATAATGCCTGATAGGTATGTTAAAGTGTGCAGCAAGGCACGAATCAAAGATGCCTCCAAAGATTGGACCCCTTTGTACGGTTCAGATTTAACCATTTAGCAACAATAGTGCCTAAACTGAAGGTAGTATCACGAAACAAGGCATGGCGCAAAATAACAATATCAGGGGCACTAAGGTTTCCATTGTTCCCACGACCAATTAACCATCTACTAGCAAATATTGCAAAGTAATGCAGAACAGGAAAATGTATGCTAGTGATTCTTGCATCGGAAACTTTCCTCGTTTCCCCTACAACAATCATATCAATAAACCCTTCCACATCATTACGATGTGGTACCTCCACGCTGCCCTCAAAAGGCAAGTTGCAAATCGCACAAAAATCATAAAGTGACATCTCCTAAAACTAATCATATAAATAAAAATCCACCGAAGGTGGTGACCTCCTACCATGGAAATGAAAGTTTTGCACAAAAATATTAGTGAGTAGGAGATACTGTTCGATCTGGTCGCGGAGGAAGTCGGTGAGGCCTGCATTCTTAGCCAAATAATAAAAATCATCATGAATCTCGGTTGCCTTCAAGAACTCATCACAAGGCCATTCACACGGCCGAACCTCCACAGTACGAGGGAGATTATATTTAGGCTTCTTATCCTCTTCACTTTGCTTATCCTTCAAGCTTTGGCTTGAAGAGCCTCGCAATAATCTCTTCATCATTTTCTGAAAGTTTTAGTAACTCAAAATAAAAGTGAACCAAACTCAACAAAATAGATAGCAACTACTCCCACAAGTGCCTAGAGACTATATCATGCATTAGAACTACTTGGGACCATATAAATTTGACATGCAAGCTCAAGAACAGGAAAGCACTAGAACAAAAACTAATTGGACCATTGGAGGAGTCACATACCGAAGAACAATCCCCCAAAGGAGCTTTGTGAGTGGAGCTTTGAGCAAGGAGATCGATAATCGCAGCAAGATGAGCTAGAACACGGGTTTGAGCTAGGTGGTGATTTTTTCTGGAGGAAGAAGGAGTTTGTGGGTGCTGGAATAAGTGGAGGGGCCCACCAGGGGCCCACGAGGCAGGGGGTGCGCCCAGGGGGTGGGCACGCCCTGGACCCTCATGGCCAGGTGCTGGCTCCCCTGATGTGTTCTCAGTGCCAAATATTCTAGAAAAAAATCATATTTCAATTTCAAGGCAGTTGGAGAACTTTTATTTTGGGGGTATTTTTTATTGCAAGGATAAATCAGAAACAGACATAAAATACTATTTTTGCTTTATTTATTCTAAATAAAAAAAAAGTAAAATGAGGGTACAGAAAGTTGTGCTTTCTAACTTCATCCATCTCATGCTCATCAAAAGGAATCCACTAACAAGGTTGATCAAGTCTTGTTACCAAACTCATTCCGAATCGCATGAAACCAGAGAATTTTCGAATAGCACGAGGTTACCTCAACGGGGATATGCACATCCCCAACAATAAGAATATCATATTTCGTTTTGACAGTAGGAAGAGGAAATTCAAAATCTCCAATAGTAATCGTTGAAATTTTTCCAATAGAATTGGTACTGTGGACTTGAGGTCGTTTCCTTTGAAAGTGTACTGTATGCTCGTTACCATTAACATGAAAAGTGACATTGCCTTTGTTGCAATCAATAACAGCTCCTGCAGTATTCAAAAAGGGTCTCCCAAGGATAATCGACATACTATCGTCCTCGGGAATATCTAGAATAACAAAGTCCGTTAAAATAGTAACAAATACAACAACAACAGGCACATCCTCACAAATACCGACAGGTATAGCAGTTGATTTATCAGCCATTTGCAATGATATTTTAGTAGGTGTCAACTTATTCAAATCAAGTCTACGATATAAAGAGAGAGGCATAACACTAACACCGGCTCCAAGATCACATAAAGCAGTTTTAACATAGTTTGTTTTAATGTAGCATGGTATACTTGGTACTCCTGGATATCCTAGTTTCTTAGGTATTCCACCCTTAAAAGTATAATTGGCAAGCATGGTGGAAATTTCAGCTTCCGGTATCTTTCTTTTATTTGTAATAATTTCTTTCATGTACTTAGCATAAGGATTCATTTTAAGCATATCAGTAAAACGCATACGCAAAATGATAGGTCTAATCATTTCAGCAAAGCGCTCAAAATCCTCATCATCCTTTTTCTTGGATGGTTTGGAGGAAAGGGCATGGGTTTCTGAACCCATGGGTTACCGCTCCGCTCCGACCTCCGGTCGGAGATTGGCCGCCGCACGCCGTCATCGCTGAGTCGTCCCCGACCCGGACACCCCGCCGCATCGCCCCCTCCTCCAAGCCACCGCCGCCTGCTCCTGCATATAAAAGGGGGAACCCCCGACCGTCTCTTTCCTCCACATCTCGTAGCCACCGCCGCCCTTGTCGCCGTTGACCCTCGTCGACACCATCACCGCAACCACCACGACGTGCCGCACCTCCCCAGCTACTCCGCCGTCGCCGCCGATCCCGGAGCCATCGCCCCACTCGACGTTGACGCCACCGCCACCGTCTTCTCCGTCACCGGCGACCCCAACTGCCGTGGTAAGCCGCCAGGACACCTCGACCGTCAGATCTTGATTCCACGGTTAGGATTAGATCGCGTTTTGTTTTTTAAACGATATTCGTTACATAGTGGGCGTTCACTAGTTTAGACTATGTAGCGGACGAATTCGTCGCTTATGCTTCTGTAGCGAACATTTGTTCGTTAGATTTTCTATCTCGTAGCCAGGGACCCAGTTGCAAATAAGTTTCTTGCAGATCAGTCCCTGTTCTTCAAACACTCACAACTTTTAAACCGTTCGTCCAAATTCAACAAAACCAACGCCAAATTCTTCGTCATGATCTCAACTCTTCGTAGAACTTATAAAATAAACTTTTTGAAATTTTAAAATTTGAATTAGATCAGTTTCAAATTCAAACTTGTTTTGGCTATAACTTAAGTTTTGTAACTCCGATTTAATTGACTCTTTTTGCAAATCAAAGCTCTAGACTTGTACTTTATGTTAAGAACAAAAACACATAATTTTTCTACTGTTAAAATATGTTTCTGCCCAGAATATTTATTTGATGGTTTTGAAGTTTTCTGAAGTACTTTGTTTGTTCTTTTGGATCTTTGAGTGATTGCTTATGTTTGGTTACAATTGCTTGCTCACGATAGATTGATCGGACTTTGACGAGTAGAACTAACAGAATTATGCGTGCGATGAATCTTCATCAACAGTACAAGGCAAGTTCACACTTTGATCATACTCTTCCTATACCCAGTTTTACTTGCATTAGATACACCCCTCAAAGATGTGCATGTGTAGGACTTGGGTACATCTGGTTTTGTTATGTAGTTGATGAGGTAGGAACCTATGATCCTTGAAACACCCCCGGAATATTCATTATGTCATATATTTCTTAGCCATGCTAGTAGACGGGGTTTCATATTTGAGATTCATGCAAGTTGTGAGAGATATAATAATTAAGGGTAACTTTAAGGTGGCAACATTAACACACATCTAGGTTGGATGGTTGGGGCACCCTCGGGAAACCAGTGGCTTGCCCGGGCACCTGGGGAATCGAGTGTTGTCCTAGGAGATCCCGGGGTACCCGTGTGATCATCCTATGGAATGCCACCAAGGCTCAAAGGGATCATAAGATTATTCATGCTAGAAACTTACGTGTGCAGCCACAAGCCATTATGGGCTCTGGAATAGTTGAGTAAGTTGTGGGAAACCTTTCCTTGATGGGCTAGCAGATGTAGGGGATTGTAGGTGTACCGGCCTATCTATCGATTAAGGGGACCTCTTCAGAAAGATTGTGTCTCGATCATCCGGTTCTCAAACATCAGGCAGTGTGATACATCCATTTTCATCATGCTTTTATATCGATATTTATTGCATTATGGGATGTTATTACACATTATGTCACAATACTTATGCCTATTCTCTCTTATTTTACAAGGTTTACATAAGGAGGGAGAATGCCGGCAGTTGGAATTCTGGGCTGGAAAAGGAGCAAATATTAGAGACCTATTCTGCACAACTCCAAAAGTCCTGAAACTCCACGAAAGTTATTTTTGGAAATAATAAAAAAATACTGAGCGAAAGAAATACGTCAGGGGGCCACCACCTGTCCACGAGGGTGGGGGGCGCACCCCCTACCTCGTGGGCCCCCTGTTGGTCCTCCGGTGGCCATCTTCTGCTATATGAAGTCTTTCGGCTGAAGAAAAGTCATAAGCAAGCTTTCGGTACGAGACTCCGCCGCCACGATGCGGAATCTTGGCAGAACCAATCTTGGGCTCTGGCAGAGCTGTTCTGTCGGGGACACTTCCCTCCGAGGGGTAAATCATCGCCACCGTCATCACCAACGCTCCTCTCATCGGGAGAGGGCAATCTCCATCAACATCTTCACCAGCACCATCTCCTCTCAAACCCTAGTTCATCTCTTGTATCCAATTCTTGTCTCATAGTCCGGTATTGGTACCTGTAGGTTGCTAGTAGTGTTGATTACTCCTTGTAGTTGATGCTAGTTGGTTTATTTGGTGGAAGATCATATGTTCAAATCCTTTATGCATATTAATACTCCTCTGATTATGAACATGAATATGCCTTGTGAGTAGTTACGTTTGTTCCTGAGGACATGGGAGAAGTCTTTCTATTAGTAGTCATGTGAATTTGGTATTCGTTTGATATTTTGATGAGATGTATGTTGTCTATCCTCTAGTGGTGTTATGTGAACGTCGAGTACATGACACTTCACCATTATTTGGGCCTAGAGGAAGGCATTGGTAAGTAATAGGTAGATGATGGGTTGCTAGAGTGATAGAAGCTTAAAC
>CP136056.1:244864849-244929849 GCA_032464435.1 Aegilops umbellulata
AACAACAACAACAACCACAACAACAACAACAACCACAACAACAACAACAACAACAACCACAACCACAACCACAACCACAACAACAACAACAACAACAACCACAACAACAACAACAACAACAACAACAACAACAACAACAACAACAACAACAACAACAACAACAACAACAACAACAACAACAACAACAACAACAACAACAACAACAACAACAACAACAACAACAACAACAACAACAACAACAACAACAACAACAACAACAACAACAACAACAACAACAACAACAACAACAACAACAACAACAACAACAACAACAACAACAACAACAACAACAACAACAACAACAACAACAACAACAACAACAACAACAACAACAACAACAACAACAACAACAACAACAACAACAACAACAACAACAACAACAACAACAACAACAACAACAACAACAACAACAACAACAACAACAACAACAACAACAACAACAACAACAACAACAACAACAACAACAACAACAACAACAACAACAACAACAACAACAACAACAACAACAACAACAACAACAACAACAACAACAACAACAACAACAACAACAACAACAACAACAACAACAACAACAACAACAACAACAACAACAACAACAACAACAACAACAACAACAACAACAGGCACATCCTCACAAATACCGACAGGTATAGCAGTTGATTTATCAGCCATTTGCAATGATATTTTAGTAGGTGTCAACTTATTCAAATCAAGTCTACGATATAAAGAGAGAGGCATAACACTAACACCGGCTCCAAGATCACATAAAGCAGTTTTAACATAGTTTGTTTTAATGTAGCATGGTATACTTGGTACTCCTGGATATCCTAGTTTCTTAGGTATTCCACCCTTAAAAGTATAATTGGCAAGCATGGTGGAAATTTCAGCTTCCGGTATCTTTCTTTTATTTGTAACAATTTCTTTCATGTACTTAGCATAAGGATTCATTTTAAGCATATCAGTAAAACGCATACGCAAAATGATAGGTCTAATCATTTCAGCAAAGCGCTCAAAATCCTCATCATCCTTTTTCTTGGATGGTTTGGAGGAAAGGGCATGGGTTTCTGAACCCATGGTTCTCTTTCTTTACCGTGCTTCCTAGCAACGAAGTCTCTCTTATCATAACGTTGATTCTTTGATTGTGGGTTATCAAGATCAATAGTAGGTTCAATCTCTACATCATTATTATTGCTAGGTTGAGCATCAACATGAACATTATCACTAGGTTCATGTTCATCACCAGATTGTGTCTCAGCATCAGAAATAGAAATATCATTGGGATTCTCAAGTGTGTCAACAACAGGTTCACTAGAAGCATGCAAAGTCTTATCATTTTTCTTTTTCTTCCTCTTAGAAGGACTAGGTGCATCAACATTAGTTCTCTGAGAATCTTGCTCAATTCTCTTGGGGTGGCCCTCAGGATACAAAGGTTCCGGAGTCATTTTACCCCCTCTAGTCATAACTCTAACAAAATTATCATTTTTCTTATTATTTAATTCATTTAGCAAATCATTTTGAGCTTTAAGCACTTGCTCTACTTGAGTGGTAACCATAGAAGCATGTTTACTAATGAGTTTAAGTTCACCTTTAACTCTAGACATATAATCACTCAAGTGTTCAATCATAAAAGCATTACATTTCAATTGTCTACCAACATAAGCATTGAAGTTTTCTTGTTTAACAATAAAATTATCAAACTCATCTAAGCATTGGCTAGCAGACTTATAACGAGGAATATCACCTTCATCAAATCTATAGAGAGAATTTACCTTTACTACCTGTTTCGGGTTATCAAGACCAAGTATTTCTTTAATAGGTGGTAAATTCTTAACATCTTCAGCTTTAGTGCCCTTTTCTTTCATAGATTTCTTTGCCTCTTGCATATCTTCAGGACTGAGAAATAGAATACCCCTTTTCTTAGGAGTTGGCTTAGGAGTTGATTCAGGAAGTGTCCAATTATTTTCATTACTCAACATATTATTCAATAGCAATTCAGCTTGATCAACTATTCTTTCCTTAAAAGCACAACCAACACAACTATCCAGGTGGTCTCTAGAAGCATCGATTAGTCCATTATAAAAGATATCAAGTATTTCATTTTTCTTGAGAGGATGATCAGGCAAAGTATTAAGTAATTGGAGAAGCCTCCCCAAGCTTGTGGCAGACTCTCTTCTTCGATTTGCACAAAATTATATATTTCTCTTAAGGCAGCTTGTTTCTTATGAGCGGTGAAATATTTAGTAGAGAAGTAATAAATCATATCCTGGGGACTACGCACACAACCAGGATCAAGAGAATTAAACCATGTTTTAGCATCACCCTTTAATGAGAACGGAAATAATTTAAGGATATAGTTGTAACGAGTTTTCTCATCATTAGTGAATAGGGTGGCTATATCATTTAATTTAGTAAGATGTGCCACAACAGTTTTGGATTCATAGCCATAGAAAGGATCAGATTCAACCAAAGTAATTATCTCAGGATCGACAGAGAAATCATAATCCTTATCGGAATTATAGATAGGTGAAGTAGCAAAAGGAGGGGCATATTTCATTCTAGCATTCAAAGATTTTTCTTTAAGCTTAGATGATAATTTCTTAAGATCATATCTATCATTGCAAGCAAGAAAGTCTCTAGCAGTTTCTTCATCCATAACATAACCCTCAGGCACAACAGGTAATTCATATCTAGGGGGAGAATCTTCATCATCACTTTCATCAATATTATCAGTTTCAATAATTTCATTCTCTCTAGCACTAGCAAGTTGTTCATCAAGAAATTCACCTAGTGGCACAGTAGTATGAAGCATAGAAGTAGTTTCATCATACGCATCATGCATATCAGAAGTGGCATCATCCATAACATACGACATATCAGAATTAATGGCAGAAGCAGGTTTAGGTGTTGCAAGCTTACTCAAAACAGAAGGTGAATCAAGTGCAGAGCTAGATGGCAGTTCCTTACCTCCCCTCGTAGTTGAGGGATAAATTTTGGTTTTCTTGTCTTTCAAGTTCCTCATAGTGATCAGCAGATATAAATCCCAAGTGACTCAAAGAATAGAGCTATGGTCCCCGGCAACGGTGCCAGAAAATAGTCTTGATAACCCACAAGTATAGGGGATCGCAACAGTTTTCGAGGGTAGAGTATTCAACCCAAATTTATTGATTCAACACAAGGGGGGCCAAAGAATATTCTCAAGTATCAGCAGTTGAGTTGTCAATTCAACCACACCTGGATAACTTAATATCTGCAGCAAAGTCTTTAGTAGCAAAGTAGTATGGAAGTAACGGTAACGGTGGCAAAAGTAACAGTAGCAGTTTTGTAGTAATTGTAACAGTGGAAACAGAGAAGTAACTAAGAAAGGATCAATATGTGAATAGCTCATAGGCATTGGATCAATGATGGATAATTATGTCGGATGCGATTCCTCATGCAAAAGTTATAACATAGGGTGGCACAGAACTAGCTCCAGTTCATCAATGTAACGTAGGCATGTATTCCGAATATAGTCATACGTGCTTATGGAAAAGAACTTGCATGACATCTTTTGTCCTACCCTCCCATGGCAGCGGGGTCCTATTGGAAACTAAGGGATATTAAGGCCTCCTTTTAATAGAGTACGGACCAAAGCATTAACACTTAGAGAATACATGAACTCCTCAAACTACGGTCATCACCGGTAAGTATCCTGATTATTGTCACTTCGGCGTTAACAGATCATAACATATAATAGGTGACTATAGACTTGCAAATAGGATCAAGAACTCACATATATTCATGAAAACATAATAGGTTCGGATCTGAAATCATGGCACTCGGGCCCTAGTGACAAGCATTAAGCATAGCAAAGTCATAGCAACATCAATCTCAGAACATAGTGGATACTAGGGATCAAACCCTAACAAAACTAACTCAATTACATGGTAAATCTCATCCAACCCATCACCGTCCAACAAGCCTATGATGGAATTACTCACGCACGGCGGTGAGCATCATGAAATTGGTGATGGAGGAAGGTTGATGATGACGACGGCGACGGATTCCCCTCTCTGGAGCCCCGAACGAACTCCAGATCAGCCCTCCCGAGAGAGATTAGGGCTTGGCGGCGGTGTGACGCCCCCGATTCAATCATACACTAATCATGCATGCAAATGTGTACGATCAAGATCAAGGACTCACGGGAAGATATCACAACACAACTCTAAAACATAAATAAGTCATACAAGCATCATAATACAAGCCAGGGGCCTCGAGGGCTCGAATACAAGTGCTCGATTATAGACGAGTTAGCGGAAGCAACAATATCTGAGTACATACATAAGTTAAACAAGTTGCCATAAGATGGCTAGCACAAACTGGGATACAGATCGAAAGAGGCGCATCCTCCTGCCTGGGATCCTCCTAACTACTCCTGGTCGTTGTTAGCGGGCTGCACGTAGTAGTAGCCACCTCCAGTGTAGTAGGAGCCATCGTCGACGGTGGCGTCTGGCTCCTGGACTCCATCGTCTGTTCGCAGCAGTCGGGTAGAGAAATGGGGAAAAGGGGGAACAAGGCAACCGTGAGTACTCATCCAAAGTACTCGCAAGCAAGGAGCTACACTACATATGCATGGGTATATGTGTAAAGGGCCATATCGGTGGACTGAACTGCAGAATGCCAGAATAAGAGGGGGATAGCTAATCCTGTCGATGACTATGCTTCTGGCAGCCTCCGTCTTGCAGCATGTAGAAGAGAGTAGACTGAAGTCCTCCAAGTAGCATCACATAGCATAATATTACCCGGCGATCCCGTCCTCCATGCCCTGTTAGAGAGCGATCACCGGGCTGTATCTGGCACTTGGAAGGGTGTGTTTTATTAAGTATCCAGTTCTAGTTGTCATAAGGTCAAGGTACAACTCCAAGTCGTCCTGTTACCGAAGATCACGTCTATTCGAACAGATAAACTTCCCTGCAGGGGTGCACCACATTACCCGACACGCTCGATCCCATTTGGCCGGACACACTTTTCTGCGTCATGCCCGGCCGCGGAAGATCAACATGTCGCAGCCCCACCTAGGCACAACAAAGAGGTCAGCATGCCGGTCTAAACCTAAGCGCACAGGGGTCTGGGCCCATCGCCCATAGCACACCTGCACGTTGCGTACGTGGCCGGAAGCAGACCTAGCCTAGCAGTCGTTCCAGTCCAATTCGGCGCGCGCCGCTCAGTCGTTGACGTCACGAAGTGCTTCGGCTGATACCACGACGCCGGTTGCCCATATCTTGTCCCACGTGGCGGTTAGTGCGTATAAGGTCAACGACCCAACTCAGATCAAATACCAAGATCTCGTTAGGCGTGTTAAGTATCCGCGAATGCCGAACAGGGCCAGGCCCACCTCTCTCCTAGGTGGTCTCAACCTGCCCTGTCGCTCCGCCACAAAGATCCACCCAGAGGGTCGTCGAGACAAAGGTCCTTTCAGCCCCCAATCCGTGAATCACTCGCGGGGACTCCTCGAGCCTACCCGACTTTAGTCACCACATGTATCATGTATAAAGTATAGTATATACCCATGATCACCTCCCGAGTGATCACGGCCCGATAGTATAGCACAGCAGACGGACAATAATGTAGGGCCACTGATGGAAAACTAGCATCCTATACTAAGCATGTAGGATTGCAGGTAAAGGTAACAACCGTAGTAACAAGGACAGGCTATGCATCAGGATAGGATAATGGAAAGCAGTAACATGCCACACTACTCTAATGCAAGCAGTATAGAAGAGAATAGGCGATATCTGGTGATCAAGGGGGGGCTTTCCTGGTTGTTCTGGCAAGTAGGAGGGGTCGTCTTCGATGTAGTCGAACACACGAACATCGGCAGCGGTCTCAGAGTCTACAGGAAAGAAGTAACGGAGGGGGAACACAATAAATAATAGAGCAATCAAATGTAACACAAATCAAGACGCGGCAATACGTTGTGTTAGGGGTGACCTAACGTGGTAGGTGGTGATACCGGCGAAGGGGGAAACATCCGGGAAAGTATCACCGGTGTTTCGCGCTTTCGAACAAATGAACCGGAGGGGGAAAGTTGCGTGTTCGCTATACTAGGGATGTGTGGCGGACGAACGGACTGCTTATTTGGATTCGTCTCGTCGTTCTGAGCAACTTTCATGTAGAAAGTATTTCCATCTGAGCTACGGTTTATTTTGTATTAATTTTAAAAGATTTAAATCATTTTCAAGATTTATTTAATTATTTTAATGCAACTTTATCCAGAACAGTGTTTGCTGACGTCAGCAGTCAACAGAGGTTGACTGGGTCAAACTGACGTGTGGGCCCACTGGGACCACCTATCATACCCTGTTAAGTTAATTAGGGTTAGGTTAAACTAATTATTGCTTAGTTAGACTAACAGGTTAATTAGATTAATTAAGTAGGATTAATTAACTTAATTAATTTAATTATTATCTATTTATTTATTTATATTTATTTATTTATTTATATTTATTTCTTAATTCTATTTTTTTGTAAAATGTTCTCAGGGTGGGCCCCACTGTCATAGGTCCTATGGGGCTTAACGGGTGGGCGCTACAGGCGGAGACGGGCGATGGGTGCTGGGCGCGGTTGCGGGCGCCCGAGGGAACGGAACCGGGCGGCGCCGCGGCTGCGGGATGCAGCAGGCCGGCCGGCGGAGGTCGCGGGGCTGGAGCAGGGCGGCGTGTGTGCGTGCGCAGCGGGCAAGCGTAGGAAGCAGCAGTTGCACGAGGCGATGCGGTGAGGGGAGCGGCGCGGTACAACACGCAGGCAGAGCGGGTGGACGGGCGAGGCGCGACGGCCGCATGCACAAGCAGCGGTGGACGAGCACGCCCGGCGGCGCACGGGAGCAGGGTTATGCGGGCGGCACGGTGCAGGGCTAGATCGGGGCCCTGACAGGCGCGGCGTGCAGCTGGGGAGGCAGGGGAGAGCGCGGGCGAAGCGAGGGCGCGGGCAGCGCGCGCTGAGCGCGTGCATCGTTGCGGGCGGGCGCGTCCAAGAGCAAGGGACGGCCACGACGCGGGGAGCGGGAGCGGGCCATGCACGCGCGAGGGAGTAGTAGGGCGCAGCCACGAGCATGACGCGGCAGCGGGGCTAGCGGCGGAGCAGTGCGGCCAGAGGGAAAGGGAAGAGGAGGGGGGATCGTTGCTCACCCCGGTTGCAGGGGATCTGGGGCGGCGAGGCTTGTTGATGCATGCTGGGGAAGAGGACGAGGACGTTTGCAGTCCGTCGAGGAGGTGCGGCGAGGTCCAAGCGGCATCATGGTGGTGGTGATGGGGTCGAGCGGTGGCGGCATCGGGGTCGAAGGACGTGGAGGTGCGAATCCGGCCAAGTCTTGGGCGGGGACGGTGGCGCAAGGACGGGGGCGGGGGGTAGTTGTGGGCGGAGGCGGCGGTTCCTCGGGGCCGGGTGCCGGAGACGACGAGCGGCGTCGGCCGTCGGGTAAGGGGGGGTTCGGGGCCCTCTGCCCCCATCCAGACGGGGAAGGGGAGAGAGGCGTGCGGGAGGGAGCGAGTGGGGTTCATCGGGAGTGGGAGAGATAGGGATAGGGTTCGGTAGGTGGTGGCGATAAGGTGAGTGGGGGCGGGCTGGCCGGTTGGGCCTTGGCTTGCTGGGCCGAAGCCCAGGGGGGCAGGGGGTTTTCTCTTTCTTCTTTTTTTATGTATTTTCTTTTCTTTCATTTATTTCCTTTCTGTTTTATTTTATTTCTTTAATAGTTATAGTTTTATAATAAGTTAAAGCCCACACCTAAATTGGAGTTGTAAAAAGTTTTTAATGACTAAATAAACTAGTTTAGTATTCATTTATATTTAATGGCATTTATATAATTGTTTTGCTACTGCTTTATTCACCTGATGGTACTTAAATATTTTATAAAAAGTGTGGTTTCTCCACCATAATTGCTTATGATTTATTTCACACCATCCGGACATTTTAGTTTTATTAGTTGAAAACTTTTATTGTTTGCTTGATTTTGAATTTGAATTTGAATTTGAATCAATTTCGAACTAACGCGAGATTACCAACAGTAATCAAAGTGACGTGGCATCGTTAACATGGTATTAGTGTAGCCTAATTATCCGGACGTCACAATTCTCCTCCACTACAAGAAATCTCATCCCGAGATTTAGGAGGTGAGTAAGAGGGAAAGTTCTGGTTACGGAATTCTAACGGGTCTTCTCGGTGTTGGTTGCTCTTCTCGAAGAGGTACGTTGATGCCTTCATATCTCTGCTTCATGTCATCATGATGAAGTCGTCCTTTTCTTTGGGAACTCCAACATACTTATGAATAGGTAAGGGGCAGCTCGGCTATGACAGAATGCTTATGAGGGAAACAATCTGGGGTTAACCCATGAATGAGCATAAGATTATCTCTCGAGTTGAACATATAAAATACATCGAGAGTAAGGTACGAAGGTACAATAAGAGGTTCCAAGCGGATAGATAGCTGCTCGAAGTATGAACCAGAGTGAGAAAGGGGTTTAGAGCAGCGAGAGTAAGTATTGCGTCTGATACCAGAATAGAGCACTAGGAAGGTGGCCCATGAATTAAATACGAAGCTAAGCATGGGGAATAACCATTAGTAACAGGGTTGTACAGGAGAGTCATGTTTCGATCCTTTGGAACTGTGGGTTATGGGCCCACCTTGTGGTTAAAAGTAGGAAGGGCGTTGACATCTTGCACGGTCATGATAGCAAGACAAGTCAGAGGGTAGTTGTCGGTGTACTAGAGTAGGGGTACCCTAGTATCCCGAACTTGTGCACGGGCAGTCGTAGCACCCCGCGGCAAGGCTTGCCGGGCGACCGCCAAGGCCCTCTGTGGCTCCTTTTGAGCCATTCAAGAACAAAGTATTCAAGCCAAGAACACAAGGCCCCGACAAGAGGAGCTTGCCGGGAAGGCCACTCAAGACACAAGACCCCGGCAAGAGGAGCTTGCCGGGAAGGCCAACCAAGGCATCTCAAGGAACTTGCCGCGACGCCCCACGCGTCCCGGCAAGACCCGGCGAGCGACAAGCTCCCGGACGCGACAAGACAACGACCGCGGCAAGGCGTTTGCCGTGGCAAGCAACCACTCTGTACCCGGGCTCCAGCACACCCACCAACGTGTCGCTCTGGGACCCTTCCAGGTGTACGTGGCGGGAGGAGTAAGATACGGCGTGATCCAGGCCGCGCGTGCCCGTGCCCTGTTTTGGGCCTGGCCCAACAGCGCTCGGCACCGTGTATGGCCCAGGCCTGGGGGCTCCTGTCGGTGTACTAGAGTAGGGGTATCCTAGTATCCCGAACTTGTGCACGGGCAGTCGCAGCACCCCGCGGCAAGGCTTGCCGGGCGACTGCCAAGGCCCTCTGTGGCTCCTTTTGAGCCATTCAAGAACAAAGTATTCAAGCCAAGAAGACAAGGCCCCGGCAAGAGGAGCTTGTCGGGAAGGCCACTCAAGACACAAGACCCCGGTAAGAGGAGCTTGCGGGGAAGGACAACCAAGGCATCTCAAGGAACTTGCCGCGACGCGCCACACGTCCCGGCAAGACCCGGCGAGCGACAAGCTCCCGAACGCGACAAGACAACGACCGCGGCAAGGCGTTTGCTGCGGCAAGCAACCACTCTGTACCCACGCTCCAGCACACCCACCAACGTGTCGCTCTGGGACCCTTCCAGGCGTACGTGGCGGGAGGCTATGCAGCCAGGGGTGCACTGTGGCAAGTGGCGCTGACAAGATCGCCATCGTGGCGAGCGGTGGCGTCCCTGACGGTCCCTTTTCTGCATTGTTTGGGCGACGTAGATAGGCATTTAATGCCCTTGTCCCCTGCCGTCAGGGTTAGGTAGGATACACTGTACAGGTAGCTGTACCAACCACAACACCTTTCCATTTTTACCCTTGTCTGCGTTGCCACCTTTTGGAGACCCCTTGAGCATATAAAAGGAGGCCCATGCACAACGTAGAAAAGGAGAACAGAGGACAGTAGAACGTTCACGCTCGGTCTCGTTAGCTGCTGGTGCGTACTGTAGCACTCAGCGCTCCCGAGCAAGAACTCAATACAAACCACAAAGCAGCAGTAGGAGTATTATCTCTCCGGAGAGCTCCGAAGCTGGGTAAACGGCTCGTGTGCGTCGCCTCGATCTGCTCTTCGTGCGACCTCCACCCCCCGCCGAACCGGAAAGGGGCTCCGTCCCCATAGGTGCTCGTAGATCAGCTTCCCCGACATCTTTGGTGCGCCAGGTAGGGGGCGTTGAGGTTGTGTGAACCTGATCCAGCGCCCACACGAGCTAGATCTTCAACATCTTCATCGACATGCCGCCGAAGAAGAAGGCTTCGGAGGCGGCTGCTCCGTCTGCGATAAACCCACCATCGCCAGAGCAAACGGCTGGTGGGGAAGACGCCGGCGGAAGAACGGGCGTCGACGAGGGAGCCCATGGTGTCACCAGGTCCAAGGACAAGGCTGCGCTGCCCATCGGCGGTGTAGTAGGCTCCCACGACGACCGGGCGTCCGTGGATGCTCCGCGCCCATCTCAGGGGGCGCGGGACCGGCAACGTCATGGTACTCACTGTACCATACGCTTGCTGGACCCAAATCGAGCTGGCGGATCTCGGGATGCTCAAGGCCAGCATGCATGCCAACGTGCTGGCACGAGCGAGGCACGGTCGCCTAGACGGAATACTGCTCCTTCTAACATCGTTGGAAGTCCGAGCATATCCCGCTCCTCGCACCATTCGCTACCGCTACCCGCCACTCCAGCAGAAGCTCTGGCGCGAGCTCAACTACTCCTAGACTTCCCTCCAACGCCAGACAAGATCGACGACTGGAGGGCCACCATTCAGAGTCTCATCGGCTTCGCCAACGGTGACACTCCACGGCAGCCGACTACGTCGCAGCCGCGGCAAGTCAGCCAGGCGCGACCCGATGGCGACAAGACCGGTGGGGGTGCAACCACCGTGCACTCTCCGCCCCGAAGGCCAAGATCGCCGACTCGTCGGGTCCACCGTGACAGCGACTCCACCGCTTCATCAGATCCACGAGCTCGTCGCGATCAGCGCCAAGTTCTTCACGAACGACAGCAAGAAGACGCTCGTACTCGCATCGAGCGCCGAAGAGAAGCGCGGCGTCAATCAGACCGGTGCGCTGGGCCCACTGTCGACATGCATGCGCCAGGGGAACCAGGCGACCTGCCGTATGCGGTAGGTTGCCCTATGTTTACTTGTGAGCTGCGGCAAGTCCAGTGTCCCAGCACGAAGAATTTCAAGCCAGACATACCGGAGAAGTACGACGGCAGGTTGCATCCGTCGGAGTTCCTCAGCATCTACACCATCGCGGTGCAGGCTGCCGGGGGGCGGGACGACAAGATCCTTGCCAACTACTTCCCGCTGGTGCTCAAACCCAACGTCAGGTCCTGGCTCATGCACTTGCCAGAAAACTCCATATCTTCCTGGGCAGACCTATGCCATCAGTTTGTCGGCGCCTTTATGGGCGGCCGCAAACCTCATGGCCAGGAGATTGACCTTCACCTACTTGCCCAGAAGGAAGGAGAGCCCTTGCGCAAGTACATCCAGAGATTCAGCCAAGTGCAACGCAACATCCCAGATGTCCACCCTGCAGCGGTCATCAGCGCGTTCCACCAGAACGTGCGTAACCGCAGGATGCGGGAGGAGATGGCGATGTGCAAGATCAGAGACGTCAGCGAGCTGTATGCCCTGGACGACAAGTGTGCACGTGCTGAGGAAGGGAGGAAACTCCCCGGAGAGGATGCAGAAGCAATGAGGAAGGTGACAGCACAGTCAGCAGTCAAGTTCGTCAGGTCGATTGTTTGCCGCTTCGGGATCCCTAACAGGATCATCACCGACAGCGGTACGCAATTCACGAGCCGCACCTTCATGCAGTATGTCCAAGATCTTGGCGCCAAGGTCTGCTTCGCTTCTGTTGCTCACCCCAGGAGCAATGGTCAAGCGGAGAGGGCAAATGCTGAAGTGCTGCGTGGACTCAAGACCAGGACTTTCGACAGGCTGCACAAGTGCGGAAGAAACTGGATTGAGGAGTTGCCGGTGCTTCTTTGGTCGATCAGGACGACGCCAAATCGAGCCACTGGCCAGACACCTTTCGCTCTAGTCTATGGAGCAGAGGCAGTTCTCCCCACGGAACTCGTATACGGGTCACCTCGAGTGCTTGCTTATGATGAGCTTGAGCAAGAGCAGCTGCGGGAAGATGACGCGCTGCTCCTTGAGGAAGATCGTCTTCAGGCTGTTGTGCGAGCTGCTCGCTACCAGCAAGCTTTGCACCGCTACCATAGCCGCAAAGTTAACGCCAGAGGTCTCGAGGAAGGCGACCTTGTTCTTCGGCGCGTTCATTCCGCCAAGAATTCCAACAAGTTGATGCCGAAGTGGGAAGGCCCTTACCGGGTGAAACGAGTCACTAGGCCTGGCGCTGTCCGCCTTGAGACCGAAGATGGCATCCCGGTGAGCAACTCCTGGAACATCGAGCATCTTCGTAAGTTTTACCCGTAAGGCGCGGTTGCCGGACCCTGTTCCGGCAACCACCTTTTGTACAAGTCTTGCCGCTGTTGCATGTAATCCTTTGTACAAAGCCAGCCGCAGACCCTGTGCATAAATAAAAGCTCATGTGCTCCGCACACCTTGTCAATTTCATGCTTTTTTGCATCAGTTATCTGACACTTTATGCAGCGAACACCCCCGGTAAGCAATAACGATCCATAAGGCTCCATATCATTATTTTCTCTACTTCCTTTTTTTCTCAAGGAAATGAAGGTTCCTTCGCCCACAAGTTTGCCGAGGGGGAGGGGAAGATAATGGTATGGACCAGGCATCGTTCAAGAAAGTTTCGCCTTGCCGGGAAGCAAACGATAGAAAAGCTAAGTTGCCAAAGTTTGAGCAATCAGATGTTTTAAATTTTTTAAGTTATCTTCCTTAAACGACCATGCTTTGTATGGAAAACCTGTGCGCGAAGGAACCGGCTCGTGGCTAGTTGCGCCCTTACTTTGTTTCGAGTTCGCTCAACAGTTTAAGTGTGCTACGACTAGAGTCGCGCCCTTACTTTGTTTTGAGTTCGCTCAACGACTTAAGCGAGCTGCGACTAGTTACAACAAGGTTTCTTGTCGGCAACGGCACTGCCAGCAGGCTGCTGACGTCCCGCACTCAGCGCTCGCGGCGAGGGTGCCTGCGCCGGCAAGTTCCCTAAAATCGTAGGGCAAAAACATACAAAGGAAGGAGTCAAGTAAAGGAAATAACGTTGCAATCACTACCCAAAATAAGAGTTATATTACAAAATAGCTTGTCGCGGCTCTAATAGATTGTTTTCATAACATGATCAGCAGCGACAAGAAAAGAAGAAAATAGGCGGCCTAGTCCACGCGGTCGCCCTCAATCCTCTTGATCCCGCTCACCTTGTCCATAATAGGTGCGACAAGGGCCTTGAGCGCCTCCAGATCAGCATCCGACGGCAGGGACTTGAGGACGTTGGTGAGGACGAGGCCCGGGTTGCGGTAGGCCACCTTCACCAACACCTTCTGAAGAGCTCCTGCGCAGATCTTGCGCGACTCGTCGGCCAGCTGCTTTGGGATCCTCTCCCGGAGTCGCTGGAGGGCCGTCGCCACGCCTTTGAAGAACAGACTGAGCTTGGCACTGGATGGGAGGGTCTCATCGGAGGGATACCCGAGATCCTCCATCCCCAGCTGCGCCAGCTCCTTGTCGATGTCTGCGGCAGCATTCACAAGACCCTCTTTCCACTGCTCCATAGTTTCTCTAAAATCATTCTGGGTGGCGGCAATGCTCTCCAGCAGCGCCTTGTCGGCCTTGATCTCCTTCTTCAGGGCCGCCTCCTGCTCCTTGGCGCCGTCCAGCGTCTTGGTCAAAGCAGCCAGCTTCAGCTCAAGATCGGCGTTGGAGTCCTTGGCGGCGCTAAGCTCCTTGATCTTCTCGGCGAGACGACCCTGCAGCTCACCAGAGGTGTAGGCGTCCTTCTCGCGCTCATGCTTGAGCGCGGCAAGCTCTTCACCGCTCGCCCTGAGATCGGTTTCCAGCTGCGCCACCTTCGTCTCCAGCTCCTTCTTGGCGGCCTCGGCAGCTGCGGCAGCGTCCTTTGCTTCCTTGAGAGCTCCGCCAAGTGTTCACTCGCGCGCGGCAAGCTCCTCTTCGTGGCTGTCCAGGCTGACCTTCAGCTGCGCCAACTCGCCCTCTCGCACAGATAGCTCCGCGGCGGCAAGCCGCTGTTGCTCTGCAACTTCTGCCTTCTCGAGGATGAAGGCCTTCCGCGCCTCATTGAGCTGCACACTCTCCGCTGCCAGCGACCGGAGAGCTGCCTGGTTGAGACCTCGGAGCTCCTCCGCGTGCTTCTCCATGTCCACCCCCGCCTTCGCGACAAGCGCTTTGCGGGATTCCAGCTTAGTTTGCCGAGCGCGGTAGAGCGACACCAGCCTCCGGAGCAGCCGCTCCTCCTCAGACTCGCCGCTGCTGCTGCTCGGCGCATCAACCAACGTCAGCCCAGCGGAGGCGAGCACCTCTCCATCCAAGATTTCTCCTTCGACCGGCGCCCTGGAGCTTGACTCCCAGGGAAGCTTGATGAAGACACCATCGCCGGCCTTCAAGTATACACCTGGCTGGGGCTCTTCGGAGCCTGATGCTGCCGCAGTGGCGGGAGGATCAGCGGTCGGTGTAGCGCCTGTCGCTCCTGCGGCCTTAGGGTCGTTAGTGCGATCGCCAGACCCCTCGTCAGCTGCTGCGGCGGCAGCCTTGGCGGCCTCTTCGCCGGCGGGATCATCAGCGCCGGCCGCTTCTTCGGTGGCGGCGGCATCATCAACAGCAACCTCGGTCTCCATCGGCTCCGCAGTAGATGGATCTGATGGCCAAAAACGAAGAAGAACCCAAGAGAAGTTTATAAGCAAGAAGTACTTGTACCAGGCTCGGCAGTGGGGATCTCCGCTGCCGGGGGGTCACTGGTACTGTCCCTTGCCGGAGACTTCTCCCTTGCCGGGGAGCTCTCCCTTGTTAGAGACTTCTCCCTTGCCGGGGAGCTCTCCCTTGTCGGAGGATTCTCCCTTGCCGGAGAACGCTCCCTTGGCGGTGTAGTTGAAGCAGATGGCAAGTCAGGGGCGGTCTCTGGTTGCTCCTGGTGGGGCTGCTCTGCTCCTACACAAACCAACAGTCAGATATCAGCAAACAAAGAGTATCCATGCGCGCCTAACAGCGGGAAGCAGACCATATACTTACGCTGGGGGCTGCGCTGGGGGCTGCTCTGAAGAACAGCTGTCGGGTCCGGCAAGTTTGTCTCGGGCGCCCCCCCCTGCTGGCACGGTGGGATCGTCCTCGATGACAATCACCGGGACCTTGGCTCTCTTTGACGCTCTCTGGGCCAGAGTCCTAAAAAGGAATAAGTTCAGAGTAAAGCAAATGAGATACAAGACAAGACAGCAAGTATTGAAGACATGCAAGTACAACAAGAATCTTACTCTTCTTCTTCCTCGTCGGAGCTGAGCGCGGAGAAGTCAAAGCCTGGCCCACCTCCGGCGCGAGGAAGCGGAGGAGTAGGATCCCTTGGCCGCTTGGCGGGAGATGGAGCGGCGGACCGGGAGGACCCCACTCCAGTTGCCGCTGCAGCGTGAGGTGCTTCCGCGGCAACAGAACTTGCCGCGGTGGAGCGTGTCGTGCGGCGCGGCGGGGGTTGACTCGTCCGCCGCTCCGCTACGTCCCCGGCCTTGCGAAGACGCCTTCTTGGTGGAGCCGGGGGCTCTGCTTGTGGAGCCGGGAGCTCTGCTTGCGGCAAGCTGCCCGAAGATGAAGAGGAAGATGAGCCGATCTCCAACGAGCCGCTCGTATCCTCGGCGGGCCCGCTCGGCTCGGTGTCATGCCCGGCAGGCTCTTCCTCACCGGCAAGATCCTCTCGCTCGGCAAGGCTTGCCGCCTCTGCTGCCTCTGCCTCCTCCACGGTGAACCCAAACTCGCCCGCAGCTGCGGCTGCCGCCGCCTCTTCCAGCCTGGTGGCGATGCGCTTGAGCTCCTCGTCGGTGGTGTCTCGGGTGAGGCCCCTCTGCTCGTCGGCGTCGATCGGCACTTCTACCAAGCCATCGAAGAACGCCTGCACGACATCATCTGCAGGCTCTATCCTGGCTGGGTCAATTCCATGCGAGTCGCACAGCGGCATCATCGCACGGATGCGGTCGAGCGAGGAGTTGTTGCACAGTGGAACGACGCCCCTCGGCAACCTGAACACTTCGGGATCCTGAGGGTCGTACTTGAACAGCTCCTGGAGCATCGCGTTGAGCTCCAAGACAGTGAAGTTGAAATTGAGGCCCGGCCGCAGCCTCATGATACCCGCCGCGTTCTGGAACTCCCAGGCGGGTCTCCTCCTCTCCTGCAGGGGGGCAATGCGGCGGCAAAGGAAATCTGCGCCAACCGCACCCACAGTAAGCTCGGCAAGCCTGAGGCGTAGGATCTGGACGACAGCAATCTTCAGTCTATCGTCTTCCGGGGCCAGGCTACTCCAATTACTGCCGCGCACTACTGGAGTTTGGCGCTGGGCGGTAAACGGCTGCGGATTCTCCTCGACAATCAGGCACCAGTCCGCCCTCCACTCCTCCCACTTGCTGCGGAACTCTCCATCCAGATAAGCATCATTCTTGCCGGCTTTTGAGATCCAGGCGATTCCGCCGGATAAGGGCTCTCCTTTCTCAACTCGAGGCGAAAAGAAGTGGCGGAAAAGGGCTACGTTTGGATAGATTCCGACAAAGTTTTCGCAGAGATGTGCGAAAACTGCCATGGTCAGGACAACATTGGGGGTGAAGTCAAGGAGGCGGAGCCCATAGGTGTTTATGACGTCATAGAAAAATTCAGAAAAGGGCGAGCAGAGCCCGCAGTAGAAGAACAAGGCGAAGAAAGGGTACCCAGTGGGAGCCTTTTTCCAAGCGGCGGCTGGGGGTACCTTCGTGCGCGGATGCGCCTGCGTCCCCGTCGACTAGAAGAGGTAGTAGTACTCCTTCAGCTCTTCCGCGGCAAGCCTCGGAGGGAAGATTGCCCGCTCCTTTCGCAGCGCCGCGAGCCGCTGCGCCTCGGCCGACTTCACCTTCTCAGCTTTCGGAGCCATGGCGGGAGTGGTGAGGGAGGACGACGGCGTTGGTGGTGCTGGTGGCGATGGGGGCGGAGCGCTGCTCTCTTTCGGGTTTGGGAAGAAGGGGAGTGGCGAAGATTCTTGGGGAAGGAATAGCAACGGGCAGATGGGCGAACTGCCCCTGTTTCCCCTGCTTATAAGGAGGAAGGGAGCGGACGTTCCGCTTTTCCGAATAAAGAAACCACCCACGACCTCTCCCACGACGCCGCAATCAACACGTGCCGTTCGGGGAGGGCGCGGTGGATACGGAGTAAGATACGGCGTGATCCAGGCCGCGCGTGCCCGTGCCCTGTTTTGGGCCTGGCCCAACAGCGCTCGGCACCGTGTATGGCCCAGGCCCGGGGGCTCCTGTCGGTGTACTAGAGTAGGGGTACCCTAGTATCCCGAACTTGTGCACGGGCAGTCGCAGCACCCCGCGGCAAGGCTTGCTGGGCGACCACCAAGGCCCTATGTTGCTCCTTTTGAGCCATTCAAGAACAAAGTATTCAAGCCAAGAAGACAAGGCCCCGGCAAGAGGAGCTTGCCGGGAAGGCCACTCAAGACACAAGACCCCGACAAGAGTAGCTTGCCGGGAAGGCCAACCAAGGCATCTCAAGGAACTTGCCGCGACGCGCCACGCATCCCGGCAAGACCCGGCGAGCGACAAGCTCCCGGGCGCGACAAGATAACGACCGCGGCAAGGCGTTTGCCGCGGCAAGCAACCACTCTGTACCCGCGCTCCAGCACACCCACCAACGTGTCGCTCTGGGACCCTTCCAGGCATATGTGGTGGGAGGCTGTGCAGCCAGGGGTGCACTGTGGCAAGCGGCGCTGACAAGATCGCCATCGTGGCGAGCGGTGGCGTCCCTGACGGTCCCTTTTCTGCACTGTTTGGGTGACGTAGATAGGCATTTAATGCCCTTGTCCCCTGCCGTCAGGGTTAGGAAGGATACACTGTACAGGTAGCTGTACCAACCACAACACCTTTCCATTTTTACCCTTGTCTGTGTTGCCACCTGTTGGAGACCCCTTGATCATATAAAAGGAGGCCCATGCACAACGTAGAAAAGGAGAACAGAGGAAAGTAGAACGTTCACGCTCGGTCTCGTTAGCTGCTGGTGCGTACTGTAGCACTCAGCGCTCCCGAGCAAGAACTCAATACAAACCACAAAGCAGCAGTAGGAGTATTATCTCTCCGGAGAGCTCCGAAGCTGGGTAAACGGCTCGTGTGCCTCGCCTCGATCTGCTCTTCGTGCGACCTCCGCCCCCTGCCGAACCGAAAAGGGGCTCCGTCCCCATAGGTGCTCGCGGATCAGCTTCCCTGACAGTAGCCTATCAGTTATGTCGGCAACAATGTCAGTACCAAGGGCAAGGGACGAGGAGAACCATTTTCCTGCTCGTTGAACAAGGCGGTCCAAGAGGCAAAGTTCTCATCCATCGGCGGTTACCGAAATGTCATCAACAGTAGAAACATGGTCTCACTGGCTGAGTTGTACACTGAGGTGTTTACATAAGCAGTGAATTATTGCTGCTTAGATTATATAGATCACAAGAAAGGTCAAACAAACCAATGGAAAGGAAAAGGTGATCATCAGGTTAAACAAAACAATGGAAAGGAAAAAATGTGTTTAAACACATATTTCAGGGGTATATCTTTCCCAAGGACAAACAGAGCATGATATCCATGATAGGATATTATGTAGAAAACTCCTTAGGTAGGGGAGAGAAATTTCATGACATTACCCATACAACGGTGTTTGGATAATTGAGCAAGAAACATTTAGCATTGGGCTTCAAATGTTCTTGTTTAAAATCAGTGTATCACAGACATGCTTCGAGATAGCATTGACATGGTCACTGGATAAAGATCAGACTTTGGATACTCAAAGGATCCATCAAGAACAACTTATAGAATAAGTCTTACAATTTCCTCATGGTAGAATGGATAACCTTGCTGAAAAGGAATCTATGACAATAGGGCCTCCAGCCAGGTGTGCTAGGCTCGACATCATCTTACTGGGTCATATAAAGACCAATGTTATAACTCTTAGAAATATGTCCCAATCATCATATCTGACCGAGATCCAGATCTGATTGGTGCCAGGATGCCCGAGAAGAAAAGGTGCAACACAAATTGTTGAGATGACATTGTAAGATTCTCGGGAATTGAACTATGGAAGCAAGTTCCAAAACAAGAGTTCATCATTTAACCAAGGAGAGGACGATGAGGTGGCTGATAAACTCAGCGACAATTCCTCGAGATTTACAAAAGGATGGATTTCCACAATTATGTGAACAAAGGGATAACATTTGTCAGATCAAATGATATAATGATGTATGCTCGAGGAAAACATACACAATTAAACATTGGTTGAAAGGTGCATCGGGAAGTAGGGATGAAGTAGCACGATCAATGTTAGAATGGTGATTCAATAATCAATAGACTAAGAATCAAGCTATCAACCATTTACTTCAAGCAATAGGTTGCTAGAAGTTTTGGAATTACACATCACAGTCAATTTGTCGGTATTTCGGCAAGAAACAACACGGTGACCAGGAAAGAATGGTGATGGTGATAAGTATCACTTATATCAATAATTCTCTAGAGATTCTCACGACATTCTTGACATAAAAGATGGTAATACTCCAAGGTAAAGAAGAACAAATGATGGCTAGCAAGGAGCCCAAGGTATAACACAAAACACGAACAAGTTTGTGTTGGAGGGAAGGCAATATGGTGGTCGATGATAACACAAATCATCGAGAGGAAGGATGGTATTTCTCATCAAGAATTCAATTAATATCTTGGAAGACCTCAGAATGTTGATGATGATCACGACACATTTGTCGAGAGGTTTCAAGAAGATGTAACCGATCAACAATGACATCAAGTCAACGGAATGATGAAGCGAAAAGTTATTGAAATCATGGGTACGACACAAACTCGAAATCAAGCTTGTTGTTCAAGGACAAATGGTATGACGAGGAAGATCGACGTAAGATTAGCTCACCGTCGAATTTTTTGCTCCGGGAAGAAGGACCAGGTAGCACAGTTAAAATCGGCACGACAAGGATATAGCCAAGCAGGCTAGGAATGACGGGATCGAGTTCAAACTCGTAAGTAATGAAGGTTACCAAGAATTGTTTAATCGCGGTGCGGACTTGAGTCAGTTATCGATGTCTTGAGTGTTTAATAACTCAGAGCCCGTGAAAAATTGGAATCGGTGAGAATGTAGCACTTGATAAAGAACTCATAAGAAGTTATGCATTTCCATGATAATCTCGAGATACCAGGGGGTAATACTCGACGACAGATTGAAGTAGAGGTTGGACTAGGGTAATGCTCTTCAGAAGACAAGTGCTCAAACTTGCACGAGAAATGGAATCAAGGAGAAACATGGTCAGAACCACGTCCACAGATACAAGATGAACTTATAAGAAGGGGATAATTATTTTAAGAGAAGCTTCCATGATAAGGTATACATCGTGTCCATGGGCATGAACACAGGGTTCAAGGTCGACTCCCACTTCTTCAACGCATAATCTTTCATTCACCTCTCGTATTTCGAAAATAACATTAGTTGTTGAAAGTTTTTACCTGGTGCAATACCAGATAAGTACGACCCGTGAAATCTTTCGGGTTCACATGGATTAGGGAAGGCGTTGGTTCAACCCATGGGGGCATCTTAGGAACATATACCACAAACTTTGGAGTAAATAATACAAGCTCGAAATTAGAGCATGGTTCACGAAGCAGAGGATACAATTTACCAAAGGCATTATATCCATGGAAAGGTTCACAAGGTTATTCAATATGAAGGACACTTTCGGATAATAATCCAACAAGAGGTCTGGTGGTCTACAACAGAGCTGATGTGAGTATCGGTACTCTATCAAAGGAAGAAGGAATGCATGTGCATCTGAATATAGAAACAACTGACTAATTCAAAGCTTAATTGCAAATGAATATATGATTTCCAAATCAAGGGATCAAAAGCAAATGTTATGATCGAAAATGAATAAGTTTAATAGACTTAGAAGCACAACCGATCAAGACATTGATTGGTCAACAACCAGCTCATACCCAAATGACGTCTGAGTCAGAAGGATGAATTCTAGGATCTGACTGAGGATTGCGAGCATTCGCAACATATTGAATTAACAGACTCAAAATGATAATGACAAGGGATGCCAATAAGATTACGAGACTTATGGGATTAACCATAACGCAAGCAAGCAAGAATTTGAAGAACAATAGGTTGCTCAGGATTTTCGGAAGATCGAATGGTATTTTGAAGACAGTTGTGAAATACATGAATCAACTGGGAAAGAACGAATACTCTATAAGTGCGAGAAATTATCCGTAGGGGTGTTCAGGTGGCAAAGAACTGCAGGGCAGTAGGCACAAAGTATTCTCGGGGTATCTTGTAATAACAAGATCGACTGGGAATAAAAGTAAGCACGACAGGTGTAAGTACTTATCCATAGGGATATTTCAGTGGTAGGGAATTGCAAAAGCAACAGGCACAAGGTCTCGAGAGAATATCGGAGAGTATCTCCGAAATCTTCTGGTGCAGTCGACGATCATCTGTAATAAGGGGTTCTCCGGGTGGAAGTAGTTACGAGAGCCTAAAGTCAGAGTTAGTAAAATCGTTTAACCCGAGTAGAAGAGAGTTCAGAGTCCCAGAGTAAAGGACGAGGAGTAAAAGATCCTACTACCACCCAAATGGCGACGTGGGCCCGTAAGGCACACAGCCATGTTAGTAAAAGTTTTGCAATGTCTAGACTCGACTTTGGCCAAGGAGTGTGGAAGGGGGATTCATACAGGCAGTTGGCTCTGATACCAACTTGTCACACCCCCGATTCAATCATACACTAATCATGCACACAAATGTGTACGATCAAGATCAGGGACTCACGGGAAGATATCACAACACAACTCTAAAACATAAATAAGTCGTACAAGCATCATAATACAAGCCAGGGGCCTCGAGGGCTCGAATACAAGTGCTCGATCATAGACGAGTCAGCGGAAGCAACAATATCTGAGTACAGACATAAGTTAAACAAGTTGCCATAAGATGGCTAGCACAAACTGGGATACAGATCGAAAGAGGCGCAGGCCTCCTGCCTGGGATCCTCCTAACTACTCCTGGTCGTCGTTAGCGGGCTGCACGTAGTAGTAGGCACCTCCAGTGTAGTAGGAGTCGTCGTTGACAGTGGCGTCTGGCTCCTGGACTCCATCATCTGTTCGCAGCAACCGGGTAGAGAAATGGGGAAAAGGGGGAACAAGGCAACCGTGAGTACTCATCCAAAGTACTCATCCAAAGTATTCCTGGACTCCAATGAATCCTTCTCTTTGATTTTGTTCTCCCCGAACGTAAATATATAGAGTTGGAGTTGAGGTCGGTGGAGCACCAGGGGGCCCACGAGGCAGGGGGCGCGCCCAGGGGGGTAGGCGTGCCCCCCACCCTCGTGGACAGGGTGTGGGCACCTGGTCTTGATTCTTTGGCCAGTATTTTTTATATATTCCAAAAATATTCTCCATGAAGTTTCAGGTCATTCTGAGAACTTTTATTTCTGCGCAAAAAAAACACCATGGCAATTCTGCTGAAAACAGCGTCAGTCCGGGTTAGTTCCATTCAAATCATGCAAGTTAGAGTCCAAAACAAGGGCAAAAGTGTTTGGAAAAGTAGATACGTTGGAGACGTATCAGACACATAGAAAGATAGGGGCTTATAATTTTTCCTCCTAATGTATTCACGTCAAGGGTGATGTCAACAATAATAACTCATGCTACCCATATCCAACTAGATATATGTGCCTAGATCTTTCCTCACCACATGATGCTTGCCAAAAGAGAAAAATAAAAAGGAATAGGCAGAAAAACTTTGACTCTTGCATGAAAGTAAATACATAAAAGTAAAATATAGGCCCTTCACAGAGGGAAGCAGAGGTTGCCATGCGCTTTTTGTTTGTATGCTCAACCCCTTAGTGCAAAAAACGTCACGTTATATTGCCCCTTATGATAGCAACCTTTATTATGCAGTTTGTCGCTTTTATTCTTTGCCATCACAAGTTCGTGCAACGCTCAATTTTCTCTTACACTAAATGATCTAACAATTTTAGAAGCAATTTTTATTTCCTTATTGCACCGATGACAACTTACTTGAAGGATCTTGCTCAATCCTTCGGTAGGTATGGTGGACTCTTGAAGATAAGATTTGGGTTTAAGGGTTTTTTTGGATGCACAAGTAGTATCTCTACTTGGTGCGGAATGTTTGGCTAGCAAAGATGGGGGGCAAGCACCACATGTTGAAGGATCTATGACAATATAACTTCTATGTGAATATGAACAAACATAAACATTACGTTGTCTTCCTTCTCCAACGTCAACAATTTTGGCATATAATATTTCGATGGGGCTCACAATCACAAAAGATTTCCAAGATAGTGTATTTGCATGTAAAAGTTCTCTTCCTTATAGTAATCATTTAGGAATTGCTTGTATGACCAATATTGTGATTGTCAAGCTTCAAAAGATTTCACTATCTAAACCCAAAGTGAAGCTACCACTATGCATGATATAACTTCAACTTCATGATATTCAATTCATTCAACAATTTACTCATAGGATATAAGTGAACCACAAGAGTAAATGACAAGCTACTCCAAAAAGATATAGGTGAAGATCATGTGAATAGTTAAGTAAATGGGTAGATAATTGAGGACTCTCTCTTATTTAAAATTTTCATATCTAAGTATTTTATTAAAATAGCAAGCAAAACAAAATAAAATTACAATCCAAGAATAGCACACATCATGTGAAGAAGCAAAAACTTAGGATCAACCGATACTAACCGATAATTTTTGGTGAAGAAAGGTGGGATGCCTACCGGGGCATCCCCAAGCTTAGATGCTTGAGACTTCTTGAAATATTATCTCGTGATGTCTTGGGCATCCCCAAGCTTGAGCTTTTGTGTCTCCTTAATTCCTTTTATATCACTGTTTCCCTAAATCTTAAAAACTTCATCCACACAAAACTCAACAAGAACTCGTGAGATAAGTTAGTATAAACCAATGCAAAACCCTTATCATTCTCTACTTTAGCAAATCACTAAAATTATTATTCAACATTGCACACTAAATGCCTCTGCATATTTAATAGTCCTATCCTCAAATAGAATCATTAAACAAGCAAACATATGCAAACAATGCACACATAACAGCAATCTGCCAAAACAGTACAGTCTGTAAAGAATGCAAGAGTATCAATACTTCTCTAACTCAAAAAATTATGTAAATTTACCACAATGTAGAAAATTTATCAGATATTATTTTTAAAAAAAATCAACGTTTTATCACATTCTGAATTTTCTCGGGAATTTTTGCAACATTGAAAAACTTTCTATTTTGAAACAGCAACATGTACTCTTGCAAAATAAGCATGGTAAAGGCTATCCTTGGCATTTTTATTGAAAAGAAAGATGCAAAATATTATTCTAAATAATAACAAGCAAATCCTAACAAAAGAAAATGACGCTCCAAGTAAAACTCATATCATGTGACGAATGAAAACATAGCTCCAAGGGAGGTTACCGATAATGTTGAAGACGAAGGAGGGGATGCCTTCCGGGGCATCCCCAAGCTTAGAAGCTTGGATGTTCCTTGAATATTACCTTGGTGTGCCTTGGGAAACCCCAAGCTTAGGGTCTCGTCACTCCTTATTCTCCTCATATCAATATCTCACCTAAAACTTGAAAACCTTCAATCACACAAAACTCAACGGAACTTCGTGAGATAGGTTAGTATGATAAAGAGCAAACCATTTCACTTTGGTATTGTCAAAGATAAGATTCATAATTTTTCCACACAACGCCTACTGTGGCATGTCATTTCCACAATTTATATTGAGCTATATAAGTCCTAGAAACTAGAAAACAAGCAAACTATGCATTGAAAACAGAATCTGTCAAAAACAGAACAGTGTGTAGTAATCTATACTCCAACCATATTTCTGCTACTCCAAAAATCCTGAAAATTTAGGACAACGTAAAGAATTTGTATATCTATCACGTGTAAAAATTTCAGAATTTTTCCACGTTCCAGTAAAATATAAGAATTTCTACATTGGATGCAAAAGTTTCTGTTTTTGCACAGATTCAAGTCAACTATCATCCACACTATCCCGAAAGCTTTACTTGACACTTTATTGAAACAAAAGCAATAAAACATGATCACTACAGTAGCATAGCCATGTGAACACACAAAAAAAGTAGGTAAAAGTGTTGGATTGTCTCCCAACAAGCGCTTTTCTTTAGTGCCTTTTAGCTGCATGATGAGTTCAATGATGCTCGTATAAAAGATAAGGGTTGAAACATAACAAGAGCATCATGAATCATAAGTTCCTCTCTCATAATAATTTTCAGTAGAATAATGAATAGATTCGTCATTATAACCATCACATAAAACATTCTTTTCATGATACAAAAGCATATAAAATTTATTACTCTCCATATAAGCAATTTTATTCTCATTCATAATAGTGGGAGTATCATAGGAAACTTGAATACTATAAATTGTTCCCACATTAAAAGAGTAATGTTCAGTAAAAGGATATTCAAAATTATGAAAATAATTGTCACTACTATTTATAGCATAAGTATCATCACAAAAATCATCATAAGGAGAGGCATGCAATCATCATAGCAAATTTGATCATTCAAAGTAAGGGGACTAAAAAGATCATCTCCATTAAGCATACATACCCAATCTTGGGACAAACATTAATTGTAGCAAATAAATTCTCAAACATGTCATTCTAATCAAACATAGCATCCACAAGCTTGTGGCTTGGCATATCATAACCATAATCACTCTCATCATTAATAGTATGAATAGCACCAAACGATATAACAATTGCTATTATAATAATTTCCCAAGTTGGTGCCAAAAAGATTTCCAAGATTATAAGAAGTATCACTATCTCCCAAATCATAATCATCACAACAAGCAATACGCATACCAAAATCATCATCAATAGTTCTCTCGCACATTGTGCCATAAGACATAGAAGCAATATCATCATCAAGTGCACCATCTTCCACAATTATTTTTGAATCATTTTCATGAGGCACACCAGTAATAGGAGAAACATTATTTGGGAGAGTCACCTTTTTACCTCTATTCTTTCTTTTTTTCTTCTTCTTCACCAAACCATGTGTGGGTTTAATTTATTTTTTTGAGCTTCTTATTGATGAGATTGGTTGAATAGGGAGCTCCTCCTCGTCACCTATTTCATCATGGGAGACAATAGGAGGGAAAGTGGAAATATTTACCCTTTCATTAGTATTACTTTTATATTCTATTGGTTTTCCCATCTTTTTATAATTGGCGGTATAAGCATTGTCGTTGCAATTTACCATGCAAAACATATGGATTTCTTTCAAATTAGTTTCAGCATGGTCCATGAATATGAATGCTTCAAACCAACCATTTTTATGTGACAATTCTTCACACCCCAAAAATAGAAAAAGCTCATTATAAAGTTCAAGGGTGATCAAATCATTACAATATTTGGCCATGATTCGATCATGAAAAAGTTTGCATTGAAAATTAAGATGGCCAGCCTTATTGCAAAGTTCACAAGTAATAGGACAAAGAGAACATAATTTTGTAGCAAATTCATCTATCACTTTGAGAAAAGAATTGGTTCTATCATGTTTATGCTTCTTGCAAAATCTATCTTCCCTATAAGGCACGTCTTCACAAACTTTATGCACTCCACAAAAATTGACATGCTTATATGAAACATTTTTAGCACGACTAGTGCAATCATCATTAGTATTTTGGATATTCGAAGAATTCATACTAACAACATTGCAATCATGCTAATCATTCAAATATTGTGTGCCAAACATTTTATTGACTTCTTCTTCTAACAATTGAGCACAATTTTC
Source organism: Aegilops umbellulata (assembly GCA_032464435.1). Classification (NCBI taxonomy): domain Eukaryota; kingdom Viridiplantae; phylum Streptophyta; class Magnoliopsida; order Poales; family Poaceae; genus Aegilops; species Aegilops umbellulata. Next base: position 244,891,941 of record CP136056.1, read on the forward strand.
CGATCCATCATTTTCAAGAAATTTAAAACAAAACAGAAGCTAGCCAACTCACCTCCACAAGGCTCCCCCGATTGCAACTTCGTTGGTCGTTGGATCTGGTCATCTAGAGTGTCTGAGCCGTCCGATCTTTACCTACTGTTAGACCCGATTTCACCTCGCGATCGTTCTTGCTGTCCAATGACTGGTGGGCTCGCGTCGCGTGTTTATTGGCTGGGTTGATCGATCTCGGGTGGAAAAGGCTTTCGCCCAATCCCCGCGCGCGCTCCACTCCCAATCCTGGTCGCGGGGTTGCTACGCCAGAGCCCACACCCGCACCAACCCTAGCCACCACACACCTCCTCCCCCCCCTCGACAGCGCTGCACCTCCTCCCTCCCTTCCTCAACAGCGCCGCACCTCCTCCCTCCTTCCTGCTCGTCCGGATAGCCGCCGGCCGCCGCATCCCTTCTCCCCCTTCCTCCTCCTTCCTCCTTCCCGCCGGCGCCGACGAGGGGGCCTCTCGCATGGACGGCCGGGTCTTCAAACCGGGGGTAGAGGAGCAGGGGAGGGCCAAGAAGCCCGCGGTGGGGGTGGAGCAGCCAGGAGGGCCAAGAAGCTAGCGGTGGGGGTGGAGCAGCTAGGAGGGCCAAGAAGCTGGTGGTGGGGGTAGAGGAGCAGGGGAGGGCCAAGAAAGCCGACCGGGAGCACACCACCGCAGGCGTCAAGGGAGCAGTGGACAAGCCGCCAGGAGGAGAAAGCTCCCAGTTTGAGGAGGAGACTACGGCACATGTGCGTTTCTTCCTATTTTTCTTCCCCCTTTCCTCATCTTTCCATGACGACCTACAAATTTTTTCAGGTGGTGTTTTGAAATCTATATTGATTTGGTACTGTATGTGGTGTGGTGTTCCCTTGCCAGGAATATCTAATGTGTGTCATGACACAATCAATTGTAGAGGTAAAGATTACTCTCTCTGGTTCAAAGAGCATTTAGATCTCTGGTTCAAAGAGCATTTAGATTTCATAAATTGATTGCTTATGTCATTGTCAGAAGCTAAAAAGCATGATGCTCGATTAGTGAACTGCCGCTTGAGAAGAAGCTTGTCATATGTCTCTTCGAGCTGCGGCGGCTAGGGGCCTTCGAAGAACACGCGATTTGACATAGCCATTGAGGAAGTGCAGGGTAATACTCTTATATGAAGTGTGGTAATTCTACGTGTGATGATGTTGCTCTGTTTTATGGGAGGCTTAGGGTTTTGGAATTATCTATATGGGTGAGTTATTTTTCTGTAAGTGTACTTTATATGTTGCTGACTGTTTTTGTAATTGATTCTTGTTCTTTTATGAAACCGAGAAGAAATAAAAGAACAACGAGAAATTGTTTAGCTAAATAGGCAAAGCCGCTGATGTTTACTTGCTGTTTGTTGTAGACCCTTGATGGGTCATGCTTTTGGCTGCCTTTTGCGTTCCTGGACGTCCCTTATCTACATCACAAGAGGATGCCTCTGTACCTAATGCACACCATTAATTTGATATCTACTATATTAGTGCAATTACTTATACAGACCATTGACTGGTTGCTACCTCTTGAGCTTGCGTTGGATTTCCCCGAAGAGGAAAGGATGATGCAGCAGAGTAGCGTAAGTATTTCCCTCAGTTTTTGAGAACCAGGGTATCAATCCAGTAGGAGGCCACGCTCAAGTCCCTCGTACCTACACAAAAACAATAGCTCAACGCAACCAACGCGATTAGGGGTTGTCAATCCCTTCAAGGTCACTTACGAGAGTGAGATCTGATAGAGATGATAGATAATATTTTTGGTATTTTTGGTATAGAGATGCAAAGTAAAAAAGTAAAAGGCAAAGTAAAAAAGCAAAGCAAGATTAAAGTGATGGAGATTGATATGATGAGAATAGACCCGGGGGCCATAGGTTTCACTAGTGGCTTCTCTCAAGAGCATAAGTATTCTACGGTGGGTGAACAAATTACCGTTGAGCAATTGCCAGAATTGAGCATAGTTATGAGAATATCTAGGTATGATCATGTATATAGGCATCACGTCCGAGACAAGTAGACCGACTCCTGCCTGCATCTACTACTATTACTCCACTCATCGACCGCTATGCAGCATGCATCTAGAGTATTAAGTTAAAAACAGAGTAACGCCTTAAGCAAGATGACATGATGTAGAGAGATAAATTCATACAATATGAAATAAACCCCATCTTGTTATCCTTGATGGCAACGATACAATACGTGCCTTGCTGCCCCTTCTGTCATTGGGAAAGGATACCGCAAGATCGAACCCAAAGCTAAGCACTTCTCCCATGGCAAGAACACCAATCTAGTAGGCCAAACCAAACTGATAATTCGAAGATACTTGCAAAGATAACCAATCATACATAAAAGAATTCAGAGAAGATTCAAATATTATTCATAGATAGACTTGATCATAAACCCACAATTCATCGGTCTCAACAAACACACCGCAAAAAGAAGATTAGATCGAATAGATCTCCACGAGAGAGGGGGAGAACATTGTATTGAGATCCAAAAAGAGAGAAGAAGCCATCTAGCTACTAACTATGGACCCGAAGGTCTGAAGTAAACTACTCACACTTCATCGGAGAGGCTATGATGATGTAGAAGCCCTCCGTGATGACGGTCCTCTCCGGCGGAGCTCCGGAATAGGCCCCAAGATGGGATCTCGTGGATACAGAAAGTTGCGGCGGTGGAATTAGGTTTTTGGCTCCATATCTGATCATTTGGGGGTACGTAGGTATATATAGGAGGAAGGAGTACGTCGGTGGAGCTTCGAGGGGCCCACGAGGCAGGGGGCGCGCCCTAAGGGGGGCGCCCCCCACCCTCGTGACCGCCTCTCTTGTGCCTTGGCATAGGGTCCAAGTCTCCTGGATCACGTTCGGTGAGAAAATCATGTTCCTGAAGGTTTCATTCTGTTTGGACTCCGTTTGATATTCCGTTTCTTCGAAACACTGAAATAGGCAAAAAACAGCAATTCTGGGCTGGGCCTCCGGTTAATAGGTTAGTCCCAAAAATAATATAAAAGTGGAAAATAAAGCCCAATATAGTCCAAAGCAGTAGATAATATAGCATGGAGCAATCAAAAATTATAGATACGTTGGAGACGTATCAGGCATCCCAAGCTTAATTCCCGCTCGTCCTCGAGTAGGTAAATGATAAAAAGAGAATTTTTGATGCGGAGTGCTACTTGGCATAATTTCAATGCAAATCTTCTTAATTGTGGTATGAATATTCAGATTCGAAAGACTCAAGACAAAATTTCATATTGATATAAAACAATACTTCAAGTAAACCAACAAAGAAATTATGTCATCTTAAAGTAACATGGCCAAAGAAAGTTCATCCCTACAAAATCATATAGTTTAGTCATGCTCCATTTTTGTCACATAAGAATGCTCTCATCATGCACAACCCCGATGACACGCCAAGCAATTGTTTCATACCTTAATAATCTCAAACTCATAAACTTTCACGCAATACATGAGCGTGAGCCATGGATATAGCACTATGGGTGGAATAGAATATAATGACGGGGGTTATGTGGAGAAGACAAAAGGGATAAAGTCTCACATCAACGAGGCTAATCAATGGGCTATGGAGATGCCCATCGATTGATGTTAATGCAAGGAGTAGGGATTGCCATGCAACGGATGCACTAGAGCTATAAATGTATGAAGGCTCAATCAAAAGAAACTAAGTGGGTGTGCATCCAACTTGCTTGCTCACGAAGACCTAGGGTACTTGAGGAGGCCCATTGTTGGAATATACAAGCCAAGTTCTATAATGAAAAAGTTCCCACTAGTATATGAAAGTGATAAAACACGAGACTCTTTATCATGAAGATTATGGTGCTACTTTGAAGCACAAGTGTGGAAAAAAGGATAGTAGCATTGCCCCTTTTTTTGGGCCTTTTTTTTTCTTTGGCCTTTATATTTTTTTATTTGGGACAATGCTCTATTGAATGATGATCACCACACTTCTATTTATTTACAACTCCATGATTACAACTCGATACTAGAACAAAGTATGACTCTATATGAATGCCTCCGGCGGTGTACCGGGATTTGTAATGAATCAAGAGTGACAAGTATGAAATAATTATGAACGGTGGCTTTGCCACAAATACTATGTCAACTACATGATCATGCTAAGCAATATGACAATAATGAATGTGTCATGATAAACTGGATGATGGAAAGTTGCATGGCAATATATCTCGGAATGGCTATGGAAATGCCATAATAGGTAGGTATGGTGGCTGTTTTGAGGAAGATATAAGGAGGTTTATGTGTGAAAGAGCGTATCATATCACAGGGTTTGGATGCACCGATGAAGTCTGCACCAACTCTCAATGTGAGAAATGGCAATGCATGGTACCGTAGAGGCTAGCAATGATGGAAGGGTATGGGTGAGTATAATCCATGGACTCAACATTAGTCATAAAGAACTCATATACTTATTGCAAAAATCTATAAGCCATCAAAAACCAAATTATTACGTGCATGCTCCTAGGGGGATAGATTGGTAGGAAAAGACCATCGCTCATCCCCGACCGCCACTCATAAGGAGGACAATCAAATAACACCTCATGTTTCAAATTTGTTGCATAACGTTTACCATACATGCATGCTACGGGACTTGCAAACTTTAACTCAAGCATTTCTCAAATTCACAATTACTCTACTAGCATGACTTTGATATTACTACCTCCATATCTCAAAACAATTATCAAGCATCCAACTTTTCTTAGTATTCAACGCACTCAAAAGAAAGGTTCACAAATCTTGTACACCAATTATTTTATTATTAAGCAAATAACCATGCTATTTAAGACTCTCAAAATAATCTAAGTGAAGTATGAGAGATCAATAGTTTCTTTAAAACAAATCCACCACCGTGCTCTAAAAGATCTAAGTGAAGAACATAGAGCAAAACTACAACGCTCAAAAAATATAAGTGAAGCACATAGAGCAAAGCTATCAAGCTCAAAAGATATAAGTGAAGCACATAGAGTATTCTATCAAATTCCAATTCATGTATGGCTCTCTCTAAAGGTGTGTACATCAAGGATGATTGTGGTACACTAACAAACAAAGACACAAATAATACAAGACGCTCCAAGCAAAACACATATCATGTGGTGAATAAAAATATAGCTCCAAGTAAAATTACCGATGGAAGTAGACGAAAGAGGGGATGCCTTTCGGGGCATCCCCAAGCTTTGACTTTTTGGTGTCCTTGGATTATCTTGGGGGTTCCATGGGCATCCCCAATCTTAGGCTCTTGACACTCCTTTTTCCATAATCCGTCAAAAGATTCACCCAAAACTTGAAAACTTCACAACACAAAACTCAATAGAAATCTCGTGAGCTCCGTGTCGGTGTACTAAAGTAGGGGTACCTTAGTACCCCAGACTTGTGCACGGGCAGTTGTAGCACCCTGCGGCGAGGCCCGCCCAGGAAGCGCCAAGAGAAGACCAAGCATTCAAGACAAGGCCCCCGGCAAGAGGAGCTTGCCGGGCCAAGAAGACAAGACCCCGGCAAGAGGAGCTTGCCGGGACGACTAAGCCCGTGTAATACCATCCAAGAACAAAGTATACGAGACAGAAGATCGAGACCCCGACAAGAGGAGCTTGTCGGGAAGGCCGAACCCAGGCACCACAAGAGAAGCCCGCCACGGCGCGCCATGCGCCCCGGCAAGGCCTGATAGCCGGCAAGCTATCAGGCACAGGAAGACGACCCCCGCGGCAAGCCACTTGCCGCGGCAAATCGCCACCTCAGGACTGCGCTCCAGCTCACCCGCCCACGCGTCGCTCCGGGGTTTCCCCCAAGGGCACGTGGCGGGGCACCGCGCAGCCTGGGGTATGCGGTGGCATGCAGCCACCACCGTGGCGAGCGGTTGCGCACCTAACGGTCCGCCTCGGTGCTGTCCAGGCGACCGTGACGGGCATTTAATGCCCTTGTCCCCTACCGTCAGAAGTAGGTATGATAACACTGTGCCGCACTGTAGCGCCACTGTTCCCGCACTGTTACAACTTCCACCCCTTTTACACTTTTACCCCTTTCTCTTACGTTGACACCTGTCGGTGACCCCTTTGCGCTATAAAAGGAGGCCCGTGTGCAACGTAGAGGGGGTTCGGAGATTCGGAATCCAGACAGCCATACGCTCGGTGTAGCTAGCTCTCCAAGCTCCCGAGCTCCCCAGTTCAATACAACCAAGCAGGAGTAGGGTTTTACGCGTCCATCGCGGCCCGAACCTGGGTAAACCGCCCGTGTGCTCGCCTCGATCTGCTCTCCGTGCTCCCTCCGCCCCCCTCACCGGACAACGAAAGGGGCTCCGGCCCCATAGGTGCTCGCGGGGGACGCCGTCCACCCCGACACTCCGTTAGAGAAAGAAAACAAAAGACCACTTCAAGGTACTGTAATGAACTCATTCTTTATTTATATTGGTGTTAAACCTACTGTATTCCAACTTCTCTATGGATTATAAAATAATTTACTAGCCATAGATTCATCAAAATAAGCAAACTACACACGAAAAATAGAATCTGTCAAAAACAGAACAGTCTGTAGTAATCTGTAACTAACGCAAACTTCTGGAACCCAAAATATCTACCAAAATTGGACGACCTAGACAATTGGTTTGTTGATCAGAAGCAATTGAAATCAGTATTTTATCACCTTCTGGTGATTTTTAACAATTCGGCCACTGAACGCAAAGTTTCTGGAAATTATAGCAAGATCAAATAACTATCATCCAAGAGGATCCAATAGGTCTAACTTGGCACAAACACTAATTAAAACACAAAACCACATCCAAACAGAAGGTATATGGGTTATTTATTCCCTAACAGAAGAAAAACACAAAAAACTAAAAATAAAATTGGGTTGCCTCCCAACAAGCGCTATCGTTTAACGCCCCTAGCTAGGCACAAAAGCGAGGATAGATCTAAGTATTGCCATCTTTGGTAGGCAATCCATAATTGGATCTCATGATAGTTTCATATGGCAATCTTATTTTCTTTCTAGGAAAGTGTACCATGCCCTTTTTTTAATGGAAATTGGAATCTAATATTCCCTTCCTTCATATCAATAATCGCACCAACCGTTCTAAGGAAAGGTCTACCAAGAATAATAGGGCAAGAAGGATTGCAATCTATATCAAGAACGATAAAATCTGTGGGCACATAATTCCTATTTGCAACAATAAGAACATCATTAATCCTTCACATAGGTTTTTTAATAGTGGAATCCGCAAGATGCAAGTTTAGAGAGCAATCATCAAAATCACGGAAGTCTAGCAAATCACACAAAGTTTTGGGGATAGTGGAGACACTAGCACCCAAATCACACAAAGCATAAAACTTATGATCTTTAATTTTTATTTTAATAGTAGGTTCCCACTCATCATAGATTTTTTTAGGGATATAAACTTTCAACTCAAGTTTTTCTTCATAAGATTGCATCAAGGCATCAACAATATGTTCGGTAAAGGCTTTCTTTTGACTATAAGCATGAGGAGAATTTAGCACGGATTGCAACAAGGAAATACAATCGGTTAAAGAGCAACTTTCATAATTAAATTCCTTGAAATCCAATATAGTGGGTTTAGCAACATCTAGGGTTTTATTTCTTTTAATGCCACTTTCATCAATTTCATCATAAAGATCTAAATACTCCGAATTTTTGGAATGCCTTCTAGGTAAAGGAAGATCATATTCAGTTTCATCAAGATTCATATTGCAAAACAAAGATTTGATAGGGGACACATCAATAACTTTTAGATCTTCATCTTGATTTTCATAAGAATTAGGTTTAACGACCATCTTATTAACTAAGGTGGCTTGCATATCCGAAATTTTAGCAGTCATCTTTTAAAGACGAGCAATTTGGGATCTTATGCCATCAAATTCTTTAGACATATCATCGAGCTCTTTGTTCATATAACTCATAAAACCTTTTTGTTCCTTAAGCTCGTTTCTAAAGAAATTATTATGCTCAAATTGCAAAACCATAAACTTCCTGACGTTGTTTTCGATCTCCTCTAACCTTTTAAGGTGAAGATCACCAAATTTTGGTAGAGCCATCGCGACAAACAAGCAATCCAACACACGAGCAAACAAAAGGCAAGCGAGAAAAAGGCAAACGGAAAAGGAGAAGGAGAAGGAGATTGGGAAAGAGAGGGCGAATAAAATGGCAAAGGTGAAGTGGGGGAGAGGAAAACGAGAGGCAAATGGCAACTAATGTAATGCGAGAGATAGGGATTGTGATGGGTACTTGGTATGTTGACTTTTTGTGTAGACTCCCCAGCAACGGCACCATATATTCTTCTTGCTACCTCTTGAGCTTGGGTTGGATTTCCCCGAAGAGGAAAGGATGATGCAGCAGAGTAGCGTAAGTATTTCCCTCAGTTTTTGAGAACCAAGGTATCAATCCAGTAGGAGGCCACACTCAAGTCCCTCGTACCTACACAAAAACAATAGCTCAACGCAACCAACGCGATTAGGGGTTGTCAATCCCTTCACGGTCACTTGCGAGAGTGAGATCTGATAGAGATGATAGATAATATTTTTGGTATTTTTGGTATAGAGATGCAAAGTAAAAAGTAAAAGGCAAAGTAAAAAAGCAAAGCAAGATTAAATTGATGGAGATTGATATGATGAGAATAGAGCCGGGGGCCATAGGTTTCACTAGTGGCTTCTCTCAAGAGCATAAGTATTCTATGGTGGGTGAACAAATTACTGTTGAGCAATTGACAGAATTGAGCATAGTTATGAGAATATCTAGGTATGTTCATGTATATAGGCATCACGTCTGAGACAAGTAGACCGACTCCTGCTTGCATCTACTACTATTACTCCACTCATCGACCGCTATGCAGCATGCATCTAGAGTATTAAGTTAAAAACAGAGTAACGCCTTAAGCAAGATGACATGATGTAGAGAGATAAATTCATGCAATATGAAATAAACCCCATCTTGTTATCCTCGATGGCAATGATACAATACGTGCCTTGCCGCCCCTTCTGTCACTGGGAAAGGACACCGCAAGATCGAACCCAAAGCTAAGCACTTCTCCCATGGCAAGAAAAGCCAATCTAGTAGGCCAAACCAAACTGATAATTCGAAGAGACTTGCAAAGATAACCAATCATACATAAAAGAATTCAGAGAAGATTCAAATATTATTCATAGATAGACTTGATCATAAACCCACAATTCATCGGTCTCAACAAACACATCGCAAAAAGAAGATTACATTGAATAGATCTCCATGAGAGAGGGGGAGAACATTGTATTGAGATCCAAAAAGAGAGAAGAAGCCATCTAGCTACTAACTGTGGACCCGAAGGTCTGAAGTAAACTACTCACACTTCATCGGAGACGCTATGATGATGTAGAAGCCCTCCGTGATGACGGCCCTCTCCGGCGGAGCTCCGGAATAGGCCCCAAGATGGGATCTCGTGGATACAGAAAGTTGTGGCGGTGGAATTAGGTTTTTGGCTCCGTATCTGATCGTTTGGGGGTACGTAGGTATATATAGGAGGAAGGAGTACGTCGGTGGAGCTTCAAGGGGCCCACGAGGTAGGGGGCGCGCCCTAAGGGGGGCGCCCCCCACCCTCGTGACCGCCTCTCTTGTGCCTTGGCGTAGGGTCCAAGTCTCCTGGATCACGTTCGTTGAGAAAATCACGTTCCCGAAGGTTTCATTCCGTTTGGACTCCGTTTGATATTCTGTTTCTTCGAAACACTGAAATAGGCAAAAAACAACAATTCTAGGCTGGGCCTCTGGTTAATAGGTTAGTCCAAAAATAATATAAAAGTGGAAAATAAAGCCGAATATAGTCCAAAACAGTAGATAATATAGCATGGAGCAATCAAAAATTATAGATACGTTGGAGCTGGTGTTAGGTTCTACTAGATCAATTTTTAGCTCTTGTTTGTTATGTTCTACAAAAGTTAAGAGGAGTAATTACTAATTAGTTATCTCTGCTTTTCTGACGAGTGTGTGTGGATGCATATAGGCCGTAGACCCATGTTGATTTATGGACCCATATTTTAATGTTTCTCTTGCAGGTGATGTGAAGGTTGGCTACTATGATCAAGGAAATAACATGTATCTGTGTGGTTTGTTCCTGCTGTTGATCGGCGTTGCTGCGTTTAAGGTATGTTCTGCTCGGTCCTACTAAATGCTATATAAAACCTATAGCTATACAAACACTACTAGGAAAAGGCCTACTAGTGGCGCACCAGTTTTGCCTACTAATGGCGCACTACTGGTGCGCCACTAGTATTTTTTACTAATGGCGCACCACTGGTGCATCATTAGTATGCCTAGAGGTGCGCCATTACTATCTGACTCAGTAATGGCGCACCACATAGAAGTGCACCATTAGTAATAATTTTTTTTAATTTTTTTTCAATTTTTTTTAATTTTTTTCTTAATCTCGGGTCACTATGGCTTAATCTCGGGTCAATATGCTTAATATCAGGTCAAATCGCACTCCATGGTCAAACTTCCCAAAAGGTCACCCATCCTCACACTACTCCAGCCAAAGCACACTTAACTTCAGAGTTCTATCCAATCCCAGCACTAGCTCACTTCACAGGCACTTGTTGATATATCTAGCATATCAATCCTATTAAACCATGTTGATGTATAGGACTTTGTTCATGTTCATGAGTGTGATGAAATTTTGAAAAAATATTTCAGACTTCCGTTCATATTACGTATCATATTTTGAAAAAAAATCCAGAAAAAAAATCGAAACTAAATTTTTTCTGTTACTAGTGGCGCACCTAGCATACGGTGCGCCACTAGTAAGTTTGAATTTTTCTGTTACAAACCCACGACAGTTGGCGCCCACCGTGGGGCTATCGCACGATGGTTTCAAGTTCTTGGAGGGCCGCTTTGAAGGACTCGAGGGATACGCCGTGGGCCGGATGACCAAGAGTCGTTGCGGCAAGATCTACATCGACGACGCAGGCTGGGGCCCCGAGGCCGGCTCAATTGAGTACGGGTACCGGGTCCCCTTTGGTGGCATACATGTCTTCATCGGCAAGATCGGTGAACCGGGCCCTGAACTGGACATCTGCACTGACCTCGTCGAGACAGCTCAGCGTGCACGACCTGCCCGGGTTAAACCGGCCGTGAAACGTGCCTTCGTGGGAGTCATACATGGAGGAAGCTATGAGGACGGATCAGGATCTGGTGGTGAAACCGTTGTTTACTCTGGCAACAAGTCATCGACCGGAGAAACTGAGTCGTTGTATCAGCTACAAGATGACCGGATTGGGGGCTGTTCCGATGGCGACAGTATTCCGGACCCCTCCGATCTGCCCAACCGTGTTGGAATATTCATGGCCGGTACACAAGCAGCACCTCACTCATCGACTGCCGCGGCGATGATTTCCGGTTCAGCAGCAGCAACGGCTGCCGGAGCAGGAGGCTCTGTGCGCCCGCCGGCTCAAGTGTTATCCGATCTATTCGATGCATTGGCTGCGCTCATGACGGAGGCTAATCCGATGGATCAGGATGCTCATAACGCAGAGATCGCAAAGGTGAGAGAGCAGATTACTCAGGCGGAAGCGGATCTAGCAGCTGAAGAGGTCAGGATGACTGAAGAGCGGGCCGCTTTGGACGCGCAAGCCTATAAACTCATGCTGGACCAGAACGCCTCACAGGAAGTCATGAGGAGGAAGTACCGATCTCGTTTGCCCTCAGTTTTTGAAGGAAGGAACCTTTTCAACACCCCTGAAGCGGGAATCAATAGTCCGCCGGTGGTAAACAGGGCGGAGGCACCTGTGACAGGAGCGCCGGTTCAGCCCCGTTTAATAGATCTGCCTCGTCATAATGCTGGTGTACCGCAAGCCGTGCCTACACCTCCGGGTCACTACTCCAATCCGATGGATAACCTCATTGCGGCTGCGGCACGGCTGGAGGCTATTCCGGTTGAAGGTGATTCATTACAGGCGATAGAGACGCGCCGGGTTAAGGAGCTCCTTAGGACGGCTTTGATCCAACCGGAAGCATATTCATACAGCCGTGACCGGATTCATTCTACCCCACGTCCGGCCCAGAGTTATAGCAGGCATATGGAGGAACCAGCTGTGTCAAGTAACGCGCGGCGTGAAGCGCCCCGTGGCGACAATCCGGCTCCCGATGCCCAGGAGGTGGTAGACCGGGCCCGAGCGCGCAGGCAAGCTGAGTTAGCAGCGCAGTATCAGACTCGTCAGTTCACGCCGATTCGTCCCACCACTTCGGTTGAACTGGGGCTCACCTCTAGCGCTTTGGGAGTGCCTTGCCTTGTCCCTGCTTTACGCAATGTGCGCCTGCCTAAGGATTTTAAAGGCCCGCGCAAGGTGCCAAACAATACGGCGGATCAACCCCCAGAGACGTGGGTGGAGAGTTATGAGATGGCCATGGAGATGCTGGATGTGGATGAGGCGGCGTGTGCAAAATATTTCACCTTGATGCTTGAAGGGACAACCCGCACTTGGTTAAAAATCCTGCCGCCCAATTCTATCGGTTCATGGGCCCAGTTGCGAGACCGGTTCATCAATAATTTCAAAGACACGTGTAAGCAGCCCATGTCGATAGTGGATTTAGCTGCCTGTGTCCAGGAGGAAGGAGAATCAACGACTCATTGGGTATGCAGGGTCTCACGAGTTCTGCATTCCTCACACCGCATCAATGCGGACACCGCAGTTATAACCTTGGAAGGCAATTGCCGGTTTGGACCTTTGAAGCTGAAGTTAGGACGGATGAAACGCCATTGTACTGACATGGGGACTCTCATGGGCGCTTTGGTGAAGTACGCTGATTCTGATAGTACCAAGGATCCCGAGTCTGATGATGAAAAGACAGGGAAGGGAAAGAAGAACGACAACTTCAGAGGTCAGCAGCATCACTCAGCAGGAAACGGTGGCAGAGGCAAGCGTAAAGCGGATGGCAGCATGGATTTTGTGGCCAATACTAACATGCAGAACGGGGGCCAGCGACGTAAGGGCAAAAACCGTAGTGGAGCACCTAGTCCTAATCCGGAACGCCTAAATTACCTGTTGAACCAGCCCTGTCCAAAGCATGGGACAAGGGAGGAACCAGCAAACCACCTTTGGAAAGATTGCTATACTATGCAGGAGTTCAAGAGCTCCAGTGCCTTCCGGTATGATCCCGGCTCTGGTGGTGGTTCTGGATCTGGACCGAGTCACGGTGGAGGAAATTCCGGTTCAAGATTTAATGGTAACCCGGGCGGACATAACAATCAGCATAATCAGAATAACCAGGGTAGTCACAATCAGCAACAGCAGCAGTCGGGTTACCAGAGCAATCCAAAGCAGCTAAATAGTGGGCAGTATCATGTATTCACCACTAGCTTGGACAAGCGGGACCGGAAGGTCTAGAAGCGGGCAGTTAATTCTGTTGAACCGGCCGTGCCCCGGTATCTGCGCTGGTTAGAGCAGCCAATCATATGGAGTAGAGAGGATCACCCTCCCCGGGTTGACAACCCGGGTCAGCTGGCTTTAGTGGTGGCACCTCAGGTGGGAGGTTATAAGTTCACCAAGGTACTCATGGATGGAGGTAGCAGCATCAACATCCTGTACTATGAGACTTTCCGTCGAATGGGGCTAACAGATAAAGAACTCCGTCCTTCGAATACGATTTTTCATGGTGTGGTACCTGGCAAGTCAGCATACCCCGTTGGGAAGATAGCATTGGAAGTGGCCTTTGGAGATGATCACGATTCCCGGTCAGAGACACTGACGTTCGAGGTGGTGAAAATCCAAAGCCCGTATCACGCCCTATTTGGTAGACCAGCCTATGCGAAATTCATGGCACGGCCCTGTTATGTGTACCTGCAACTCAAGATGCCAGGTCATAAGGGGACCTTCACGGTTCACGGAAGCCGCAAGGTCGCTTTGGAATGCGAAGAAGGAGATGCGGCTTACGCAGAGTCGGTTTGTACCACCGAGGAACTCAAGTATTACAAAGACAATGTTGATCCGACGGATATGACTCCTTTAAAGAAGCCTACTACGGAGCATGATCCGGCCCTGAAGTTTACATCAGCCGTTGAGACTAAGCTTGTTGACTTCGTACCTGGCGATTCATCCAAGTAGTTCAGCATCAGTGCCAATCTGGATCCGAAATAGGAAAGCGCGCTCATCGAGTTCATCCGTGAGAATCGGGACATCTTTGCGTGGAAGCCTTCTGACATGCCAGGTGTACCGAGGCGACTCGCTGAGCACACACTTAATGTGGATCCTAAATACAAACCGGTGAAACAGTTCCTCCGCCGGTTCAACGAGGAGAGGCGAAAAGCTATTGGAGAAGAGGTGGCCAGGCTCTTAGCAGCTGGTTTCATCGTTGAAGTTTTCCACCCTGGGTGGCTTGCTAATCCGGTGCTGGTCCTTAAGAAAAACGGCACCTGGCGCATGTGTGTGGATTATACTGATCTTAATAAAGCCTGTACTGCAGATCCTTTTGCCCTCCCCCGTATTGATCAGATTATTGATGCTACGGCGGGTTGCGAGCGTTTATGTTTCCTGGATGCATATTCCGGCTATCATCAGATCAAAATGGCAGTTAAGGACCAAGAGAAGACGACGTTCATAACTCCTTTTGGAGCCTTCTACTATGTACCTATGCCTTTTGGGCTCAAAAGTGCCCATGCAACCTATCAACGGTGTGTGCAAAATTGTCTCCACAAACAGATTGGCCGTAATGTGCATGCTTATGTGGATGATATCATTGTTAAATCAAGGAAGAAGGAGACTTTGGTCGATGACTTGAAGGAAACCTTTGATAACCTGAGGACGTACAAGATGATGCTCAATCCGGCCAAATGTGTCTTTGGTGTACCCGCAGGCAAGTTATTGGGTTTTCTGGTGTCCAACAGGGGTATTGAGGCTAATCCGGAGAAGATCACGGCTATCACTTCTCTGGCTAAACCGAAATGTATTAATGATGTTCAATGTTTGGCTGGCCGGATTGCCGCGTTGAGCCGGTTTATCAGCCGCCTTGGTGAGAAAGCGATCCCGTTGTATCAGATGTTGAAGAAAACGGATCAGTTCGTCTGGAGTTCTGCCGCTGATCAAGCATTGGAGGATTTAAAGCGGCAATTGGCCAATCCGCCTGTACGCTCCCGTTGACAAGGAACCATTGTTGCTGTATGTTGCTGCTAATGCTCGTGCGGTCAGTGTAGCTATAGTGGTGGAGCGGAAGGAGGCGGGCAAAGAGTACCCAGTTCAGCGTCCGGTTTATTATATCAGCGAGGTGCTTATCGAATCCAAACAAAGATATCCGCATTGGCAGAAGCTGGTATACGGAGTTTTATGGCAAGCCGGAAGCTGAAGCAGTATTTCCAAGGGCATCGCATCACAGTGGTCAGCTCTGCCCCTTTGGGTGATATCATCCAGAACCGGGAAGCAACAGGTCGGATTGCCAAGTGGGCTATAGAGCTTGGGCCACACGGTTTGAAATATGTGCCTCGGACGGCGGTGAAGTCCCAAGCACTTGTTGATTTCATCAATGACTGGACAGAGCTGCAGGCCCCTAAAGAGAAGCCGGATCACACATATTGGACCATCCATTTTGACGGATCACGGCAATTGGAGGGCTCGGGGGCTGGAGTCGTATTAACTTCCCCACGAGGTGACAAGTTTTGTTACGTTCTCCACTTAATGTTCCCTTGTACTAACAATGCAGCAGAGTACGAAGCCTTGCTCCATGGTCTCCGGATGGCTAAAGAGATGAACTTAAGCCGGGTTAAGTGCTTCGGTGACTCAGACCTGGTGGCTCAACAGGTGTCTGGTACTTGGGATTGTAAAGACCCACTCATGGCTGCATATTGTCGTGAGGTTGATGCTGTTGTAGGTCATTTCAAGGGTTATCAGGTGGACCACGTGGACCGTCGGAAGAATGAAGCGGCGGACGCTTTGAGCCGGCTAGGCTCACAGCGTGAACCGGTTCCGCCCAATGTCTTTCTCGATATACTACACAACCCATCGGTTCAACTACCTGGAGAAGCAGATTTAGCTGTTCCTGATCCGGAGGCTCAGTTGGTGGCAGCACTCCACGTCATTCCGGATTGGACACTTCCCTACCTGGCGTACATGAACCGGGGCGAGTTACCAGAGGATGAGACTCTGGCCAGACAAATAATACGGCGGTCCAAGTCCATGACAATCATCAATGGCGAGTTGCATCATTGCAGTGTATCAGGAGCATTTCAACGCTGTGTGTCTCCTGAGGAAGGCTGTGAAATTTTGTGTGAGATCCATGAAGGGGATTGTGGTCACCATGCCGGTTCAAAATCTCTGGTGGCTAAAGCATTCCGCCACGGTTTCTATTGGTTAACTGCCCATGCCGATGCGGAAGATCTGGTTCGACGATGTGATGGTTGCCAAAAGTTTTCAAGACGGGCTCATGTTCCGGCTCAAGAATTGAGGATGATTCCAATTACTTGGCCGTTTGCAACCTAGGGACTGGATATGGTTGGGCCTTTCAAAAGGTCCAAGGACAAGAAGACCCACCTCCTGGTGGCAGTTGATAAATTTATAAAGTGGGTGGAAGCAGAGCCTGTTAGTAAGTGTGACGTAGCCACCGCGGTTCAGTTCATCAAAAAGGTGATTTTCCGGTTTGGCTTTCCACACAGTATCATCACAGACAATGGTACCAATTTGTCCAAGGGTGCCATGAGAGAGTTCTGCGACCGAGAGCACATCCGCCTTGACGTGTCTTCAGTGGCGCACCCGCAATCCAATGGTCAAGCAGAAAGAGCTAATCAGGAGATCTTGAGAGGCATCAAGCCCCGGCTTATGGTCCCTTTGCAGAGGACGCTGGGTTGTTGGGTTCAAGAGTTACCATCCGTGTTATGGAGTATTAATACTACACCCAACAGATCGACAGGATACACGCCGTTCTTCATGGTTTACGGAGCAGAGGCGATTCTCCCTAGTGATATCCGTCACGATTCACCTCGGGTTGTGGCTTATGTTGAAGCGGACAACGAGATGGCTCGACAAGACGCTTTGGACCGGTTGGATGAAGAGCGAGACACAACAGCTGCCCGCTCGGCGATTTACCAACAAGATCTTCATCGCTATCACAGTCGTCGGGTCAGAACCAGAACCTTTCAAGAAGGAGATTTGGTGCTTCGACTCATTCAAGATCAAACCGATATGCATAAGTTATCTCCGCCTTGGGAAGGACCGTTTGTGGTCAGCAAAAATCTGCACAACGGGTCATACTATCTGATTGATATTCGAGAGCATAAGGACTCACCTAAGTCAGAGGAGGAGACCAGCAGGCCATGGAACATAGCTCATCTTCGGCCTTACTATACTTGAGCCATTGGCTCTGCTTATGTACATATTATGACAATGTATATATTATCAATACAATAAGCCGGATCCTCAGCTAAAGTGGGGTATCTGTTCGTTTCTATCATGTGTGGTTACATGGAGTTGTTCTGTTTTAAAGCGACCTCCGGTTTACCCATTGAAAAATATGATAAATATCACCTGGGGGCTCGGTCATGTCTGAACCGATGCAATACCTTTTGATAGGCGAAAGCCACTAGATCACTTGGGGGCTCGGTCGTGTCCGAACCGATGCAACACCTTTTGATCGGCGAAAGCCACCAGATCACTTGGGGACACGGTCAAGTCTGAACCGGTCACGCCTCTTGATCGGCCTAAAGGCCTTAGAGTCACTTGGGGGCTTGGTCAAACCCGAACCATTGCCATGCCACTTGATCGGCATAATGCCACGGTTTCATTTGGGGACCTGGCTGACTTGAACCACAGCTACGCCTATTGGGAGCTTGGTCGTGTCCGACCATGGTAACACAATCTGATCGGCTCAGTAAAGCCTATTTTTTTCAAACGGTTCTATTATTGCCTTTTGCTTCACATATCTTTTCTTGATAAAATTACAGTTTTGTTTTGGTTGCGTTCTTAAACCGAAATCGTTTTACACCGATTCAAGTAGCCAAATTGGCGGAACACGGTCCATTTTTACACCGGAGATTATTTACCCGGTTTGAGTTTTTTCTGTTAACATCCTTTTTGGAGTAACAAGATATTTATTATGACAAAGGTACGGTTTACACAGTAATCCGGAGTTATATATCAGGAGTTGCTTTCTCCCATGACGGTTTAGGTTATTAAACCTCCGTTTCAAGATTGGCTAACGCCTACTTCATGCCCAATAATGGCAGTTTAAGATTTTATGATTGCAGGAGATATAAATTGGCAATATCGGTCTTCCAGATAAAAGTATCAGCACAGATGCACGAAGGCATCTCAAGAAGCAAAAGTATTATCTATCCTATTACAAGGCAGCATGGTACCCGAATAAGATCATTGTTCTCTTGGCGGAATGTAATAAGGCATCTAATTAATCCTGCTTCCGGTTCACGCCTTCTCGCCGCCCCGGTTTGACTGTTGTGGGTCATCCTGCGCCGCTTCAGCTTCCTCATCCCTACCCAGTGGCTGGAAGTCAATAGTGGTCCAGTCGATTCCCATTAATGCTTGAAAGACAGCCTCCTCATGGATCAGTGAAGATGGTTCAATATCAGGAGCGTAAGTATGCTTATGGATTGGAGGAATCAGGTTCTCCGCTTCGGGGATTGGTGCAGCCACTCATTTGTTCTGATCATTATACTGAGCTTGATAATGTGACAAGTCAGCTTCCTCTGCCAATTAACAGGCCAGAGGGCGCACCGCCCGGTTTATTGCTCTTAGATCCTCTTCATTGAATTCTGAACCATCTTCTTTCAAGCTGGGATAACCTTGAGCTGCTTCAACAGGATCAAAATCGGGTACCCATGCTTTGGCTCGGATTAAGGCATTGATGGCTCCGGTTCGAGCCGCAGACTTTTTTAGCTCTTCAATCCGAGCAGGAAGCATTGACAGTCTTTTCAGCGTATCTTGGATCAAGGTGGGTGCTGGATTATTATGTGATGCAGTTGAGATAATCCGCTACGCTCCAGTGTACAGCTGCTCGATCAAGGTGTAGGCAGCTTTCAGCTTCATTCGCACATCCGACCCCAAGTGGTTAATGCGGGTGCCTACAACATGATAGAGCGGTTAACAAACCGGACCTATTCTAAGAGGATCAAGATTATCATGGAAGTTACAGGATGCTTACCAAAGATGGCGGCAGTCATTGCATGCACTTGTCGTTTTACGCTGGTCAATTCATCTGTTACCAGTTTAAGGGCAGCCTCAGCATCTTCAATCTTCTTGGTTAAAGCGGCTTTTTCTGTGGCCCAATCAGCCCGTTCCTTCTGGAGGCCCTCCTTCAGCTGCTCCATGCTGCTTAAAGCGCTGGTTAGCTCCTCCTTTGCCTTGGAGGTTTCAGCTTGTTGGGTTTTCAAGTTCTCTTGAAGGTCGGCAACTTGGTTTTCTTTCGCCCTTAGTTCAGCCTGCATTCCGACAGTTATACGGTTTAACAAATAATGTGAACAATGAAGTACCAACCACATAACAAGTTATGCACTTTGTACTTGGGGGCTAATGCCTATTTGATCTACAGCTATCAGTTAATTGACAAGTCCCAAGCTCAATACCAGTGTTCAACTTGGCACTTGGGGGCTAATGGCTATTTGCTCTGATAAAATTCTGATGCCACGGTATGAAGATTAAAGTCTCGGTTTCACTACATCAAGTTGAACCGACCCTTGGGGGCTATATCAATGAATTTTGGAGCATGGAATTTTTTATGTCAAGACCCGATTCAACTATAATAGGTTGAACCGGCCCTTGGGGGCTACAATGGTGATAAGTAGGAACAAACTCATGGAATTTACCTCAAGTTTCTTTTTCATCAGCTTTACCAGATTAGCTTCATAATCACGACTAGTATATAGCCGGTTCAAATATCCAGAATGCACATCTTGGGCGCTTAGAGCGGTATATGTCGCCAGGTCAACATCCCACTTTCCTTTACTCATGGCAGAAAATTCTTCTTTGGCAGTATGCTTGGCTAAAGCGACGGGATTCCCCGGTTCTGAACGACCAATGCCAGTGATTACGACCTCATCATCCTTAGACTCGCCGGTTTGTACTGGCGCAGTCGGTTTATCGGCAGGTTTGGAGGGACTGGTGGATCTCTCAATCCGGATGGGGCTGGCAGGCTGGTCAGCGAGACCGGAGGTGTTAACAAAACCTTCTTCAGCAGGAATAACTTCATCTTGCATCGGTGGGTCACTGGCCACATCTTCCTGGATGACCGCTTCAACATTTGGGGTGGCACTCGGTTCAGGAGCAGTTTCCTCTCCAGACGGTTTATCCAGGCGGGCTTTTTTGCTCGGCCTTGGTTTAGCCCTGAAAAGATATGTAGAGTTAAAAACGGTTTATGTTGCAAGATAAAACACCAGGAACCGTATGATAAGTACAAGTTTTACCCAAGCACGGTTTTTAGTGGAGGCAGCTGGGTGCCAGTTGACTCGCCAGAGGATGAGTGAGAAGTAACCTGATAATCGGAGTCAGATGGGTTAAGCGGTTGACGAAAACAGCCCGCTTTAGGACGAATACTGACAAGCAAATTAGAGACCTCTGAACGACGTCTCCGAACCGGATTGTTCGGTAAACCGGCGGAGGTAACTACCTGACCGCTGTGTCGAGTTGTGCGGCGCACCTCATGCAGTTGGGTCTTCATAAGAAAGTTGGGATCCAAATAAGCAAGAGGATGAGAAAATTTAACTTTGCGGTTTGCCTGACGGATTTTATGTGAAGGCGGAAGGCTTGAATCAAAGGAAAGAACAATTACCTCTACATCGTCAGCATGGCTAGCTTCGGCATCATCCTGACGAATATCATCATCAATAAGGTGTATAAAAAGTAAACCGAGGGAATCAAGTTCCGCCTCAAGGTCGGGATTACCCACATCGTCATCAGCGGGCGGATCAGAGGAGGCGGTGGTTCTCCTTTTATGAGCAGACTTCTTAACGACCTTTGTCTTAGGCCGAGTTGGTCTGTCCGGTTTATTGGCTTTCTCTTGCGGGATTTTCTTGCTCCAAAACGGATCATTGCCCTGCATCAAACGGATATGGCATCAGTAATAGACAAGTACAATAGTATCAAAGCTAGTACAAAGGAAAAATGCAGACTTACGGCTGGCGGTTTGTTGGTGGCACAAAAAGGAAGCAGGCCGGTACGAGCGCAGACGTGCTCCGGCTCGTTCCAAATTTTCTTCACAGCTTCTGTGACTTCTTCATCAGTAAGCTGTATGTTTACATGCCGCAACGGATCGTCAACACTGCCCGTATATTCACACATCAAACCGGAGCGTTGGCTGAGGGGCAGTATACTCCAGGATATCCAGCAACGGGCAAGATCAACTCCAGTTAAACCGTTGGCCATGAAAGCTCCGAGCTTGGACAATTGGGGAGCATATTTACTCCTCTCTTTGCCAGTCAACCTCTGTGGAAAGGGGTGAGTGTTGCTAAGCCATTCCGCACGGAGACCAGGCAATGGATTCTCTTCAGCACGGGAGGTGTCTTTGCAATAGAACCAGGAATTATTCCACTCCTGGGGATGACTATGCAGTTTCGCATGAGGATAAGTGACTTCTTTCCTTTTTTGAATCGCCATGCCACCCAGTTCCATATTGGGGCCATTAGTAAACTCTGTGCGATGGTTCAAGTGAAAGCAGTCTCGGAAAAACTCAACTGTGGGTTCCTCTTGGAAGTACACTTCGCAAAGCACTTGGAAGTGGCATATATTGGTAACAGAGTTGGGACCGATATCTTGTGGGCGCAGTTGAAAATTGGCTAAGACATCCCGATAAAACTTTGAACCGGGCGGACTAAAGCCCCGGGCCAGGTGATCCCCAAAAACAACAACCTCTCCGTCTTCAGGGGTGGGAGGACATTCTGTGCCTGGGACTCTCCAGTGGATGGTGTTTTTACTACTTAAAGCGCCGGTTAGAACTAAGTTGTTCAGCTGTGTTTCCGTAACACGAGAAGGAACCCAGTTGCACTCATATATTTGCTTGGCCATGAGGAAATCTACAAGACAAGTGGTTCCGGTTCAAGTATATGTTTGTTAAACCGGATGCATATCTATTTAAACCGAAGGCAATCCTATCTAAAACCGGAGTTATGCAAGGTGGCAACGTCTGGCGGTTCAACAAGGGGACTAATGATATATACTGGTTCATTACATTTTCTACGCCAAAGTTAAACCGCCGGATCTGAACATTGAAAGCAATTGAGGGTGTATAAATACATAAACAGATTTCACAAGATTTCTCTACAGCGATGGATCTAAAGCCAGTTCAGAAAAAGGAAAATATTTAAAAGCTTAAGGCGGAACAATATTGATTCAAAGAGCAGAAAGGTTATTGGGATCTATGAACTTAAGTATGAATCTACAAGACGAATGCTAAAGGCCCATTGGTAATCACAGTAGGGTTTTCTTGGATCTATCCAGAGGTATGAGCAGGAGTATGAACAGCGAGCAAGAACACTGCAAGAACATGAAACCCTAGTATAGATCTAGGTTGATAAAAGCAGAGGTCTTACCGGAGCTTGGGGAGACGCGGAAGGACGCCGCGGTTTTCTGGTACGGTCAGGTTGATGCAGCGGCCCAAGATGATGCAGAGGTCAGCAGCGGCGGCGGAGCTCCGAGGCTGGCGACGCGAAGAAGATGAAGAGAAGGGGGATGAAGGGGAGAAAAGGAAATGACCCCTCGGCCCTATTTATGAGGCAAAGGACATGTGTCAGGCGCGCGAATCCAGGAGCCACAAATTTCGGAAGCGGAGCTGTCGCCTCAATTATTGCGGATCTGTTAAACAAAGAAGGCATCATAAAAGCTCGCTTCATGATGACGTCATGCCAGTTTACAGCAACCAAAGAAGATGACGACACGACGGTTCAACAAATACAGGAAGATGACGAAGACAAAGATTTTGGCTAAGGATTGACATGAACCCGTTCAAATCAATCTGGGGCCTAATGTTGGGGATATTACTACTGGGCGTAAACCGGCCTACCTAAGCCGGGTTAACTTCATCAGTAGTCCAAAGGTGTTAAATCCCAGAGGCTAGACAAAGGCCCAAGGCCATAGTCGGTTCAGTATCTGTAGCCGTAAACCGGCGTGTATATAAACTTGTATTATAAGTTAGGAATAGGGAGAGACCAACCCGGATATGAGTATAAACCGGAGATTGGGATTCTATGAACCGACGGGTGTCACCCGTGTATATAAGGGGACGACCCGATAGCGGTTCAAGGACAGACAACCATAACTCGAGGCCTAGGCGAAGCTTGTTTGCTCCCTAGTCATCGAAACCCCATCAATTCCATCACAAACTAGACGTAGGCTTTTACCTTCATCGAAGGGGACGAACTAGTATAAACTCCCTGTGTCCCTTTGTCCGCTTTAACCCCTTCGAGTTAACCCGTTGCGATGGCTCCATGACTAAGTCCTTTCGCTAGGACATCTGCCGTGACAAACCCACGACAAGCCCCGTAACTTTTTTTCTGTTAGGTTTTTGAGATTATTTTGCAGGTTTCTTTCAGGAGCTTGGGCTATTAAGAATAGGGTCAGTATTGTTCGGAACCGCAAGGTATTCTATACTGCGTTACAAGATATCTGGTAATTTATGTGTTTTCTGCAAGCATCTAACTTGTTATTTTGTGATATATATGTAGACAAGGAAGTCTAAGAATTTTGATAGTTAGAAATACATATATTTCAGTTGCATCAAAACTGTACATGACTATTTCGGCCGTCAACCCATAGGGCACCTACTAGGGGGGCAGCCAAATATCAATTATGATAAATCCACCATGTACCATGATCATTTAAACAGTCTTGCTTAAGTTTATGTTAGCCCTGTATGCTAATTTGAGGAGATTGTTAACTTTAAGGTGCGAAAATTTATAAAATGATAATTGTACCGATTTTTTGGGATTTTGCGATTCCTATGGAATTAAGAGGTCATCTATTAGCCTATCCCTATTTGTAATTTCAAATAGTTATTTTTTGGTGCACTTCTATTTTCGAAACGAATCACTGAGGGAGATGGGGTTGATGGAGAAGAAAAGGAAACAGAGGCGGGTGTTCTTGCAGCGCTCGGCTGGTTTCAAGACCGTGAGGGGAAGGATTCATGGTGCATGCGTGCTTTGCCTTCGAACCAAATCGAACCCAATAGAAAAACACACGCACATGCATCTTTTCCTTGTCCCTGATGTTGTGTTGTGATTGGTGTAGCCTCTGGAGGGGAAAGAGCAGAGGATTCGAGAGAAGAAGCAATCAGAGGAGCCGGAGAACATGGCCCCTGTCCTGTTTATCGGCCACATCCCCCATGCTTCTATGAGTACCAGATGCAAGGTATCTCTCTATCAGTAGAGCTTGGAGAAGTGCAGGTGATGCAAGGGGTCTGTTCCTAATGTCATTTTTGTTGGTTTGGATGGGTTTGCAGGTTTCACAGTAACTTGGGGCTATTAAGAAGAGGGTCAGTTGGTCAGTATTGCCCAGAACTGCAAGATATCCTATACTGCATTATTACAAGATATCTGGCGATTTGTGTGTGTTTTCTGCAAGCCTCTAACTTGCTGTTTGCTGATATATATGTAGACAGGAAAATCTAAGCATTCAGATAGTTATAAGTACATATATTTCAGTTGCAACTAAACTGTACATGACATCCATTGGCAACCTTGTGCTTTGGTTGTCAGATTGCCGCTGTTTGTGATCTGGTAATAGTTTTCCTTTGTGTTACTTAATTAGCCCCTGGTTATATTCTGTTGTTTCCATACATGTTAATCGGGACAACATATACAAAGGTTGTGTAGCTCCCTCGCAAAAAAGGCTATGTAGCTAATGGTCACAGCAGATTTTAGTTGCATGATCTTACTTAGATGTAGACTTGATGATAGATAGCTTGACACTATCCCTCATGTGGGTCCCTGCTTCCTTTTGTTTTGCAGGTCCTGTTGCGGTTGCCTTCACTTGCTTTGTCATCTACTGATATGTTAGCTCGTCGTTTCCCTGACCTGCTGTCAAGGTTCGTGTTATGTGCCTCAATTTTCTGTTTTCTTTCCTTTTGTTTTTCTATATTACTTACTATTTATCCTGCTACCTGACCGGGTGTTGCGTGCATGCTTTATTTGTCTATTTCGGTTTGTTATGCTGCTTATTTCATTTGTACTGCTTCATGTGCTCAGGATGTTCTTTGCTATGTCTTTTGTGATCCCAATTTTGGAGACTCTGGTGCCGCAGTTTTCTTTGCCTGCTCTTTCATACGTGTGTGAGATTATTGACAATGGGATTGTGCTCACTGGGGCGGAGCTTGAGCTACATATGAATAGTGTGCCCCTGCCGCTAGATAGGAGGTTCTTCTGGGCAACTGGTGGCACGGGGGCACTGTCCGCGTATGAATAGGCTGCTTTGCAGGCTATAAAATTCATACAGGGACAATGTAAATCATGTTGATGTTGATTAGGACGATTAATATACAACTTGGATCTATATTTCTACTAGCCTGATTAGGGGAGAGAGAGGGAGGCAGAGAGGTGCCTAGAATACTTAATTTGTACAGCTACCTGAATTCTGTCATTTAGGTGGCACACTATTAATGCCACCCTTTGCTAATTTATCTTTGGTTGTTCAATGCATAATAACAATTGTTGAATTTGCAACATATGATATCTTCCTCTTTCGAATTGGAAGCCATTGGGCAAAAAAATTCTGATCCGATGTATGTTCAGTTTTGCCAAGTTAAGCATGTACACTTCATGGTATAGCATAATAATAGCAGGTGATATACTATCGTTGTCATATTGTTGAACTTGATGTCCTGTTTAAACTAGACGAATAATTTTTACAATATTTTATCCAGGCTTAAACATGCTGTCATAGTGTCAACATAATAATGGAAAAATCTTTTCAAAATTCAACATGATAGAATATAAAGCTAGACAAAGTTATCTCCTTGAAATGATCACATTTCGCTATGCTCGCCATCGTGGCTGTTTGAAGTTCTAATCTCATGTTGAACCCACGGTTCTCAACTTTTCTTCTCCTTTTTCTTATAAATTTAAATAGTGGCACTCTTCGTTGTAATTTAAAAATGCTTGAAAGGTCGGAAATTTCTGTTTTGAGGAATGCGACACCAAATTCTGAGTGATACTATTTGTTGTAGGCTTACCATCAAATATCGTATTAGATTTTTGTTTTATCTTGGAACCATTGACATGTAGTGGAGGCTGCATTTGATTTGCTGGTGTGTTAGGCACATAGATAATTGTTTTTTCCTTTTTCACAAACCAAGCTGAGGCACATAACTAACTTTAGTGTATATCCCTCAATACACATGGGTCACTCTATCCTTTTTAGTGCAGATAGGTATGGCAAAAATACTTGAGATTGCGTCTGTGCTGTAGATATACCCATTGCCATTGAGCCTTTCTATCTATATGCTTCTACAGAGTATTTGGCTTATGTATTATACGCTTGATGAAATGATTTCCTTATAAGCTTTGTAGTTGGTATATGTACTAAAAGCTCAATAATTTTTCGGTTCATCTCATCTGTGGTTATTTTTTCGGTTTTTGTATTTCTGTAGCATGTTATTATTACTCATTAGCATATAAAACCTCTTATGTTTCTTGTTTCCAACAATTATTATTTTGCAGGAAGACTCTATGATAACACTAAGATTATCAGGAAAGGATTCAAAGCTTTTGCTGAATCCAAGTTGCCACATACAACCAGGACTTTCAAATATGGATGACGGTGCTTATTATGTGCTAGAAATCAAATATGAAAAGGAGAAGATAATGTTTCCGAAGGTGTGTGTATACTGAACAAGCATCCTGATTGATCTGTTTTTTTGTTGTTCCATGATGTGCCCTCATGCAGCTATGTCTATATTTATTGATTGATATACTTATTGTTGTGCCAGTTGCAAGAGAGGGTTGGGATTCGGGGTGAACTTTGCTTAATTTGTTGCAGAAAATGCTCGATAGATCTCATGGATGGATGAGGTTGTGGCAGTAATTCTCAGGTGCAGTATCTATGTTGATAAAGCGATTGATCAGGGCGTATTAGAGACAGAAGGGCGTCTGTAGCATTGAACATTCAGTCTTTATGTACTGTGTACATGCACGACCAGTTCAGTAACTAGATGGCCTTTTCTATTGTACTGGTGTTGTTACTTTTCACATGCTACATGCACGACCAGTTCAGTAACTAGATGGCCTTTTCTATTGTACTGGTGCTGCTACTTTTCACATGCTAGCTTCTTTGAAAAGTGCCAACAGTGTGTGCCACATGTAAACAGTCCATGTTGAAAGAACAGAAGGAGAACTGTGGAGATGATGTATTAATGATAAGTCAGGGAATTCAGTCTCCATGAGCTTAACTAATGACATGTGTGAGCTGAGCCAGAGGTCATTTTCAAGGTCACAGAAGTATGTTACTTGTCCTTTTCATGTCAGTGGTCGACGGAACTTACATGTTTTATCAGATTATCAAAGGCCAGCAATCATATACACGTTATAAACAAATAAAATACTATTATGATGCATGCAGTAGACAATTAACTATTGATAAATGGATTTTTTTCCAAAGCACAAATGGTGTTTAGTGGGTCTCTATGCCATTTGGCGCAACAAGAGATTACTAAAAAATTAAAATGTGTAGTGTAGGTATTAAATGGGATTCTATACCACCAAATTAAAATGTGTTGTTACATCTCATTTTAGCCAACAATATTCTGTTCTTTTTTTATTAAAGGGGGTTAAATTTGTTACCTTGTGTTTGCCTAACTAAAATATGGATGTTTATTTCATTGTGGACATGGATTAAGTGGGTCTCTGCCCAGACATATATATATTTTAAAATGAGACTCTACTATGTGTATATTCATCTTATTTAACACAACAATCCATCATGTTTTCTATTAGAAAAGATTAAACCATGGATTTTTTTTCATCGCGAACATGGCTTTAGTGTGCCTCTGCGCCATTTGGCGCAACGGCTAATTTGAGGAGATTGTTAACTTTAAGGTGCGAACATTTATAAAATGATACTTGTATCGATTTTTGGGATTTTGCTATTCCTATGGAATTAAGAGGTCATCTATTGGCCTATCCCTATTTGTAATTTCAAATAGTTATTTTTTGGTGCACTTCTATTTTAGAAACGAATCACTGAGGGAGATGGGGTTAGTAGACCACAACTAAACCGACTATATATACATGGCCTGTCCTTAGTAAAGGAAACTATTTTCATCGCGAACATGGCTTTAGTTGAAGGTTCTTGCAGCATGAAACTATTTTCATCGACAACATGTCTTCAGCAGGTCTCTGCGCTATTTGGCGCAACGGGTCAACTAGTATATTATAAAGATGATCAATGATATGATGTAACCTCAATTCCATTTTTTGTAGTTTTCTTTTATAAGCCAAACTAGTGATAAAACAAGAAACTAAAAGATTCAATTGCAAGATCTAAACATATACCTTCAAGCACTCACCTCCCCAGCAATGGTGCCAGAAAAGAGCTTGATGTCTACTATGCAACTTTATTCTTGTAGACACGTGTTGGGCCTCCAAGCGCAGAGTTTTGTAGGAAATTAGATATTTTCCCTCAAGTGTATGACCTAAGGTTTGTCAATCCGTGGGAGGCATAGGATGAAGATGGTTTCTCTCAAACAACCCTGCAACCAAATAATAAAAAGCCTCTTGTGTCCCCAATGCACCCAGTACAATGGCAAATTGTATAGGTGCACTAGTTCGGTGAAGAGATGGTAATAAGAGCATAGTATGGATAGTGGATATTGATTTTTGTAATAGTAACAATAAAACACAGCAAGGTAGCAATTGATAAAACAGAGCACAAACGATATTGCAATGCTTGAAAATGAGGCCTAGGGTCCATAATTTCACTAGTGCAATCTCCCAAAAATGCTAATATAATTAGATCATATAAACATCCCTCAATGTGCGATGAAGAATCACTCCAAAGTTCCTATCTAGCAGAGAACATAAGAAGAAATCGTTTGTAGGGTACGAAACCACCTCTAAGCTATTCTTTCCAATCGATCTATCCAAGAGTTCGTACTAAAATAACACCAAATAATTTCAGATTCATAATACTCAATCCAACACAAAGAACCTCAAAGAGTGCCCCAAGATTCTACCGGAGAAACAAAGACAAGAACGTGCATCAACCCCTATGCATAGATTACCCCAATGTCACCTCGGGAATCCGCGAGTTGAGTGCCAAAACACATATCAAGTGAATCAATATGATACCCATTGTCACCACGAGTATTCATATGCAAGACATATATCAAGTGATCTCAAATCCATAAAAGTATTCAATCCGATATAACTAAATCTCAAAGGGAAAACTCAATTCATCACAACAAGATAGATAGGGGGAAACACCATATGATCCGACTATATTAACAAAGCCCGCGATACATTAAGATCGTGACATCTCAAGAGCACGAGAGAGAGAGAGAGAGAGAGAGAGAGAGAGAGAGAGAGAGAGTAAACACATAGCTACTGGTACAAACCCTCAGCCCCGAGGGTGGACTACTCCCTCCTCATCATGGTGGCCGTCGGGATGATGAAGATGGCCATCGGTGATGATTCCCCCCTCCGGTAGGGTGCCGGGACGGGGTCTAGATTGGTTTTCGGTGGCTACAGAGGCCTGCGGCGGCGGAACTTCTGATCTTGGTTAACCCCGAGATTTTTTTGAACATTTGGGAATTTATAGGGTAAAGAGGGGGTGCGGGAGGCCACTGAGGTGGGCACAATGGGGCACCCCCCAGGTGCTTCTCTGGCCCACAGGATGTCTTCTGGTCCATAAAAAAATTCACAGAATGTTTTGCGGTGTTTGGACTCCGCTTGATATTGGTTTACTGCGATGTAAAAAACAAGCAAAAAACAACAACTGGCACTGGGCACTGGGTCAATAGGTTAGTCACAAAAAATGATATAAATTTGCTATAAAATGATTGTAAAACATCCAAGAATGACAATATAACAGCATGAATACTTCATAAATTATAGATACGCTGGAGACGTATCATGTACCTTACTAGTGCTTGTAGTAGCACCTAGGTATTTGATATTGGTTCCGTTGTTAATATGAGTAACTCAAAACAGGAGCTGCAGAATAAACGGAGACTAGCCAACTCCCTCTACATCTACCTCCCGGATTAGTTTTAAACCTCAATAATTATTATTTGGTACCTGCGTTGAGCATGAAAATTATAGCTGGATCTTATTTATTATGAGACGATTATTCATTTAAATCCAAGAATAATGGTTGTTCTATTTATATGTGTAATATCTTTTATGGTCATGCACCCAATGTGAATGATTTATTCTGGTTGAAGCTCGAGAGTAGTGATACACATGTTCATAATATTAATGCCAAAAGATGCAAAGTGAATAATGATAGTACCACATACTTGTGGCACTGCCGCTTAGTTCATATTGGTGTAAAGTGCATGAAGAAACTCCATACTTGGACTCCTGAAATCACTTGACTTTGAATCATTTGAAACATGTGAACCATGCCTCATGGGCAAGATGACAAGAACCCCGCTTTCTAGTATAATGGAGCGGGCAAGTGACTTGTTGGAAATAATACATATCGATGTATGCAGTCGAATGAGTGTTGAAGCACACAGTGGATATCGTTATTTTCTGACCTTCCTAGATGATTTAAGTAGATATGGGTATATTTTCTTAATGAAACACAAGTCTGAAACATTTGAAAAGTTTAAGGAGTTTCGGAGTGAAGTAAAAAATCATCATAATAAGAAAATAAAATTTCTATGATCTGTTCGTGGAGGTGAATATCTGAGTTACGAGTTTGATATGCATTCAAGACAATGTGGAATTGTTTCACAACTCACGCCACTTGAAACACCACAACATAATGGTGTGTCCAAATGTCATAATCATACTCTATTAGATATGGTGCATTTTATGATATCTCTTACCGATTTGCCGCTATCATTTTGGGGTTATGCATTAGAGACAACCACATTCACTTTAAACAGGGCACCATCTAAATCCGTTGAAATGACACCATATGAATTATGCTTTGGCAATAAACCTAAGATGTCGTTTCTTAAAGTTTGGGGATGTGATGCTGATGTCAAGAGACTACAACATGATAAGCTTGAACCCAAAGCGGAGAAATGCATCTTCATAGGATACCCTAAGGAGATCAACTCACCAAAGAGCGACCAAGGAATTGACACCCTTCGAAAGTTGACTTCCTCTCCACACAATCTCCCGCCTAATCTGAGTCCGAATAACCCATGACATGAAAGCTTGCTCCTTTGGGTACCATAAGCCAAAGTTTGGGGTATGAGCCAAATATTGAAAGATTCGCTTGACCGCCACATAGTGGCTTTCCTTGTGTGAGTCTTGAAACCTTGCACAAATTCCCACACTCAACATGATATCCGGTCTAGATGCACAAAGGTAAAGCAAGGATCCAATCATGGAGCGATATACCTTTTGATCCACCGTTTTTCCATTGGGATCACTGTCAAGCTTGCATTTGGTGGGCATTGGAAACTTGACGGGCTTGACATCTTCTAGCTTGAATCTCTTGAGCATGTCTTGGGTATACTTGGCTTGGTTGATGAACGTTCCTTCTCTTCTTTGCTTGACTTCGAATCCAAGAAAGAACTTTAACTCTCCCATCATAGACATCTCAAACTTCTCGGTCATTAGTGCGGCAAAGTCATCATTGAAAGATTTGTTAGGAGAATCAAATATAATATCATCAACGTATAGTTCGCATATGAACAAATCCCCTTTGAACCTCTTAGTAAAAAGAGTGGGATCAAATTTCCCAATTTCAAACCCACGATCTTGCAACAACTCGGTAAGGTGCTCATACCATGCACGTGGGGCTTGTCTAAGGCCATAGAGCGCCTTCCTGAGTTTGTATACATGATTGGGGAGCTTGGGATCCTCGAATCCTGGGGGTTGTTTGACATATACCGACTCATTCAAAGGACCATTTATAAAAGCACTCCTCACATCCATTTGTTCGAACTTAAAATCATGATGAGATGCATATGCAAGCAACATGCGAATAGATTCAAGACGAGCAACAGGCGCAAAGGTTTCACCGTAGTCGATACCCTCGACTCTGGAGTAGCCTTGTGCCACGAATCTTGCCTTGTTTCGTACCACCACACCGTTCCCATCTTGCTTGTTCTTGAGAATCCATTTGTTCCCAATGACATTGTGTTCCTCCGTTGGCCTTGGCACTAATTCCCAAACTTGGTTGCGCTCAAAGTTGTTGAGTTCATCATGCATGGCTTGAAGCCAATCCTCATCATCGAGCGCCTCATGTAACTTTTGGGGTTCAACACACGAAACAAACGCATGATGCTCACAAAAGTTTGACAATTGTTAACGAGTAGTTACCACTTTTCTCAAGCTTCCAAGCACATTCTCCATGACCTGTTGTTGACGCTTGAGCTTGGAAGCCACCTTAGCAGCGGTACTACAGTTGCTGCCCGCGGTACTACCACTTGCAGCTCTCCACCACTTCTTCAGCACAAAATATGGACAACTCCAAGGAAGCAGAAAGTGGCGATCGGTGCAATATGAGTGTGTACGTGTTGATTCCACCCAAACCTTTTCGAAGCGGACCCCCTCTTGATAGTATGGTTTTCCATACAACTCAAGTCCACCAAAAACAGAAACGCAGGAAAGAAAACCATCTTCACTTGAAACTCTGAGGGTCTTAAATAATCTGCTGCCAAACCTTTGATTGTCTGAAATGCTCAATGCACACGATTAGTTCGCAAACACATTGTCATCTGTAACATCCCAAAATTCTATATTTTGGAATGTTATATTAAATAAATAGTTTTGTCTTGTTTGTTTGAATGCTTGAGCGATTTGTTGTGTGAAATTGATTGAAATTTGAAACTTTTTGAAAGTTAAATGAGAGGGAATGAAATGACTTTCCCAAACTTTCACCTTGCATTTATGATCTCCATGAATTCATATTCATTTCATCACAAAACCCTAGAGTGAAGATGATATGACTTCTTCCATTTAATTAAATGAAAAAGGGTTTTGAACAGATTTGAATTCCATTTGGAAATATTTCAAACTCAGAAACTTTATGCAACTCAATGAGTTTCATGAGAGAAGATAAAATATCTTCTTCAAATGCTAAGAAAGAGAGTTGGAAGTTTCAAAGAATCAAATTGAAAGTCCTTTTGTAGTTATTTTGAAACCCACTTTCAATTTGGAACTATCTGGTTTTTATTCAAATTATTTTTCTCCAATTTATTCAAATTATTTTTCTCCAAAAATAAAATATATGGAAAATAGGGTAAAATGATTCCCTATAGTAGAAAATTGGAGAGAAATGAGTTTGAAATCATTTTGGTATTTTAAAATATTTTTATTTGGTTTTAAATAAACCAGTAGCACTCTTTGCTTTATTTAATTTTTTGTGGACTTTATTTGCCGCTAAATATATGTCCATGTTTTAGAAAATATTTTTCTGAAAATTTTGATATATAATATGCCTATATATCATTTTATTTATTATTTTGTTTGTGTTATTTTGTTAACAATTTAAAAAAAAAGAAAAAAACTTTTATTTTCGGGCCGACTGGACTGGGCCGGCCCGGCCAACCGGCCCAGGCCAAGCCCAGCCCTGTGCGCCCCGACCTCCAAAGGAAGAGGTGGAGGACGCACCCGAAGAAGACCCAATTAACCTGCACCTAGTCTTGCTATTCATGTGGAGAAGAAGGACACATCTCCCAAAATTTTCTAAAAGGGGATCTAGTAGAATTCCCGACAGTGGAAGTAGAGTATGACCCACAAGAAATAGAAGCCCTGATTGGCACGGAAAAGTCCTGGAAGAGAAATAGATTGGATTCCAGGAACAACCCAATTTCTACAAAGAAGGACCTGAGTCATATCACATGTTTCAGGTGCAAAGATTCAGGACACTATTTCAGCGATTGCCCAAAAGGGAAGACGAGGACCCAAGGAGGCTATGTAATCACAAGGAAACCTCGAGACTTGTCAGAAGTAATATGTGTTCGTTGTAATGAAGCAGGCACTTTATCAGAGATTGTCCCAAAGAGAAGGAGGCTTGTTCTAAATAGTTGAGTTTGCAACAAAAAAATATAGTAGTAGTAGTGGGAACATTCCTTTTATATTGAGGTCATGAGTTGAGGCATGTAATGGATATGCAAGAGATTGTAATAAATTCATGAAAACAATAAAGTTCATGTGTCATGATTTCATACGTTGAATTTTATGAGTTGTTACTCTATGAAGAAAGATGTTGACCATTTTCGAGGATATGGGAAATATGGTCTATGGAAGAATTTGTGCAATTCAAGGGTGGTAGTACCTTGTGAGGACACTTGACCCCTGGAAAGGATAATGATATTCCACGGAGTGGACTTCGGACAAAATAAGTATAAGTTTTATCTCGATATCTGGGATACCCCAAGAATATGAAGGGATGAAGTACTATTGGATATAAAGGAAGTATAATGTTGGCAATATGGAGCAATTGTAACCCCAAGATGAGTTAAAGCTATAAATGTGATGGGGTGAGCCCATAACCCACAGGCTCCAGGACCTGCCAAGAAGCAAGCACACTCTTGCTAAAGGGAAAATCCTAGAAGAGGATATGCCTTTATCAACAGACAATCTTATAGGAGTTACGAAAACCCGAGAATTGCAAAGAACGATAGATGTTTTGTTCAGCTTGCAGAATCCATGGATTTATTCAAACTTAGTTCGTTGACAAGAAAAATTCTGCAATGCTTGTGAGGATGACCGAGTGTAGAATGCGAGTTCACTAAACCATATGCAAGGTAATGATTTGGGTGCGGAATGAATTGATCACCATGCCGACTTACTCTTATTATTCACCTCTGCTATATGGGATGGTAAATCTGAGAGACTTACCCATAGTAGAGAGAGACGACGATATCAAAACCTTGATTGATACTTAGAATGGTATGACAATATTCCCTTGTACAAGGCAGCTGTTGCCAATCGTAGGTCATACGGTGAGAATGAAGCCCAGACCCATTTCCTGGAGGAGAAACCATAAATTGATGATCACCATGAGATACCGATAGTTGTTTAGTATTGGCACCAGACTTGTCAGCTAAGAAGACCCAGTCTCGGAAGAACCTTACCAAGATGAAAGGACACAGGAATTGGCGAAAAAGGTTATGCCACTACCGGAAGAGCCTAGAGAAGGAATTATCCTGAAGATCTGAGAAGATCGACACTGTCAACGATAAGGATGGAGTATATGAGTTTTGATGGAACCGTAACCATGATTCTAAGGGTGGTAGCACTCGAGACCTTCGTGATAAGCTGGATTTTGAGGAGACCTCCGAATCTAACCTATTTCTTGCTAGCCTCTCCGAATCTCGAGGGCGTGATTCATTTTAAGGGTGGTAGGTTTGTAACAACCCAAAATTCTAAATTTTGGAATGTTATATTAAATAAATAGTTTTGCCTTGTTTGTTCGATTGCTTGAGTGATTTGTTGTGTGAAATTTGAAGTTTTTTTAAAGTTGAATGAGAGGGAATGAAATGACTTTCCCAAACTTTCACCTTGCATTTATGATCTCCATGAATTCATATTAATTTCATCACAAAACCCTAGAGTGAAGATGGTATTACTTATTCCATTTAATTAAATGAAAAAGGGATTTGAAAAGATTTGAATTCCATTTGGTAATATTTCAAACTCCGAAACTTTATGCAACTCAATGATTTTCATGAGAGAAGATAAAATGACTTCTTCAAATGCTAAGAAAGAGAGTTGGAAGTTTCAAAGAATCAAATTGAAGGTCCTTTTGTAGTTATTTTGAAACCCACTTTCAATTTGGAATTATTTGGTTTTTATTCAAATTATTTTTCTCTCAAAATAAAATATATGGAAAATAGGGTAAAATGATTCCCCACAATAGAAAATTGGAGAGATATGAGTTTGAAATCATTTTGGCATTTTAAAATATTTTTATTTGGTTTTTAAATAAACCAGTAGCACTCTTGCTTTATTTAAAATTTTGTGGAATTTATTTGCCGCTAAATATATGTCCATGTTTTAGAAAATCTTTTTTATGAAAATTTTGATATATAATATGCCTATATATCATTTTATTTATTATTTAACTTTTAGTTTCGGACCGACTGAACTGGGCCGGCCCGCTAACCGGGTGAGGCCAAGCCCAGCCTCGCGCGCCCCGCTCCGCTCCGACCTCCGGTCGGAGATTGGCCGCCGCACGCCGTCATCGCTGAGTCGTCCCCGACCCGGACACCCCGCCGCATCGCCCCCTCCTCCAAGCCACCGCCGCCTGCTCCTGCATATAAAAGGGGGAACCCCCGACCGTCTCTTTCCTCCACATCTCGTAGCCACCGTCGCCCTTGTCGCCGTTGACCCTCGTTGACACCATCACCGCAACCACCACGACGTGCCGCACCTCCCCAGCTACTCCGCCGTCGCCGCCGATCCCGGAGCCATCGCCCCACTCGACGTTGACGCCACCGCCACCGTCTTCTCCGTCACCGGCGACCCCAACTGCCGTGGTAAGCCGCCAGGACACCTCAACCGTCAGATCTTGATTCCACGGTTAGGATTAGATCGCATTTTGTTTTTTTAAACGATATTCGTTACATAGTGGGCGTTCACTAGTTTAGCCTCTGTAGCGGACGAATTCGTCGCTTATGCTTCTGTAGCGAACATTTGTTCGTTAGATTTTCTATCTCGTAGCCAGGGACCCAGTTGCAAATAAGTTTCTTGCAGATCAGTCCCTGTTCTTCAAACACTCACAACTTTTAAACCGTTCGTCCAAATTCAACAAAACCAACGCCAAATTCTTCATCATGATCTCAACTCTTCGTAGAACTTATAAAATAAACTTTTTGAAATTTTAAAATTTGAATTAGATCAGTCTCAAATTCAAACTTGTTTTGGCTATAACTTAAGTTTTGTAACTCCGATTTAATTGACTCTTTTTGCAAATCAAAGCTCTAGACTTGTACTTTATGTTAAGAACAAAAACACATAATTTTTCTACTGTTAAAAATATGTTTCTGCCCAGAATATTTATTTGATGGTTTTGAAGTTTTCTGAAGTACTTTGTTTGTTCTTTTGGATCTTTGAGTGATTGCTTATGTTTGGTTACAATTGCTTGCTCACGATAGATTGATCGGACTTTGACGAGTAGAACTACCAGAATTATGCGTGCGATGAATCTTCATCAACAGTACAAGGCAAGTTCACACTTTGATCATACTCTTCCTATACCCAGTTTTACTTGCATTAGATACACCCCTCAAAGATGTGCATGTGTAGGACTTGGGTACATCTGGTTTTGTTATGTAGTTGATGAGGTAGGAACCTATGATCCTTGAAACACCCCCGGAATATTCATTATGTCATATATTTCTTAGCCATGCTAGTAGACGGGGTTTCATATTTGAGATTCATGCAAGTTGTGAGAGATATAATAATTAAGGGTAACTTTAAGGTGGCAACATTAACACACATCTAGGTTGGATGGTTGGGGCACCCTCGGGAAACCAGTGGCTTGCCCGGGCACCTGGGGAATCGAGTGTTGTCCTAGGAGATCCCGGGGTACCCGTGTGATCATCCTATGGAATGCCACCAAGGCTCAAAGGGATCATAAGATTATTCATGCTAGAAACTTACGTGTGCAGCCACAAGCCATTATGGGCTCTGGAATAGTTGAGTAAGTTGTGGGAAACCTTTCCTTGATGGGCTAGCAGATGTAGGGGATTGTAGGTGTACCGGCCTATCTATCGATTAAGGGGACCTCTTCAGAAAGATTGTGTCTCGATCATCCGGTTCTCAAACATCAGG